>CM061064.1:176615904-177215904 GCA_030762895.1 Sophora flavescens
TACGGATCCTATAGGGGTTCCTATGCCTCGTCATGATGAGAGAAGATGTCAAGGTAAGGGTACATATGGTTTAACAATTAATAACAAGGGTCAGGAGGAAGTGCTGCAAGCACATTTATATGTATTGAACAACATCGATTTTGTTCAACCTTACTTTTGTGAACATAAAAGAAAAGTCAAGGAAGAAAACCCTCGAATGAACGAAGGTGGTTGTTGAACAAGCATAACAAAACTTTCTTACAATGGTTCAAGGAAGAAATGCTTAAGGATGGTAGTAATGCTTCTGACGAGGTAAGATGGCTAGCACGTGGGCCTAGCTTCAATGTCATATGTTGGAGCGGATACTACATCAATAACTTTTCCTTTTATACAAAGGAACAAGATAACAAGAGTACCATGCAAAATAGTGGGGTTATGATCGTGGATGAAGTAATGCACTTTTCTAGTTCAAAGGACACAACCTGTTAAAGCACCGATACCTTACTTTGGAGTCATTGAAGAGATTTGGGTGCTCGATTACACTAAGCTTACGGTGCCGGTTGATAAATATGCAACATATGCAGATTCATATAGAAAATAAAAGTTAACAAATGTATATAATCTTAGGAGCTAAAGGGAAATAGATAGAAAAATACACAAATTCTCTTGCTAGAAGTTTGACTATTAGATTTCATTGTTTGAAGGAAAACACACTTAAAAATTGATTTGAAATGTGCAGGAAAAGAGGGAATTCAGTCCCAGCGCTCAGCCTAATTGCTAGCGCTCAGCTAGGACAGAAAGCATGATTTCCAACACTTAGTTCCAGAGTCAGTGCTCAGCTGGGACAGAAGCAAGAATTTCTGGCGCCCAGTGCCAGTATATCAGCGCTCAGCGCTGGTTAGAAGACAGACAGCATCAGCTTCAGTCCAAGCTTGGCGACCAGTGCCCTGATGTCATCGCCCAACACTAGTGCTGCCCCTGTCACTATAAATTTCGTTCGGCAGTTATTTTGAAGGACTTTTGGATCATATCTGGAGGCGAAATAGTTACATTTGAGAGCTTTTGGAAGGAAGAATTGAAGAATCCATGGCTTCTCTACCCCAATCTTCATCTACATCCAATTTTCAGTTTTAGTATGAGTTTCTGAATCTTTTAGGTTAGGATAGGATGAACTCATTTGGATCTTGATGTAAGTTCGTTTCACCTTTGATTTCAATTCAAATTCGTTCAATTAGGTAACCTCTTCTATGCTTAATGCATTTATTTGATTGGCCATCTATGGAATTGATTATAAGTGTGAATGCATAATTGAAAAATTTGTGTTCATGCTAGATCTGAAGTAGATTACTATTGTGGTGTTGATTCTAGGAATAGAACTTCAGTGCAATACCTTTCTATGAGTCTCATGCTTAATGTTTGTGCCAATTCTTGAATTACCTAAGGAATTAGGGTTCTTAATTGGTAACAAAAGGATATCCCCTAAGGAATTAGGGATAAACCTAAACTAGTGACTTAAAGGTTAATTGAATGAATTGAATTGAAGTTAGGGTTTAACAAGGTTGCATTAGGTGAAAAATTGAGAGATTCCGACTCCTAACCGTCCTAAATACTTTGGTTTCATTCTATTTGTTCATTCTTTCATTTACTTGCTTGTGTGGTAAAGAAGAAAAACCTAATTCATTCATCTATGTTTGTGACAACATTTTGGATTGAATTTTGGATAAAGAAAATTCAATTACTCTTTTGGAACTATGATTTGTATTGGTTCAAATATCACTTAATTAGTTTATGTTGCTACTTAATCTCAATCCTCGTGGGACGATACTCTACTCACACTTTTATTACTTGTTGCGATTTGGTGCACTTGCCAAACCATCAACACCGATTTTTAAATGTAAGTGGGTTAATAGTAAAGGTGGTGTACAAACCAACGAATGGGGGTTTACATTGGTAGACCTTTGCAAGTTAAGTCATACAAATGAGCCTTTCATAATGACTTCCCAAGCAAAACAAGTGTTCTACATCACTGATCCTTCTAACAAAAGGTTGTCCGTGGTTCTCCAAGGAAAAAGCATGCATAATGGTAGTGATGAAGATCAAGATTCAACTCTTGATATTCCTGAGACTCATTTTTCAACAAACATGCCTATTATAATTGAGGAAACACAGGTGGACGATGTACATGCCACTCGTGATGATCATCACGAAGGGATATTGATATAGGTAATTTAAACTTGATTATAGTGAGTTTTGTTCTTTTAAGGCAAACGTCTTATTTGTCCAAGTTAGTTTTGATTTATTTTTATTTATCCACCTGTATTTATCTTTGTCTTTAGTTATCCATGTTAAAAAACATTTTAATATTTACCATTTCTGAACAGGCATACACACGGATCACTCGGGCCCGCATGCACGGGAGGACACTATGGGGTCTCACGCAGAGACACTATGGGGACTACGCTTGATGATACTTGTAAGTTTACATGTTATATACTATCTTTATTCTTTATTTATAATGTAAGTTTAAGTTCTTTATATATTCTTTATTTATCCTTGTTATACATAACCCTCTAATTTAGCATTTTTTTGTCCAACAGACATCACAGTCTCTGAGGAAATGGGGTAGAGAAGCCACGTCATTGAAGAAGTTAGAGAAGGCTAAGCAAAGTGGTCAGCCTCTTGAGGTGTCCTTTGATGCTAAACTAAAGCCCCAAGGTCCCCCGTGCTAGAGATTTAAATGGTGGGTGATTCTACAAACCAAGCAGCACGTTAGCATCCTATACAACCATTGGGATGACGTTCCACAGAACGTTAAGGATCAGATTTGGGAGGCTGCCACAGTATTTTACTTTTACATTCTTTTGATGTACATTATTAAATAATTATTCGAACATCCTTTTTGTTATGTTTTTAATGTGTAGATAGCTTGGACCGTGTCGAATGACAAGCATCATCGGGCGAAATGGCTCTCATTGGAGGCAAGGCGCTGGAGTGGGTTCAAGCATGATCTCACTAGGAACTATGTATCTGGGAAGAAGAAGCTTGATAAGATGTTCTCGGATAACCCTTGGATTGATAGGGAGACGTGGGATAAATTTGTTAGGATTCGACATGGGGACGAATTTCAAGTTAGTTGATGAAGTTAATTTATTTATGCTTTTTAGAGATCATTTAAGTAAGGAAATTAAATGTGTTTAACTCTATTAATTATGTGTTTTTGTTTAAACAGGCTAAGGCGGAGAGGGGTAGGCAGAATCAAGCTAAGAACGTCCACACCCACACCTTGTCTTAGGGTGGGTACGCGCACTAGGATCGACGAGATGATGGCGGAGAGGCTGGGGGGTGAAGCAGAAGGAGCTGGCTGCGAGGATAGCACGTGGAGAGGTGCCTGAGGGCACATCAGTTAGTCCTCCGTCAGACATCCCGCACGAGGATGTCTAGTTAGCCGGCCGGATGACAAAGAAATGCTCTTTTAAAGCTGAAGCCACTCGCGATATGGTAGATATGATTGTAAGTAACTAACTATATGCATTTATAGTTGATATTTGTATATGGTTGATATTTTTAAGCAACACCTTTCTCTTACACGTTTTTTCAATTCTTCATTGTAGAAGGAGCTTAAGGAAAAATGCTCCTAGGGCTCATTCGTCCCTTCTGGACGCCGGGACATATTGCTCGCTGCTCTTGGCAAGGACGACCATCCTGATTAGATTATCCTCAAGGTTGGTAGTTTGTTAAATAGTATATAATATTAGAATTACTAATTACTAATTCCAAATATATATGTTTATTTAGCTGACCTTAAATTTCATTACTTTTGTAGTCTCGCTTTCAGAATGACATTTGGTCGTGTGGATATTATGTGATGTAACATATGCTGAACATAGTCTCCGCATCTATTACGGAAGGATGGAAGAAGGTAATAATACTTAATTAAACAATTATTTAATTATATATTCTAGTTTTCATTTTCATTGCGTTAATTAATGTTACCGTGATTTATTTGAACGTGTGCAGGCTTTTGACATCATCCAATCTCCTCTTGACAAAAAAGAGTTCAAAGACTTGAGGATGCGGTTTGCAGAATTTTTCTTCAAGTATGCTAAAGAGAAAGAATTGCTCGCAAGTATATCTCAGGAGTATATAGAAGATGCGTAGTTAGTAATTAGTATAGAAACTTATATGTAGGTGTGTAGTAATTAGTATGTTTTTTATCCCCCATTTGTTCCTTTGTATATATTTACTTTTATTTTATTAATGAAATTTAAGTAAAATATTGGATTGTTACTAGACTGTTTATTGAACTGGACTGTTTACTGAATGCAGGGATAGCTGGGAGAAGGTCTAAATTGTAACATAATTTAAAAAAAAAAAAACAAAGCCTTTAACATTAGTTGTTTAGTATAACTGACGTTAGAAGTAATTTTTTTTAAAAAAAAAATGGCTTTTAACGTTAGTTGTAATAAAAAATTGATGTTAAAAGTTAAGCTTTTAATGTCAGTTTAATAAAACAACTGACGTTAAAAGTTATTTTTTTAAAAAAATGGTTTTTAACGTCAGTTATGTAATCAACTGAAAGTACACTTTTAAAGTCTGCTCTAATAACGCTAGGATTATTTAGACTTCCAAAATCAATTTTCACTGATATAAATAGTACTTCCTGCACAAGTGAAGCTGTTAAGGCAAAGTCTGATATCAATGAAGATTTTCAATATGATACTATAAGTGTAAATTGACATCTTTTATTCTTACTTTTGCATTTTGTGGTGGTTGAAAATTGATACACTTTGGTTATTTTGTCTACAGTCTTTATCAGCAGCAACATGATCCTGATCTGGCAGGTTCTGTTACTCCATTAAAGAGACTGTCAGCTGAAATGCAGTTTCAAGAAACACTTGGTCAAGATTTGGCATTTGCACAACTTTCATCTACAAAGATGCCAAAGAACATTAAAATTGAATGAAACTTCATTATTGAATGTTACTTTGACTAAGTGTTGTAACTTTTTTTTGCTAGGCATAAGTACTTTGCCCCGTTTGATATCTTTTGGTATTTTATGAAACATTGAAACAATCTTATTTAGGGATTGTCATCATGGATTTACTCTCTGTTTTGTAGTTTGCTTCATTGTGTTTTGTAGTTTAATGAATCAATCTATAAGTATGGATAATGGTTCTTGGATCAATATTTTTTATGGTATTAGAATGTTATAATATATTATATCAGGTGTAAAATAAGCTTCAAATTAATGAGGTTGCTCATATTGATTTACTCTCTGTTCCTTCTTTTTCCATTGAATAAAGGTTATTTTTTCCATGAAATTCCATTTATCCCGGATGTCCCTGCTTTTTCAATTATCACTTGCACCATTTTATACAGGGTTACAGAAAGAAAAGTGCAAAGTAGTTGGATTATATATAATCAACACATTCATATTTTTATTGTTGTAAATTTTTGGTAAATATGAAACTTTCATATCAGAATAACAAAGTTTAATTTTCTAAACATCATTTTAAAAAAGAGAATTTTGCTTTAATCAAGAAGCTAAACAAACGCAGCAACGAAGGTCCACTAAGGTTGAAGCAAGACAAACATTTTTAAAACTGAAACAGCAAAGTTTAAATTCTTTTTTCACAACCAGCTTTTTGTTATGACTACCAGTATGTTTGTTTGAGATTTTTTTTATACGCAGAGCTTCATTACAAACTGTGTTTGAGGAAAGTGACAAATTGGAGCATTGACTAGAAGTGTGTTTCGATGTCTCGGGAAATACGTATCTCCATTTACCTTTCGGTGAATCTAATCCAAACAGACGCTACATATTAATAATTTAATAATAGTAATGCAAATTGAACTTCCAAGTGATAATTACGACCCAACTTCAGGAAAGTACAGTACAGACCATGCAGATGAATAGGAAAGTTTAATTAAAATAAGAAATATAGAAACCAGTCATTCATAAAAAAGTTCAAAATATTTAGTGTGTACTTTAAGTTGGTTTGTTTGAGAGAAAAATATTGTATCCACATTAAAAAAAATATAGAAAAAGGGGCTGCTCTTGGGAGTTGTTATACATAGCCATCATTACTGAAAAGCCTATTGAAAAGTCTATCAAGCTAGCTAGCAAATTGGCGGGTCTGCATGGTATACCTCATCAGACAAAAACTAGCAAGGAATAGAACAATGATGATGGATATATTTTAGAACCAAAAACCAAGCTTTCCATATACCACTCTCAACAAGGAACAAGGAAAATCAAATTCCTCAGGTTAGTACTCACAACTGCAGCTCATAATAAAAGCTCCAGTATTAGAAATTTCCCTTCTGTTTATGACATATTTCTCCTAAGTTGGTGGCTCATTTTTCATCATTTTTTTTTTTAAAGAACAGAACCAACCTCAGCATCAACAAGAAAGATCTGACCATTTGTAGCACAAACCAGATTTTTGCATTCACATGTTAGTGGGTGGAGGTATATCTAGAGGTGGGTAAACGGACCAGTCCGGTCCGTTTAAGTCCGGTCCGCATAAGTCCGCATTTAAACGGACCGGACTTTATAGTCCGCATGAAAAATGGACTCTGAAAAATAGAGTCCAAGTCCAGTCCGCATAGTCTGCGGACTAAACGGACTGTCCGCGAACTCTACACTTTTTTTTTTATATGGCAAAAAAAGAAAATATTACAAGTGAAGAATAGCTGCAAGAATTGTTGTTGGGTCATGATTGTGCATGTTCATGATGTACCAAAATAGGCCAGTGTAGTGTATATATTATTCAATTATGCAGAAATAAATCAGAAGCAATGCATTTATAATATAGTGTGGTAGTGACTTAAAAGTAGTCATTATTAATGCAGGTACTCGGGGAGATGGACTAGAAATTGGTGAGCGTCTAGACATAGCAATTGATGTAGCTCATGCAATCACTTACCTTCATATGTACACAGGTATGTCCATAGAGCTGAATTACAAAGGGACAAATCAGTAACAACATATTTGACTTTATAATTGTAATGTTTCTAATTGTACTCCCAAGAAGCCTATTTGCAATATCTGTTCAAGTAACCTTATAATGTCTTGTTCACTTAACTCAACATCGCCATTATACAAGTAAAAGCATTTGAGTGCCTGAATCTGCAATGTTGTATTGACAAATAATCCAATTATCCATAGAGACATTAAAGCATCAAACATCCTCATCATTGAGAACCTAAGGGCCAAAGTGGCAGACTTTGGTTTTGCACGGTTGTCTGTTGACCCTGGTGCAACCCATATTTTAACTCAAGTTAAAGGAACAACTGGCTACATGAATCCTGAGTACCTGAGACCATATCAACTCACTGAAAAGAGTGATGTTTATTCCTTTGGCGTGTTGCTTGTTGAAATGATGACAGGACGACATCTTATAGAACCAAAGAGGCTCCTCAATGAGAGAGTAACAATCAGATGGGTAAGTATGATAAATCTCCACAAAGCATTACATAACACCTAAAATTGTAATTTTACTACATCAGGAGCAAATCACTTAAGAATAAGTTGTGATTGTTTCAACTATTTATGAAAATCAACTATATCTATATCAAAATTTAGAAAGCAAAAAGTGAATTTTGTGCAGTATCCGAGTTATTCAAAGCATGCACATTGAGGATCAAGCAGAGAGCTCCATAACCAATGCTCTACTGCATCGGATCGGACAGGTACTTTGAGGATCAAGCAGAACAAACATTGAGGATCAAGCAGATAGCTCTTTACCAAACTGATATTTAGAAGAATTATATTTAGAAAGAGAGCTCTTTACCAAACCCATCAATTAAGGCAGAGAACGGGGCATTTACCTTGACGGCTTGACCAGGAGAACTCAATAAACTGTTGGAGAGGGAGATGAAGGTTGAAGGAGAAGTGGTCTTGCGTCTTGGAGAGGCTGAACGGCACAGATGGGTTAGTCTTGGAGTGTCTGAAGGAGTAGTTTAGGGTTAGAATCAGATGGGTGAGTGTATGAGTGAGATGGGTTGGTTTTGGGTTAGATGGGTTAGTTTTTTGTTGGCCTAGCAGGCCTTTTTTTTTTTTTTTTTTTTTTAACAGACCAGGTCCGCGGACGGGTCAGTGAATCCGCGGACCGAGTCCGTTAAGCCCGCGGACTAAACGGACCGGACCCAAAAAGCCCGCATTTTTTTGGACTCGTATTTTAGGGTGTCCAAGTCCGTGCGGACTGTGGGTTTAACGGACTGTCTGCGGACCCGAGTCCAAATACCCACCTATAGGTATATCCATTGAGCTTTCCAAAAGTTTATTGACATTCATTCACTTATTTTTTTTTATTGTTCTAATTCCATTTATTTTCATGATTCTCCCCAATGTCAGGTAGAAAAACTATCTACTTTTCAATATATGTGGTTTCCTAAGGTAAGTATCCACAAATACTATCTACTCATGGTTGACTTAAGTTTCAATGATACTACTATAATTCTAATCAATAAAGAATGCTTTATACTTATAGCAGTATCATTTATAGAAAGGATGTGACAGGGAGGTCATGGAATGCATGATAAAAAGGATAAGTGAATATATTTATCGAGGTGTTAAAGTCTTTGGATTCATCAAGGGGCATGATTGTAACTTTAGTCTTTGGATTCTCACATGTACTAAAGTAATTATAAATCTATTATTTTATAATAAAACCAATTAACAAGTGAGGTTTCATGCATAAACAAAAAAATGGAATGTTCAAGATCACACAACAAATAATTGCAGATTGGCATGACTAAATGCTTAGTGCAGGAAATGAAAATTTTCTGTTCGTAGTCAATAGTCGGGATTCGGATCCTCTAACTTTGTGGAGGGAAAAAGTAGGTGACTTTAGTGTATTTTGGGAGAGGAAGAGATGAGAGAAAAATGAGAAATAAGATGAGATAATGTAATATAGGATAGAGATAGATAGAAAGTCAGGTGATTTTTAGCGCAAAAAACTATAAGATTCAGATCCCAATAGCCGTGATAGACATTCGATTGTAAGGATGTCTTCCCGAAACAAAAACAAGTAGTTTTCATTAACTCTACAATATATTTATTTTGACACAAAATCCTCAATTGGGCTTTATCAATCCAAGTGCTTTCTCATAACCTTAAGAGCTCGTTTGGTGGTCATGATAGGATAGGGGCGGATAGGATAAGAGAGCAGGATATGAGTATGATATAATACGAGCAGGATAAGCTGTTATCCTATCTGACGTTTGGTATCCACCAGATAACCAACTGGATAGCATTGTAATTTTAATACAAATTTTAAAATTTTTGTTTTTGTTCTGAATGTTTTCATATTTTATTAGATTTTAGTTTTTTATAATTTTTATTTTTTAAGATTATATAAAAATATAAAATTGTCCTTGTGATAAAATTACATATAATATTTTAAAATATTGTTTAACTTAAATTAATTTTGTTATAATTTTAAATATTCATTTTTAGTTTTTACGTTACATATAGTTAAATTATTAGAATCTTTTTTTATTTATTTTTCAGTTTTTTAAAATAATGTGAAGTAACAAAATTAGTCTTGTGACAAAATAAAAATAATTTTTTAAATTAATTATTAATATTTTTATTATTTTATGTTTTATTATACCTTTTTTGGTAACCATATTATATTTTATTATATTTTAATTATTTCATATATAAAATATTTTTATACTTTATTATACAATAAATCACCTTATCATATCCTGTTGAGTTCTAACCCAGCTCTTCCCTCAGGATAGAATTTTAACTAGATGGACAAGATATGATAGGTGACAGGATTGGTTTATCCTATCCTGCTGGCTCACCAAACAATAGTTTCAGACAGGATATGATAGCTTATCCTATCCTGTCTCTCTTATCATGACCACCAAACGAGTCCTAAAAAAATAAGCGACCATAGGAATTAGGAAAGCCATTTCTTATCCCAAGAGAAGGGTAAATGGAGATATAATAAAGAGAAAGTTACAAGTTTTTCACTATTAAATTTGATTAAGATTATATTAATAATATTATTTTATTCTTTTTACATATTCACATTGCATGAAATTTTTAGTTATATATTTAAAAAAAAAAATCTATTTCAGAGATGTCCACTTAACATGACTCCCATTTATTATAGTGTAAAAACTCTCCTCTTTTTGATAGATGGTGGGAATTTGAATTCTCTCCAACGATGTTAAAATTAAGCATGGAATGCATGCTTCAATCTTTTATGAGATTATAAATGCAAAAAACCCAAACATTTCAATAAAGAATGATATACTATCAGCTTGACAGAGACTGAAAAGCTAACACACTGTTGGACTAGAATATAGGCAAGTATACCTAGTCGTACAAGTAATACGGTGGTAAGACCGGTTATCGTATCCACAGGGATCGGTTGCCAATTACCAATTCACAAATCAAACAACTATCTAGACTAAAATATGAATCAAGAGAAATCAAAACAGAAAAGTAATAAAATATTTTTTTTGTCTTTTTGGGAACTTTTGACAAACACTTGGAGTGCAGAAAGATGTGTTGTGATTATATTTCACCGAACCTTAGCCTCATGCAATACCAAGACTAGATACCTCCCATTCATGCTTCAAATATTAAAATCAACCCACGAAATTACTCAAGCCCCGATTCCTCGGATGGCAAGAGCCTAAATCCACTAATAGACCCTAATTCCTTAGGTGGCCTAGATTAATGAATTTGCATTACGATTAAGGATTACGCAATTACTAATAAACCAAACTCCATTCCTAGATGCAATGTTTACTAGGTGATTAATTCTAGTTCTCGTTCTAATACGAATTTTCCAATTGCATACCAAAACGATAATCAAGTCATGGGGGTGCTAGCCACAACAAGCATTAAGCATAGGAATTAAACACTAATACGAAGGCATGAACACAGATTAATCAATCATGGCAAATACATAATATTCAGTTTGGTTACATCTAATCCCAACAAAAAGGGATTTAACTACTCATTGTAATAGAAATTACAAAAAGAGAAAGAGAGAAGGGACGAAGTAAACTCATGACAAATCCTCCAATCTCCGTCCAATCCCAGAGCAGAGAAAAACCACCCTTTTTTGCTTCCCAAAGGTCTTCCTAGGGTGAAAGTGCTCCTAGGGTAAAAGTCCTTGTTTTTGTGTGTTTCTGGTCTCCACTAGGGTTCCCAGCCTCTAGATCCCTTTCTCTGTCTGCTGCGCTCTTTATTTATAAAGTGGCCGCGTGTCACGGCCAGGCCGTGACGTGTTCTGGAATGGTGCGCTTTCAAATTTGGAGCATCATGGCCGTGAGCCTCATCACGACTAGGTCGTGATCAGTTCTGCCTGGCCTATCACGGCCGTGATGGTCATCACGGCTAGGCCGTGACAGCTTCTGACTTTTTCCTTCAATCTTCTCAGTTTTCACGATCATGGCCGTGATGGTCATCACGGCCAGGCCGTGATGGTCATCACTGCCAGACCGTGATGGGCTCTGCTTGGCTCATTTTCTTCACTTTTCAAGCTCTATTTCATCCAAGCTCCATCATGGCTGATTCTGAGCATTTTTCCTTAAATTCCTGCAAAACAACATCACACAACTACCTTACCCGTTCCAAGCCAAAAACTAATAAAAATCAAACTAATCATGCGTAAACTATATGAAAAATGCATGCAAAAGTGTACAAGAAATATGATGTAAAATCACACTATCAAATCACCCCAAGCTTATTCAATTGCTTGTCCTCAAGCAATCACTAAGGCCAGAAGTGATAAATAATCAAAGCATGGATAGTGAACCAAGAACCCGAGTAGTAACTAATCCAAGTAACAAGCATTTCAAATAATTCAGCAAGAGACAATCAATATCAAGTCCAATTAGAGCTTAGGTTTTCTAAAATCATATTCTCACTGATTCGGGCACTCTTTCTCACCTGAAGATCACACCAAGCTTGTTCATTTGCTTGGCTCTCTTTCTCACCTCACTCAAGTGTTTAGGGATATATGACAATTCGCTCCATTTTCCTCAAGGAATGAATTCTACCATAGGCTTGACTATCAATCATATCTCTACTTTATTAATGAAAACAATTAAGAATCAAGAGATCTTTTCTGCTTTGGTTGTAACGTGGCCATGTGATTTAACATTAGGTGGGGAAATCAAGAAAAGGACATTTCAAAAGGCTACACAAAACATCAAGCATTGCAAAACATGACACCTTATAAAATACCCTTTTGGCTTTCGATTCACTTTTGCCACATTTCTTTCTTTCTTTTCATTTTATTTTTCACTTTATTTTGTCATCCCCTTCTCTATTTATATTTCTTTTTCTCTTATTTTTCTTTTATTTGGAGAAGGGGAGATTTTTCAGCTCAAGAGAAACTTTTTTTCTTACTTTCTCATCCCATACTTTTTCAACTACCTTTTTATCCTTTTTTGTAATACTTTAAAAGGTGCCCTACCAAGCATATTCATCAAAGTAATTCAAGGTACCAAGAAAAGTATTTTATTCTTTCAGGCTCAAAATTGGGCAACTAAGGGGTAGCATTTAGTCATTCAAAGCTCAGAAGGCCGGAAAAATACCTATTGCCTCAATCATTTTCAAAAATGTCTTCAAAAACTTTTAAGCTTCAAAACGGTTTCAAGTCAAGTTCTAGAGAATACAGACCAAGAGGAATAACACTCTAACACAAGGGATGGGGTAGAATTAGTGAGTACCCCTTTTTGGCTCAAAATCTCACATTTAGTAGTTCAAGAATCAATGAGAAACACGAATCTATGGAACCACATGCTAATTATCAACTATCAAAGGATTATCTCAAGAATTTTTTTTATTTGTAGCCTTATCACAAGAATAAAAAAAAAATTGGGTTCAAGAATTCATTATCTCAATTTAATTGACACTCAGTTCTCACAATTGGATGCATAATCTAAGCAAGGGACAATCGAATCATGTGATCATGCAAACTATACCTATATGAATGCAACATGCAAAATGCAAATGCAAAATACCCCTACCCCAAGCTTAAAAATTTACATTGTCTCCAATGTAAACAATCGAGTTGGAGAGAGGAGAAAAACGGAACGACTTACCAAGGCGGCAGCGGGTGTTGGCTCACATTCCAGTCAGAAACTTGTTGGGAAATGCATCACGGCCGTGAGCCTCATCATGGGCAGGCCGTGATCAATTCTGATCCATGGGTGTTGGCCTGTCACGGCCGTGAACTCCATCACGGCTAGGCCGTGATGCTCTCTGGTCTTCAGGGTCCTTCCCATCATGCCCGTGATGGGGATCACGACTGGGCCGTGATCCTTTCTAATCTTCAATTCTGGCTCATCACGGCTGTGACTAGTGTCACGGCCTGGGCGTGATGGTTGCTGACTTTGTTGTCTCTCTGCCCTTTTGCTTCTCCTTCCTCCTTTCCCTGAAAATACTTAACAAAACTATTAACAAATCTCTTGATCTTCTCAAATTACTCAAGAGTTGAAATCAAAAACAAAAACTAACTAAAGAGAAGGGTTAAGAAAACTTGGGTTGCCTCCCAATAAGCGCTTCTTTAACGTCACTAGCTTGACTCATTAAGAAGCATCCACCTGGATCCCAAAGCCTGTGGTATAAGGACCAGTTGGTGGTCACGGTGTAAGATCCTCCACCCGGATCCCATGGTTTATGGAGTGGCAACTGCAGAAGTAATATGACTCTATCCACAATTCCACCTAGCCAGTGTGTGAAAACTCCATTGACCTCTTTAACTGCAATGCTAAACTTACTTCCTCTCGGGTTAAATGGTGTTTCCACGAGGAAGTTTAACAGACAAGTGGAAGGGACTAACTTAGCAGTGTCCACACATGCATGCAAGCCGACATATTTGTCTAATGCAGCAAAATCAGATTGCTCAGCAAGCATGGTGGAGTCCACTACCACTTCATCTTCATTTTGAACTATCCCCAAAACCAGATTTTACTCAAATTGTGCTGCATGTGACTCTTGTACTAACTGTTTGCAAATCTCCTCAACTTGCGTTTTGAAGTTCTGCTTCACATCTTCGATACCGTCACAGTTGGTTCTGATTTTGGTCTCAGAGGTGGATAGTTCTTGGGAATATTGTTCTAGAGCAGCTTTCAAAGGTGTCTGCTCATTCCATTCCCATTCCTCAGTTTCCCAAGGATTTGTAAAAGGTACTTCCTCTTCTTGTGACTCATCCACCATCACCACTTCATCTTCATTTTGATCCATTCCCACAACCGTATTCTGCTCAATTTCTTCTTCATGTGGCTTTATGGGAATCATACATGGTGGTGGAGGTGGCAAATACGAGCAAAAGGTTTCCCAATCCTCCTTGGAGTATATATATATAAGCTCGCCAGTCATACAATCAACTCGTGATGGAATATTATGAGATAAAGAAAACTCCATAAAGAATTCTCCCAAATCTATATCGTCTTCCCAACACCAGTTGTCCTCCCAAGTGTGACTTGCGGCTTCCTCATCAGGTGGATAATAATAATTTTCCATAAATTTCGTCCACCTTGCAAAAACAGAACTCAAAAAAGAAGATCAAATATATACAGAAAAAAAATGTCTAAATTAGTTGCCTCCTTTGTTACTAATGATATTGGCAAAACCAATCCCCGGCAACGGCGCCAAAAACTTGTTGGACTAGAATATAGGCAAGTATACCTAGTCGTACAAGTAATACGGTGGTAAGTAGAGGTGGGTAAACGGACCGGTCCGGTCCGTTTAAGTCCGGTCCGCATAAGTCCGTATTTAAACGGACCGGACTTTATAGTCCGCATTTAAAATGGACTCTGAAAATAGAGTCCAAGTCCAGTCCGCAAAGTCCGCGGACTAAACGGACTGTCCGCGGACTTTACACTTTTTTTTTATAAGGCAAAATAACCATAATTGTAACCAATAGTCATAAAATCAAGTTCCTGCAAGAAAGAAAATTGTACATGACAACAAAGAAAATTGCTTTAGGCAATCAATAGCAAAACAGCATAAGCAGTTTAGTTTTAGAGTGTTTTAGACAATCAACACCAGTAAGACATCAACAGTAACATAACTCTTTATACAATCCCTTGCATAACTGAGGTTCTGAGTCTTGACAGACCACCAAGGCACCACCCATCCAAGAAGGTTAAAAACCCATCAGGCAACAAGCACAAGAAGGATAAAAATGACAAGAAACAGTAACTAACCAGGCAAACAATAAACAGGACAAACCCATCAATTAAGGCAGAGATGCGTTTCGTTCGGTCGTTTGAAGATGCGTTCCTTACGGTTTGGAGATGCGTTCCTCACGGTGTCTTCGGAGGGGGCGGCAGCTGGCGAATAGGCGACCGGCGCAGAGGGAGACAGGGAGAGGGAGATGAAGGGTGAAGCAGAACTGCAGAAGTGGTCTTGGAGCGCAGAGTAGTTTAGGGTTAGAGTCTTAGAGATGGGTTAGTTTTCGTGACTGTCTGAGGAGAAGTGGTCTTGGGCCTCTTGGCCCAGCATGCATTCCTTTTTTTTTTTTAATGCAGACCGGTCCATGCGGACGGTCCGCGAATCCGCGGACCGAGTCCGTTAAGCCCGCGGGCTAAACGGACCGGACCCAAAAAGCCCGCATTTTTTTGGACTCGTATTTTAGGGTGTCCAAGTCCGCGCGGACTGCGGGTTTAATGGACTGTCCGCGGACCCGAGTCCAAATACCCACCTCTAGTGGTAAGACCGGTTATAATATCCACAGGTATCGGTTGCCAATTATCAATTCACAAATCAAACAACTATCTAGACTAAAATATGAATCAAGAGAAATCAAAACAGAAAAGTAATAAAATATTTTTTTGTCTTTTTGGGAACTTTTGACAAACACTTGGAGTGCAGAAAGAGGTGTTGGGATTATATTTCACCGAACCTTAGCCTCATGCAATACCAAGACTAGATACCTCCCATTCATGCTTCAAATATTAAAATCAACCTACAAAATTACTCAAGCCCCGATTCCTCGGACGGCAAGAGCCTAAATCCACTAATAGACCCTAATTTCTTAGGTGGCCTAGATTAATGAATTTGCATTACGATTAAGGATTACGTGGTTACTAATAAACCAAACTCCATTCCTAGATGCAAGGTTTACTAGGTGATTAATTCCAGTTCTCGTTCTAATACGAATTTTCCAATTGCATACCAAAACGATAATCAAGTCATGGGGGTGCTAGCCACAACAAGCATAAGCATAGGAATTAAACACTAATACGAAGGCATGAACACAGATTAATCAATCATGGCAAATACATAATATTCAGTTTGGTTACATCTAATCCCAACAAAAAGGGATTTAACTACTCATTGTAATAGAAATTACAAAAAGAGAAAGAGAGAAGGGATGAAGTAAACTCATGACAAATCCTCCAATCTCCGTCCAATCCCAGAGCAGAGAAAAACCACCCTTTTTTTGCTTCCCAAAGGGTCTTCCTAGGGTGAAAGTGCTCCTAGGGTAAAAGTCCCTATTTTTCTGTGTGTTTCTGGTCTCCACTAGGGTTCCCAGCCTCTAGATCCCTTTTTCTGTCTGCTGCGCTCTTTATTTATAGAGTGGTCACGCGTCACGGCCGTGATGGCTGTCACGGCCAGGCCGTGACGTGTTCTGGAATGGCGCGCTTTCAAATTTGGAGCATCACGGACTTGAGCCTCATCATGACTAGGCCGTGATCAATTCTGCCTGGCCTGTCACAGTCGTGATGACCATCACGGCTAGGTTGTGACAGCTTCTGACTTTTGCCTTCAATCTTCTCAGTTTTCTTGATCATGGCCATGATGGGCTCTGCTTGGCTCATTTTCTTCACTTTTCAAGCTCTATTTCATCCAAGCTCCATCATGGCTGATTCTGAGCATTTTTCCTTAAATTCCTGCAAAACAACATCACACAACCGCCTTACCCGTTCCAAGCCAAAAACTAATAAAAATCAAACTAATCATGCCCAAACTATATGAAAAATGCATGCAAAAGTGTACAAGAAATATGATGTAAAATCACACTATCACACATAGGGCTTGAAAAGTTTCAATGAAATTCTACAACAATAAAGATGTTTCAATGAAAATAAACAGAAACCGAAAAGTTAATGCCAGGTTTAGATATACTTTCATTTTATATGAAATATGAAATGAAAAGCTAATAATTTATTTTTATGTTATTTTTTTTATCCCCACCCCATGAATTGCCATGTTTCCATATTATTTTTAATCCTGGAAACTCGATTCACGTTCTAACTTACACTTTGCCACTAAGTTAATGATGAAGGAAAACCTATAATTCTAAACATCATACAGATACAAATCATAGCATATGATTCATGTTAATCAAAGGAGAGGAGAAGAATTTCACACCTTGGAGAGTCGCAGAATCCATCACAGTAGATCAGATTGTGAGAGAGATGAACAGTGGATCAGAATGTGAGAGTTACTTCTCTCTTTCTGGTTGGTTCAGTATGTGTGTCTGTCTGTTAGAATGCCTAATGGGGAGGCAATTCTTATAACCTACCAGCAGAGAGTAGGGACCTCTCAACGGGTTAACATTAGAATGACCCAGCCCATCATAGGGTCACTCTTAGTAAATACCCAACAACAATTTCACCAATTGGTTACGTAATTAAGAATTAATTTTATAACTGATATATTAATAATTTAATCACCAATTAATGCTAATCCACATATTATTAAATTAAAATTTAACAATTCTCCCACTTGGATAGCATTAATCAATTATTAAAAGGAAATACCAGTTACGATCAAAGCACACGTTAACCAGCAGTATAAGAAATATAAGCTTTAACAATGCAGAAATAGTATCCGATAGGAAAGTAAATCATACATGCTAAAGACTCATATCTCACATAAAGAATGATGAATATAAAATTGCATATAATTAATAAAGAGAAATATGCAATTCAAAAAATGGTCCAAGCATCTTAAAATGCTATAAGAGATATGAAAACAAGAATGACGTCAATTTACATATCTCATAAAAACGATAATGGGCAAATAATGGTTTCAGACTCCCACTAATCCAATACATCAAAAGACTTAACTAAGCCCATATGAATTACATGATTCCGGAATATTCCAACAGTTAAGCCTTTGGTTAGTGGATCAGCAAGCATGTTTCCTGTATCAATATGCTCAATACGAGTCTGAAACTCCTGAATCTTCTCTCTAACGAACAAATATTTCACATCAAAATGCTTAGTGCGAGAAGAGCTTCTATTGTTATGAGAGAAGTTCACAAAGCGTGATATTATCACAATATATCACAAGTGGCCTAGATATGCTTTCAACAATATGAAAGCCGAAATCAAATTTTTCAGCCACATGGCTTGACAAGTAGCCTCATAGCAAGCAACATACTCTGCTTCCATGGTAGAAGTAGGCTGTAAGCGTCCGTTTGACGCTTTTCCAAGAAATAGCTCCTCCCGCCATCATAAAGATAAAGCCGAAGTAGATTTTCTGGTCGTCAGGGGCAACCTGCGAAATCAGAATCAGAATAACCAGTGACCTGAAGTTGATCAGACTTCTTATAGGTCAACATATAATCTTTGGTTCCCTACAAATATCTCATGACCTTTTTTACGGCTTTCCAATGACCCAAACCTGGGTTGCTCAAGTATCTCCCTAAAGCATTTACAGAAAAAGCAATGTCGGGACGAGTACAAACTTGAGCATACATTAAACTCGCCAACAATGGAAGCATATGAGACCTTTTCCATTTCATTTATTTCTACATCATTTTGAGGACATTGAGATTTAGAGAATTTTTCCTCACCCTTTTGAACAGGTGCAGCACATGGGGAGCAAGAATGCATATTAAACCTTTTGAGGACCTTTTCAATATATCCTTTTTGAGACAATCCAAGAACACCACGTGACCTATCAAGATAAATCGGGATGCCTAAAACAACAGAAGCATCACCAAGGTCTTTCATATCAAAGTGGCTACTCAACATGAGTTTTGTCTCGGTCAGAATTTTAACACAACTGCTAGCAAGAAGTATATCATCAACATATAGAACGAGAATGATGAATTCACCCTCACAAGTCTTCAAGTAAACGCACTGATCTGAGGCATTTTCTTTGAAGCCAAGAGAAGTGACAACCTGATCAAACTTCAAATACCATTGTCTGGAGGCCTGTTTGATCCATAAATAGACTTATTCAGCTTGCAAACCAAGTGCTCTTTGCCTGTTTTCAAGAAAACCTTCAGGTTGAACCATGTAAACATCTTCAGTAAGGTCTCCATTCAGAAAAGCCGTCTTCACATCCATCTGGTGAAGTTCTAGATCAAAATGAGCTACCAAAGCCATGATAACTCGAAATGAATCTTTTGTAGAGACTGGTGAGAAAGTCTCCTTATAGTCAATGCCTTCTCTTTGGTTATAGCCTTTAGCTACTAGTCTGGCTTTGTACCTTTCAACTTTACCATCTGGAGTACGTTTGGTTTTGAAAACCCATTTGCATCCAACAGGTTTACAACCAATTGGTAATTCCTCTAGACTCCAAACACCATTATGAGACATAGAAGACAACTCATCATGCATAGCATTCAGCCAATCAGAAGCATGAGAGCTAGAAATTGCCTCCTTAAAGGTAATAGGATCATCATCATCATTGAGGTCAAACTCATGTTCCTGAAGATATACAACATAATCATCTGGTATGGAAGGTCTGCGCACTCTTTGAGATCGTCTCAGTGGAATTTCATCAACAATAGGATCATGATCTTGTTCATCTACTAGCGGTGCTGCCACACCATCTTCATGTTGAAGATTCTGATCAACATCATTAGCTGGAATGATAACTTCTGTAGGAAAAGGAACAGCTGGTATAGGAACAATGGTGCGATCTTCTCTAAGAGTAACTGGTCGTGGTATATCACTCCCACTATCCAAGTCATCCTCAAAGAAAATCGCTCGATCAGATTCGACAACTCGCATAGAATGAGATGGACAATAGAATCTGCTACCTCTGGAACCCACACAATAGCCAATAAAGAAACCACTAACAGTCTTAAGATCAAGCTTCTTAGACTGAGGATTATAAGGTCTAACTTCTGCCTTACAACCCCATACATGAAAATGTTTCAAACTCGGCTTCCTTCCACTCATGAGCTCATATGGAGTTTTTGGTACAGACTTGCTGGGTACTTGATTTAGAATGTAGGCAGCAGTTTTTAAGGCATCTCCCCAAAGAAAGTCTGGCAATGATGAATGGCTTAACATACATCTTACCATATCCATAAGTGTGCGGTTACGCCTCTCTGCAACTCCATTTTGCTCAGGAGTACCAGGCATAGTGTATTGAGCTTCAATACCGCATTCCTCAAGAAATCTGGCAAAAAGGTCCTGGGTTTCTACCCGTCTCATTATATCTACCATAGAATTCTCCACCTCTGTCAGATCTTACACATTTTATCTTCCTACCTGTTTTCAACTCAACAAAGACCTTTTAAAGGATTTGAAAGCATCTAGGGAACTAGACTTTTCTTGAAGAAGATCTATCCATCCATATCTCGAGAAATCATCTATAAAGGTAATGAAATACCCATATCCACCCATGGCAGTGGGTGTAATAGGTCCACACAGGTCGGTGTGAATCAACTGTAGCACATCATCACACCTATTTAATGCTTTATTCCTAACCTTGGCAGTAAATTTGCCCTTGATGCAATCAACACATGTATCAAAATCGGAGAAGTCTAGATCATGGAGAATACCTTCCTTGACTAGCCTCTCAATACGGGGCCTAGAAATATGCCCCAAACGTCAATGCCATAACATAGAAGAATGTTCATTAATCCTACTGCGTTTGTTTCCAACAGCAGAATTGACAGACATGTCATGTAGATTTAACATATAAAGGCCATCACGTAAAACTCCTGAACCAACGGAAATAGAATCTGAATAAACAATCAATTTTCCACTACCAAACTTAAAGGTGTAACCACATTTATCCAAAGCAGAAACAGAAATCAAGTTCCTTCTCATAGAAGGTGCATACACAGCATCTCTTAAAAGCAAATTATGTCCAGAAGGCAAAAGTAAAGAAACAATTCCAATGTCAATAACATAAACTCCAACTCCATCTCCCATAATAATTTTAGACTCAACATCACTTGGTTTCCTCAGGCTTGTGAACCCCTGCAAGGAATTCACAACATGAATGGTTGCACCTGAATCTAACCACCAAGTATTTGGAGGAACATCAATGACATTGGATTCAAAGCATGTTAAAGCCAGGAATATACCTTGCTTCTCTTGTTTCTTTTTCAAGAAATAGCAATCATCTACCTTGTGGCCATACTTCTTACAATACTTGCAGTTACCCTTGAAGAAACTTTTCTTAGCCTGCAGATGCTGCTTTGCATTCTTCTTCTTTCCCTTTTGATCTTTCTTCACAAATCTTGAACCTGACTTAGAAGTTTGATTTGGATCAGATGCAGCAAAATGAGCACTGTGAGATTTACCCTTTTTGATGGACTCTTCTTCTTGTGTAACAATGGCAATCATCTCGTCCCACTTTGTCCATTCAGCCTTCATGTATTGTAAGAGGTCTTCATTACATCGAATTGTGAAGGAAGAGATTCAAGAACCCGGTAGATTAAAGTACTTTCGCCAATTTCAACTTTAAGAGATTTCAGTTTGTTGTAATAGTGCATCAGCTTCATGATATGCTCACGCACACCACTGACCCCATCATATTTGGTCTTGTCAAACAAGGAAAGATACTGACTTTTCTGAGCCTTCTCAAAAGTCATAAATTTCTCCCCAACAACTTTCTGATATTCTTTAGCATTATTGGTCTCGGTGATACTCTGCCTGATGGATTTTTCCATAGTATACTTCATCACTTTCAGGCACACTCTATTAGAGTGTTCCCATTTCTCATAAGCAATCCTCTGTGCTGCAGTAGATTCATTTGTGAGAGCTGCTGGCTTGTCTTCCCTTAAGGCCAGATCCAAGTCAGCAATAGTTAAGTAGAGATCTAGAGACTCTTTCCAGTCCTCATAGTTCGTCCCATTTAGAGTTTTGACAGAATTTGGGAAGGAGGCTGACATAAAACAAAGAATAAGGAATCATTAAGGATTGAAGGTAATATGATTCCATATATGTGTTCAGCCAATCTTGCCCATAATACAAATTTCTTATTCATTATAATTCCGCCTAAGGGTCCCGAATCATAATAAACAAGAAATATAATAAGAAGAATAATACAATGTACAAAACTTACATCACCAAAATTTCTAATATCGATAGGGTACTTGAAAAACATAATTGACATAAGCTTGAGACAATAGTACGATGTATAATAACGAATTACATTAATAATATTACACCGATAGGGTATAATTATTATTAATATAATACAAATATAACACATTAGAATAATTAATTATTTAACAACACAAATTTTGTATAATTATACCCACGATAGGTGAGTTCATAACTATACAAAATATCAATAGTCATGCTACAATTATACATTCGAAAAATTATATTGTATAACAAATGCAGCATAGAACACACAACTTAATTCACATAAGGCTCTAAAAATGATTCGCGAGGCGAGAGGTACCTCGCGAGGCGAATCTTGTGAAAAGTCAGCAACGTTTGGTCTTCTCGCGGGTACTCGCGAGGCGAGTCAAGTGTTCGCGAGGCGACCCAGAAACCTTTCATTTTCCTAGAACAGTCAGCCTTCGGGGTCGCGAGGCGAGAAGAAGAGTAATCGCGGGCGACCCAGAGACCTTTCATTTTCCTAGAACAGTCAGCCTTCGGGGTCGCGAGGAGAGAAGCGTAGTCGCGGGGCGACCCAGAGAGGATGACAATTTCACTGTTCTGCTGGCTTTCAGGTTCGCGAGGCGAGAATAATCTCGCGAGGCGAATCTGGAATTCCACAGATGCTGATGCCCAGAATCGCGAGGCGAGAATACACTCGCGGGGCGATCGAACGAGTTGGGGCTTTTTTACGCAAACAGGAAACGAAAAACCATCGATTTCTCACGTTTTATTTGATGAAATCCAACGATTTTCGAGTATGTTACTCGAATAACATGTGGGAAGAAAAGCCCTCAAACAATTTTCGAAATCATTGGTCATAATCATAGTTTCGAATTTTGAAGAACAAGGCATGAAAAACGAAAGTTGCTGAAGAAAAAAAAAATTCTGGGCAAACAAAATTTTTTACAATATTGATATAACATGATATGAAAATCCCTAAAAAATTTGCATCTTGATTGAAAAACATAAATTAGGGTTCATATAATTTTCAGAATAGCTATAACATGTATCTATCCTTGGCTCTGATACCAATTGAAGGAAAACCTATAATTCTAAACATCATACAGATACAAATCATAGCATATGATTCATGTTAATCAAAGGAGAGGAGAAGAATTTCACACCTTGGAGAGTCGCAGAATCCATCACAGTAGATCAGATTGTGAGAGAGATGAACAGTGGATCAGAATGTGAGAGTTACTTCTCTCTTTCTGGTTGGTTCAGTATGTGTGTCTGTCTGTTAGAATGCCTAATGGGGAGGCAATTCTTATAACCTACCAGCAGAGAGTAGGGACCTCTCAACGGGTTAACATTAGAATGACCCAGCCCATCATAGGGTCACTCTTAGTAAATACCCAACAACAATTTCACCAATTGGTTACGTAATTAAGAATTAATTTTATAACTGATATATTAATAATTTAATCACCAATTAATGCTAATCCACATATTATTAAATTAAAATTTAACAAATGAAACTTGCATTTTTATTCCTGAAACATGTCCACTGATGGAGTTACACACCTGTCCTCTATCCATTTATCTTAGTTGAGCACTTGCTTAACGCTTTAATTTAGAGCTATACACCTATACTCATGCATCTATACACCTGTACGTGAATACTTAAATAACTTTTTTACTACGGTCTGACTTGAAATTTAGCAAGGAAATTGTACATGGGTTGCTTCATTGACGAGATCAAGCAATATCTTGATTGCAGGTATGTATCACCATGTGAGGCATGTTGGAGAACTTTTTTTCTTTTCCAATTCATGGTAGGAAGCCAGCATTGATGATGTGCTTTCAAAACCAAGTGTTACAGGATCAATGTTTACATCTTGGATGGAAGCAAATAAGACATTCCCTGAAGGCAGAAATTTGAGTTATGGACAATTTGTAACAAGATTTGTCTATGTAAAGAGCAAAAGGTGTTGGAAACCACGGAAGAAAGGTTATACCATTGGCAGACTGATTTGGGTTCCTCCATGTACTGATGAGCTATTTTACTTAAGAATGATGCTAACTGTTGTAAAAGGAGCAGCTAGCTTTGAAGACATTAGAACTGTTGACAATGTCAAATATCCAACTTATAGAGAAGCATGTTTTGCAATGGGATTGCTTGAGGATGATAGAGATATATACAAGCTATAAAAGAAGCCAACGACTGGGGTTCGGGACACTAGTTGAGGAATTTATTTGTCACAATCCTCTTATCAAGTAGCATTAATAGGCCAGAGCATGTATGGAAACAAACATGGCAATGGTTGTCACATGGGATTCTTTATGATCAAAGAATATTGTTCAATAACCAAGGTATAGATCCAGCAAAATGTTTCAACACATGTTACAATTTATTTTATACATCTTAAGATAATTGTATTACTTATTGAATTACTTTTTCCTATGTTTTTAGACTTGCAGCTTAGTGATGAAGAGTTGCAAAATTTAACTCTATTGGAGATTGAGAAATTATTACAACAAAACAGAAAAAAGTCTAAAGGAATATCCATCAATGCCATATCCAAAGGGATATATCACAAGCCAATTAGGGAATAGACTCATATATGCAAAAGACGACTATGACATAGTTAATTTACATGATCAGTTCTAGAATCTATTCAGTTCTCTCACAGGTGATATACTTTCACTAGTGCAATAAGTATTTTTTACGTCAGTTAAAATTGATTTTTTACGTCAGAATACTGACTGACGTAAATACAGCTGACGTTAATAGTTAATATTTTAACGTCAGTTGAGAACTGACGTTAAATATAACACTATTAACGTCAGTTCCTTAACAAAACTGACGTTAATTTTGTAAAAATTAACATCGGTTTTTTAAACAACTGACGTTAAAATTAAACCTTTAACATCAGTTCTTTAATACAACGGACGTTGATTTTGTTAAAACTAACGTTAGTTGTTATAAAGAACTGACGTTAAAGGTTTAATTTTAACGTCAGTTGTAATAAACAACTGACGTTAATAGTATACTGTATATTTTATAAAATACTATTAACGTCAGTTGTTTGATACAACTGACGTTAATAGGTTTTTTTTTTAAATTCAGTTTTAAAATATTACTCCACTCAGCTATCCCTGCATTCAGTCCCAGTAACACAGAATATCACACACGTTACAGAATTGCAAAGGAAAATTGAACAATGGGGGAACTTAAAACCAAAACTCATGTATATATATAAATAAATTTTAGTTCCAATGTCTAAAAAACAAAACTATCTAAGGATATATATATACATGTTATTAATTAGTTTCTAAAGTCTAACAAAAAAACTATTTATCTAAGTAGTGCGGAGGTATGTTGTCAATTCCTTTTTCAGCCGCATACTTGAAGAAGAATTCAGCGAAGCGCATCCTCAAGTCTCTTAACTCATCTTCTTCAATAGGCGATTGGTCGATAAATGCCTAGACACGTTCAAATAATAACAATAACATCAATGCAAGTCATCTTCAAAACTATAATATATAATTTAACCAGTTGTTTAAATATTACATTCTTCCATCCATCCGTAATAGATGCGGAGACTATGTTCAAAGATATGAAGCATCACATAATAGCCGCACGACCAACCGTCGGTTTGAAATCGAGACTACCAACAAAATTAATTTCAACGTCAGTTGAATATACACATAAATTAGTAATTATAATATTAATTATTTGATAAATAAACTACCAAACCTTGAGGATGTTCCATACAGGATTTGCTTTAGCCTTAGAAGTCCTACTTCTCCCGTTGGCGCAACTTATGCTACTCGCCTTGCCGCTATCATAAACAAATAATCATGTCGATCAATTAACAAACTCATATATCATGTGTGTAATAAACTAAAAACAACTGATATTAAAACTTAAATTAAATTTAAGATTAGTTACTTACATATTTACAGCGTCCACCACCTTCGGTGGCGGATCATGGTGGAGAAAGCAGAAGAATATGACAGTATGCCTAGACGGGTGAAGTACGAACAACTGCCAATGGCGATCCATACAGTAGGGAGCCAGATATAATTCTTTCGGATTGTCTCCCAACAAGTTCCCTAAGTATTTACTCAATGCATCGCCAAAGAAAGAACTCGGGCAGAAGGATTGACGGATCTAAGAAACCGTAAACTGATGCAACGCCCTTATCAAGCTGAAGACGATGGAGATACCTAAGATATGAAAAGGTGTGGATGTTAATTACATAATATATATATTGAAATTAAAATAAATTATTAAATGGAAAAATACCAAAAATAAATAAGTTATAAAATTAAAATTAACTTACGTGCACCAGAGACTGATGACATTGCTGTTCATCCAGACGTTATTTCTGCAGGCGTTCCCGAGATCGTCACCAACGAAGGAAAATATCCTCTGTTGATCTGGGTGTGCCACCCATCCATCGTGATCCAATGGACATTCAAAAATCTCAAACGCATAATCCTCACCAAGTGGGAACAAACGAGTGATCGGTGACAGCGACACCGACGTCGACTTGGCCTTCAGTTTAGGAAAAATAAAATATATAAGTTTTTGATAATTAAAAAAAACACAAGTAATTATTTGACTAATTTGGACATTAATAATGAATAAATACCTTTGCTAACATTTCGAGCTCACGTCGTTTGGAGTCCAACTCAAGCTCACGCCTTTTCATTTCCAACTCATGCTCATGGCGCTGGACTTCCAACTCCCGCTCCCTAGCTGCCAACTCATCGTCCTCCACATGTGCCATACTAAAACTCTCTTTTGTGCTCACATGTGAAGCGTTGGCAAGCCTTGCGGTGTCCTGGGATGTACCGACGGAGGAAAGCTCTCTGGCAAGCGCCTGCTTGAATTCTGGGTTGGCTATTAAGCCTTGCATCAGATGTGTGGTAATATCTGGGTTGGACATGAGGTGCTGAGTAATGTCAGCCAAAATTGATGCTTCATTGACCACCCGCTTTCGTGAATCAGACTTGCCATAATATTGTTTGATGGTCACGTTCCTAGGAACACCGAGAACCCGACCAGGATGGTCTTTCTTGCCTAGAGCAGTCATCAAGACGTCCTGCCGTCCAGAAGGGACGAATGCGCCTTGGGAGGATTTTGCTTTAAGATCCATCTACAATGAAAAAAAAATGAAAAAACGTGCAAGTGAAAAGTGTTGCAAATATCTATACAAATATCAATTGAAATCAAGTTAATTATTTACTTACAATCTTATCTGCCACTTCGCGAGTGGCATCAACTTTAAAAGATCCCGCCTTTGCCATGCGGCCGGCTAACCAGACATCCTCGCGGTCGATGTCCGACGGAGGACTTGATGGTGTGCCCTCAGGCACCTCTCCTCTTTCAATCCAAGCAGAGTGCTCTTCCTGCTTCGCCCTCAGCCTATCCGCCATCATCTGTTGGATTCGAGTCTGGTACCCACCCTGAGACATGGTGTGGTGGTGGACGTTCTTCGCCTGATTCTGCCGACCCTTATTTGCCTTAGCATATTCAAACAAAAACACATAATTAAATACAGTTAAATGATCTATAATAAGCATACAAAATTAACTTAATCAACCAACCTGAAATTCTCCATCCTGTTGACTCCTGACAAACATATCCCAAGTATCCTGATCAATCCAGGGATAATCCGACAACATTTTATCAAGCTGCTTCTTTCCAGATACATAGTACCTGGTAAGATCATGCTTGAACCCATTCCAATGCTTTGATGCCATTTTCATACATTTATGACGATGATCCTCGTCATTTGGCACAGTCCAAGCTACCTACACATTAGATACATATATAACAACTGGATGGATTATAACTCGGATAATTATCTAATAATGTAAATCAAACGAATGTAAAGGTAAAATACCGTGATAGCCTCCCAAATATGATCCTTAACGTTCTGTGGAACGTCATTCCAGTGGTTGTAGTTGATGCTTACGTGCTGCTTCGCTTGTAGAAACACCCACTTATTAAATTCTTTAGCACGGGGTCCCTGGGCATTTAGATTAGCATCGAAGGACACCTCAAGCTTCTGTCCGCTCTGCCTGTCCTTCTCTAGTTTCTTCAACGAGGTGGCTCCTCTACCCCGTTTCCTATGAGCCTGTGATGTCTGTATGGACAAAAAAAATGATAAAATAGAGGGTTGTAACATTATAAACTTACATTAACAAGAAGGACTAAAGATAGTATATAACATGTAAACTTACACTAGAATCAGGCGTAGTCGTGATCGGGTCCTGCGAAACCCCCACAGTGTCCTCCCGTGCATGTGGGCTATCCGACTGATCCATATGTATGCCTGTTCATAAACAATATATATGTATTAACATAGGTTATAACTCAAAATAAATACAGAAGTATAAATAAAAATAACTAGATAGGTCCTGTAAATATACAAAACATCTATATATCCAATATAAGGACAATACGGGAGATTGAAAACTATAGTTTTTGAAGATTGCCAAGCACTGGTCACGGCCTGGCCGTGATGTCCATCACGGCCGTAACGTGCCAACTGAACCAGACCCTCATAGGCAGAACTGATCACGGCCTAGCCGTGATGAGCATCGCGGCCGTGACAGATCAACCAGCAGAGCAACATGCACTCAAAACCAAAAATAGAGACATTCCAAACAACTCAAACTCACGGTTTAAAGTTACAACCACTGAGACTACAGTTTCAACATACACTCAAAACCAAAAATAGAGACATTCCAAACAACTCAAACTCACAGTTTCAAGTTTCAACTACCGAGACTACAGTTTCAAACCAGCAGAGCAACATGCATGCACTCAAAACCGTGAATAAAAAATGTGCCCTAATTAAAGATTTGATGATGTCACCGGCAAGTGTACCGGGTCGTCGCAAGTAATAAAATAACATGGTAAGTAATTACCGAGGTCGAACTCAGGGATTGGGCTACCAATTCGACTAATCTGCGGGAAATCCGATACGTTGGTCAAGTTACATAAGGTGGTTGAGAGAGAGAAAATAGGATTGTAATCTAAATTAACAAATCTAATAAAACTAAGCTATTAAAATATGAAATTAAAATGTCCAAGGTCACAAATCCACCTACCCAATATGCATTCCCAAGTGATGATGAATTCCTCCCTAAGTTCAATTACAATGTCAACCGGGACCCCCAATTTCTCCTATATCCACTGTCGTGCTCAATAGGACGTACTCGACGATTGGATTAACTACTTACTAGGTCTCATAATCCGAATCTCGAATTCTATTAATTCTTGTTCCCTATAAGGTTGCACTAATCTCCTAAATCCACTATCGTGCTCATTATTCAATTAGTGATTCCAATCCAAGTTCTAAAACGCGAATCGCCGATCAGCCTCAACACGTTTAACTAGTCAATCACGCAACACATATGATCAACGCAATCAAATCAGAATTGGAAAACATAAATTGAGACAAGGGAGAAAGACATACATCACATCGAATCTACACCGCCATGGGTGGCTTCATTGTTCCTCGGGGCGAGGGGATTAGTTCCTCATGCTCATAGACAAACAATCGGACATAATCTCCATAGCAAAATAAGAAAGAGAAAAAGGGAGACGCAGCTCCAAAGAGAAAAGAAATCTTCCTAAACGCTACTCTACAGTGGAAAAACCCTACTAGGATTCGGATCTCCAAAAGCTCCCTCCCAATCTCCTCTCTTCTGATCTGAAACAGCCTATAAATAGGGATTCTGGTTCTCGGCCGCTCGCGGGGCGAGCTTACTCTCGTGACGCGAATATTAGTTTTGGCGTGCTTTTAATTTTGGATTCTCGCGAGGCGAGAGTGTGTTCGCGGGGCGAGTCTTCAAACCTTAATCTATCACAGCCGTGACCTTCATCACGGCTAGGCCGTGATGGTCTCTGTCTTCCAGGGTCTTCAGACTCTCGCGGGGCGAGAAGACTCTCGCGAGGCGAACCAGAATTGATGACTTTTGCTGTTTTGCTGATCTTAAGGCTCGCAAGGCGAGCATCCACTCGCGGGGCGAGCATCTCCAGAATGGCAATTTCCACTATTTCTTGACTTTCCTTGACTCCCGGAGCTTCACTTCTAACCTGAAACAATAAAAAGACACAAAAAGCGTCATTCTATTCAAAATAGACTAAGAACTACTAAAAATGCCTAGAACGAGTCAAAGTCTACTTAGGAACAAAACAAGGCCAAATTTGGGTGAAAACGAGATTGAACTCGAATAATTTGCACAAAAACAACAGTCCATCTAGTTATAAAACTAGATAAGCCAAAGGCTTATCAAGACTCACCAGAAATAGGCGCTCACGTGGTGGTGGGGGGGAAGCTTGAGTGGTGGCCAACGTTCGATGTGGTTACTGAGAGCAGAGGGACAAGGAGAGTTAGTGCGCGGGAAGGCCAGGGGAAAGAGAGATGTCAAGTTATTGCAAAGAATGAGCGGGAAAGACAGAGTTAGGGGTTAAGAGTGTACCTCACGGTGGTGGCGAAGAAGCCCTCGTGGTGGTTGCGGTGGAGATGAGCTCGCGATTAGGGCAAAGTGAGAGCGAGAGTGAGGGTTGAGCGTGATGAAAAGAGAAAAGACGTACAGAGAAGTGGAGAAGGCGCACGGGGGTAAACGTTATAATTAAAATAAAACAACATTTTACGTCAGTTTTTGGTAAAATCTGACGTTGAAGATCACATATTGAATGTCAGTTGTCTTAATAAACGGACGTTAAAAACTCTCACACTTATTACGTCAGTTGTTAGTAATAACTGACGTTAAAGGTCATATGTTTAACGTAAGTTGTATTAAGAAACTGACGTTAAAAACACTCACAACTTCTTACGTCAGTTGTATTACACAACGGACGTTAAAGGTTTATTAGTTTCTGCAAAAACATTCATTCCCTTGACTACTGTGCTACTTACCCATTCACCTTTGTACCTAATCCTCTTAATGAGCATTAAGTTTATAGATAAGTTTTCAAGAAAATCAGAATAACTTAGTAACTTCATCCACTGCTCCTATAAATAGCTTCCTTCCATCCTTTTAATTAATTTTCTGCTTCACAATATGGCTCTGCCGTGGAGATTAACTTCATCACTCTTTCTTCCTATTCCTAGTCTCTTTCTTCTGAGTTTGAGTAAATCACATTACATGGATGTTAAGGTTGGGTGAATCACGTAATGTGATTCTCTCACTTTATTTCATCCCCGTCATCCCTTTCACTTTGCTTTGGAAGCAAGTGATTGTGGATTCAAGATGATGCATCAAGGAACTCCACTGAAGAAGAAATATGCAAAGATCCATTTCACTTTGCTTTCGCTGCTAGTGACTGAGGATTTACTTTGCATCTTGGAATTCAAGTGAGGGAGGTGATGCATCCATTGGAGTTTCTGATGACAGGACTGAGAAGAAAATGATGTTGATGTAGAAACTTTTTTATATTTTAGGGCTATGTTGCAGAAATTTTTTATCTTTTAATCATGTAATTTTAACTTATGAATCGCTTCAATGTCATACGATTTGATTATACATATAACTTGTTTTATGTTAAGTGTTTATTTATTTTAATTTGCACAATAATTTGTTTACTAATTCAAGCTAATTAATAAAAATTAAAAATAAACTTGTATAAAAAAAGGTTTAGAAATAAACTGCAGTACTATATGGAGTGATTTGCGTTAAGAGGGACAACAGGGACATGACAACCAATGAAATGAGTTTCATAATTATTTACGTCAGTTATTTATAGAACTGACGCAAATAGTTTACCCACCACCTCATTTTTAACGTCAACTTAATTGATGACTGCCAAGTTCCCGTATATTAATTACATTATTTCCAATATTCATTTTGACATATAGGATTATTTACGTCAGCTGTTTATTTAACTGAAGTAAAAATCAAACTTTTAACGTCAGTTTTATAAAAAACTGACGTTAACAATTAATATTTTTTATTTGAAAAACACTTTTAACGTCAGTTTTTTTAAAAAACTGACGTTAAAAGTGTATAGATATCTGCAAAAACATTCATTCCTTTGACTGTACTGTGCTACTTACCCATGCATCTTGTAACTCGATCCTTTTAATGAGCATTAAGTTTATAGGTAAGTTTTCAAGAAAATCAGAATATAGCTTAGTAACTTCATCCCCTGCTCCTATAAATAGCTTCCTTCCATCCTTTTAATTTTCTGCTTCACAATATGGCTCTGCCGTGGAGATTAACTTCATCACTCTTTATTCCTATTCCTAGACTCAAAGGTCTTTGTCTTAATGGTCAAACAACTTCTGAGTTTGAGTAAATTACATTACATGGGTGATAAGTCTGAGTAAATTACATTATGTGAGTTGCTCACCTTATCACCTTCCGGAGAATCAACTGCTGGAGGGCTAATCAGGTGCTCGGGGGTCACAGTTCCAAAACCACTGCCTTTGCTTGAAACAGATCTAGTGCACCTGTTTTTGCCTCTCTCTTGAGCTCTCTCATGCCCCCCAGTTTTCTGAGGTCTTCGGAGTATAGTTTTCCCTTTGGCATATTTCATAAAACTCTCTGATGGGATGTAGCTTTAATGTTTAGGATTTTAAACCCTTTCAATGTAACTTTTTATAGGATTTTAAACCCTTTCAATGTAACTTTTTATAGGATTTTAAACCCTTTCAATCTTCGTTCGATCAACAGACGATTACTTCATGAATGAGATCCGGTTTGGGTTATTGATTCAACTTATAGTTTTCAAAACAGAAACACAAAACATCAAAGCAATTCATGTGAAACTGAAACTTTGAGGAAGGCAATGCGGAAGGGATCGTATACTAGATAAAAAAAATTTATTAAAATAACCTTTAACGTCTGTTGATGTAAGGACTGATGTTAAAAGTGAAGTGACTTACTTTTAACGTCAGTTCTTTATCGAACTGACGTTAAAATGTTCACTTTTAACGTTAGTTCTTTATTGAACTGACGTTAAAAGTGAGTCACTTCACTTTTAACGTCAGTCATTAAAACAATTGACGTTAAAATTGAATTAATGAACTCTGATATTCACAAAACTGCCACCGCCTCCTTTTTAACGTCTAGCTTTTGGTTAACTGACGTAAACCTTTACCGTCTAATGTATATTTACCACTAGTGTTTACTTCAATTTGCATCAAAATTACAAAGTATCGTTATCTAAATTTCATAGCATACACCACTTTTTTAAATGAATATAAATATTTTTACAGATGAGCAGAGATGCATATTTCACACGATCATGCAGGCAGTAAACAACCAGCAAGGTGGTATGTTTTTCCTATATGGTTATGGTGGTACAGGAAACTTTCATGTGGAAAACTTTAGCTTCTGCATTACGTTCTCAACGTCAAATTGTATTGACTATGGCATCTAGTGGCGTAGCATCTCTATTATTACCAGGAGGGAGAACAGCACACTCAAAGTTCAAAATTCCTGTTCCTACACTAGATAACTCAACTTGCAGTATTCTTCAAGGGAGTAAACTTGCAGAGCTATTGAAAGTAACAAAGTTGATAATATGGGATGAACAACACACTATTATTACCAGGAGGGAGAACAACACACTCAAAGTTCAAAATTCCTGTTCCTACACTAGATAACTCAACTTGCAGTATTCTTCAAGGGAGTGAACTTGCAGAGCTATTGAAAGTAACAAAGTTGATAATATGGGATGAAGCTCCAATGTCCCATAAATTTTGTTTCGAAGCACTGGATAAAAGTCTAAGAGACATCATGAGTTTTGACAATAATGAATCTTATATATTTGGAGGGAAAGTAGTTGTTTTTGGAGGAGACATCAGGCAAATTCTACCAATCATTCCAAAAGGAAGTCGTTATGACATTGTACATGCAACAATCAATGCGTCATGTAACACCCCGTTTTCGTATAAAAGGCCATAAGTATGTTTATATGTGTCGTATGTATGCTTTGTTTGCCTTAGAAATGTTTTTGGGGCTAAGTCGGATTTTTAGGCTCAAAATCCCTTTTTCTGGTGCATGAGCACACCCGTGTTCATGAACCAGCACGCCCGTGTTCATAGGCATGCTCAGTGGCTAAGTGAGCCACGAGCACGGTCGTGCTGAAGGGGAGCACGACTGTGTGGGAAATGAACATTCATGAAGCTCTTTCTGTCTGACCGTGCTGACTTAAGCACTATCCCGTGCTTAAGTTAAGCACGACCGTGCTCAATAGGGAGCACGGCCGTGCTCAAGTCTGAGTCTATATAAACAAGTCAGTGTGCGAGGGTTACAAGTGTAAACCCTATTTTGACACTTTAGGCAATCTAGTGTGACAGAAACCTCTCTCATTTCCCTTCCTTTGAATCCAACCAAGTTCTTGGTGTTCTTGCTCTAGTTTTGGAGAGAAAGTCACGCGCTAGTGCCATTAGAAAGGTAACGATTTATCCCTTTCTTTAATTCATTTTCTTTTTATGATTTGAAATTAATTGGTTACCTTTTTGTGTTGGCCATGGCTTGGGAAACTAATCCAGCCGCTCGAGGGAACGAGGATAGTTTCGTTTACGCTTAGTCAAGGGGTTTGATCTTCATATCAGGTAAGTGGAGAAAGAATATTATGAACATGTAGGCATTGAGGGTAACGTAAGATGAAGGGTTAACCCATGATCCTATTTCTCATTGAATGCTTACTTGATAGTTTGTTGTATGTTTATATACGTTGGATTGTAATTGACATGCTAATCTTAAATTGTTGTTAATATTGATGATGAATGTGTATGCATGATTAATTGATGATGGTATGTCTAATTATGAGTTGTATACATGATGCTGCGTTGTTTTATTTAACTATGCCATGAATGATGCTTAAAGTTGAATATGCTATTCATGTTTATGAATGAATGTTGGTATTGGCTGGTTGGTTGATGTTTGAGATGATGACAAGTTGACGTTAATAAGACACTGAAAGACTTAAATGTTGATGAATGAGATTAAAGGATATTCTCCCAGTTTGTTCATAAAACTTGAACGATGGAGACGAGTGTTAGGAAAATAAGGAAGATCCATAGTTGTGCCATAGACGAACCACTGTCTTAAAAACAAGATTCCGGTAGACCTCAGGTGCAATATGGCAACCGGGCTTGCTCCCCAAGGTTAACATAGCAAACTCTTGAACTTGTGTACTAAAGGTCATGAGCCATGGAGTTTACACAATTCAATTGCCCAAAAGTAAAAGTGTATATTGTAGAAAATTTAGAAAGCTAATAATAAAGAGTTGTTCTCTATCCCCTCCCTCTTTACCTTGTATCTCCATCTATATATATATATAGGCCTTGTGGATAACAAGAAAAATCACTCAGTTAGTCCGTTAGAGTCTTGAAGCCTTGAATAACTATCATCGATTAATTATCATAAAGTGTAGAAGGAAAAAGACGTTGGGTAACGTTCACATATAAAACCATATAAAGCCCATTAAAAAGCAACATCACCAGTTATGTTAAAAACCATATAAAACTTATTTAAAAGGAATATAATGCAATCTTAATAAAATGATGAAGCCGTTGGAAATTTTGTGATTAATTATATTAAAAAAAAAATTTAAGTAATAATTTATATATTTGTGAATATATTGTTTGCTGCCATTATTCAACAATGAGAGGAAAGGTTATTGTTCGAGGGTGTACTTAAGATCCTATGATTGATTCTTGAGTGTTTAGTGACATTAATAATGAAGCTGGAATTAAACGACTGATTCCCCTTAGTATAAGACTTGGAGAATGGTTAAGAACAGTGAAACTGATATTAAAGACTCAGTAAAAATCAATAGGTTCAATCCATGAATTACCCAAGAGAGTTGACAAGGGTTCCTAACCTTTTCTACCCAACCCAGTATGACCATGCTCCAGTAAGCACGGTCGTGCTCAACAGTCAGCACGACCGTGCTCAACTTAATGTTCAGCACGCCCGTGCTGGGGGCAACACACCCATGTTGGGGCAGCACGCCTATGCTCTCCTGTCCACAACAGAACGTAGAAACTAGTAACAGGGGTGTTTCACCCAAAATGTTTTAAATGATGTAATAAGACACCCAACGAAGTAAAAGTTAGATAACCAACACAGATAAGTAATTAACAAGTGATAAGATGTTGTACCTTGGTAGCCGAGTGGCCAAGTGGGCCTTCATAGCCAAGTGGTCAAGGTGTTGTTAATGTTGTACCTTGGTAGCCAAGTGGTCAAGGGGGCCTTGAGAGCCAAGTAGTCGAGGTGTTGAGCTCTAATGTTTAATGACCAGAGTGTTAATCAAGGTTTTGAAAACCGGACCGGACCGGCCGGTCCGACCGGGAACCGGGACCATGGTCGGTCCGGTCAGTAGCAAAAACCGGTCATGCATTGAACCGGTGAAAAAACCGGAAAACCGGTTCAAAACTGTTAAAACCGGTCATAACCGGTAGTGAACCGGCCTGAACCGGTTTTCTTTAAAAAAAAAATTAGTATAAAAGGATTTGGATCATCCTAGCCAAAACTCAATTCTTTTGTTTTCTAACATATGTGGGCTGGTTGTAGATTTTGGGTTGGTTTTCCCTATGAAGATGATTTTAACATATACCTTTATATTTATTTAGTTTAATTTCAAAATAATAAAAATTGTGCTTAATAATTTTAGTTGTTATGTTGTTTTTTTTATTTAATATTGTTGTAAATATTATATTAAAAATTAAAATAATATTATTTAATTATAACCGGTTCAACCACGGTTCAACCTCGGTTGGACCATTGAACCTCGAACCGCTGCCTTCACCTGTTCGATGACCGGTCCGGTTTTGTAAACCTTGGTGTTAATTAAAAGATTAAAGATAACGTTGAACCTTAGTAGCCAAGTGGTCAAGGGAACCTCGATAGCCAAGTGGTTGAGGTATTGATGGTGATAAAACTTGGGTAGCCAAGTGGCCCAAGAGGAGGTGGTGATTGTTGTTTGTGTGTTGTTGTTCCTCACGCATTCATACATCAAAGATGTTAGTGGGGGATGTTCAACATAGGGGAAGTCGTCCGAGAGTAAGGCGCTCTGGCCGTCCGCGACGATTCAAGTGAATCATGTACACCGTGGTGGCGCATCCGAGAGTAAGGTGCGTCGGCTATCCAAGGGGTTCACCTGTGTTGGGGAAATGCCAGCATTGATGCTTAATGACCAATGTGGATATGTAACTCCGAAGTTGACTTCCCGAGGTAGATTGGATCCAAGTGCATAATGGAGTAATGGAGTAGCGTTGCATCGCATAGCATGCGTTGTTATATGATGAGATTGATATGTATATGTTATATTTGTTGTTGCTATATATGTTTGTCGTGATGTATGCTCGTGTTACTAACAGCGTCCATACCGTTATGTTCATATATATGTTTCTTACTGCCCGTCTTTTGTTGTTGCCTTGCATGTACCCCTTTTGTTATGTAGAGGACGGTGAGCAGTCTGTTGAGGAGTGACTCCGAGGAGCCGCTACTCATTGTTAGGACTTATGTTTAATTTAGTTTGTTATCTGTGTTGTTCTTCCGGATTTTCGGTTATGCCAGCTCTATAATGTGACATCGGGGTTAGGTTTCCTTTATGTTATGTTTTGTTATGTTTTATTTCGAACTTATACTATTTTTCCGTGTTGAGATGTTGTTACAGTGTGGTACTTTTTACCCAGTTTTTATTTTATGAAATAAATGCATGTTTTTATTTTATATCTTTTATTTAAATTCTTTATAAATACATGCGGGGTAGAGGGTGTCACACGTCATATCTTTAGGATCATTGTCACGTATTAACCCTCACAAAAAACATTCCTTTGCAACATGATTTGGAAAGTTCTAGTGCATTGGAACTTAATAAGTTCTCGAAATGGATATTGGACATTGGAGATGGAAAAATAGCTGAACCAAATGATGGATATGTAGAAATAGATATTCCAAAGGAACTTCTGATTACAAATTTTGATGACCCCATAGATGCTATAGTTCGAAGCATATATCCTAATTTAATGGAGCAATACAAGAATGAGGAGTTCTGACAATCTAGAGCTATCTTGGCTTCAACAATTGAAATTATTGATCAAATAAATGAATTTGTGTTGAACTTGATTCCAGGTAATTTATTTAATCGGTTGGTGGTGCTTCATTGATAACATAATACATTCAATTTGAGTCCTTATAAATTTTCATTATAATGTTCTTTCATGAATATAGGTGATGAAAGAGAATACTTAGCTCAAATTCTATTGATAAGTCACAAGGTTGTCAGCGTGGACCATTTGAAGTACTTACACCATAATTTCTAAGCTCTCTCAGAACATCAGGTCTTCCTAATCATAAAATAAAACTAAAGGTTGACACTCCAATAATGCTATTAAGAAATCTAGACCAGTCTGAAGGTTTATGTAATGGAACTAGGTTGATTGTCACAAGACTAGCAAATCATGTTCTTGAAGCAAAGATAATGTCTAGAAAGAACATTGGAAGTTGTGTATACATTCCTCATATGTCTATGTCTCCTTCACAATCATCATGACATTTCAAACTTATTAGGAGGCAATTTCCTATAATTGTCTCGTATGCTATGATAGTCAACAAATCTCAGGGTCAATCATTGGCAAGTGTTGGATTATACTTGCCTAAACATGTGTTTAGTCATGGTCAGTTGGATGTGGCAATTTCCAGAGTTCAAAGCAAACAAGGATTGAATATCTTAATACATGATAAGGAAAGACAACCATTAAACACTACCACCAATGTTGTCTTCAAGGAGGTCTTCAGAAATCTCTAACAAGTGTCTTTACATTCAATTGTGACTCGACTTAAGTATCAAATTATGTTACTTAAACTCATTGATTGAATTTTTTGTTTAACAGGCTATGATTAGCAGTATACATTTAAATGTTGCTTCTTTTTTGCTATCATTTTGTGGTATCAATATCTATCTGACTTTCTGTCTCACTTAATATATAATCGTACTATTTAATGACATATTTTTGGGATGTCCTAATCTTCTTATTTGTATGCATTTTAATTGCAGCAATCGACATGCGATTTGAGTTCTTCCAAAGCTTTATTAGGAGTTCAATTTTTGAGTACCCATCTTTAATATGGATTGGAGAATGTCATGCTTATGTACAAAAAGCATCAAGATGTTAGATGTAGGAGTAACTTACAGCTTCCCTTCTTCTATACTGATAATTTGGTATTTTCAATTGGTGTTGATGTTGGGTTTTCATGAGAAAATCCTCTTCTAAAATCATATCTCAATACGGAAGAAAACCATCCTCATGGATCGCGTACTACAAATATGAATCACATAAGGCAATAGTGTTTACCTTTTGAAGTGTGCTTTACTTTTCGATCACCAGTGTCACGAAGGGGTTGCCCCTCTACTCAGTTAACGCGAGCAAACGGGCGTCAGAGCTATGCGTCTTGTGCCAGCTGACGGCTACGGGGAGGCACTGTTAGCAAGACCAAGTTAGAGGGGAGAGCACTAGCCTATTGGGCTTTGTAAACTACAAGCCCAATTGTCCTTATATTAATTAAATCATATTTAATTAGTATAATTGCTCAGCGTTTGCTCTATGCGTGTGACCCTATAGGCTCCCACTAAGTTGGCAATAATCTTAAATATTATAATAATATTAAATATTATAAATAATGTGCGGCATCTAGCAATGCATCATTACTACCCAATTAACGAGAGTATCGGTGATCCAATTTTATACTTACCGCGACCAAAATTTACCGTGCAGTAAATGTCCCTTCGTCCATATGTCTTAATTGAACACAAGGTATAAGAGTGTCATCCTTTGTTATGTTCAATTATTTATTTCTCGATCCTAGAGTATACGTGCAATCACAAATGGACCCAATATCACATATTGACCCATTTCCGCGTGGCCACACATATTTCACGTATCACTCTATCAAGAGGCCCAAGACATTACCCATGTTATGTAGGAGGGACGAATTCTGTCTACATCACTCATACTCCTCAACATGATTTATTGCAGGCCCAATAACTACCTTTATGATCACACTGTTACGCATGACGTTTGATAGCATTAAAGTCTATGGGTGCGTTTTATTTGCAAAAATACAGGGGACTGAACAGCACAAAAAATTTTGTCCCCTGTTTGATTTCAAAAGCGGTCAGGGGACAGGACAAAAAAAGGGGTGAGGGACAATAAAAAAATCCAAAATTTTGTCCCCCAACAAACCATGGGATAACTTTTTGTCCCATGGACATACTAACAAAAAAGACAAAACTATCCTTACCTCTCTCTCATCTCTCTCTCTTTCTTCTCTCTCCCCCCTCTCTCTCCCCTTTCTCTCATCTCTCTAATATATAGTATTATTATGGTATTAATAATATATTATCATATATACTATATATTATAAAATATATTATATATTGACTAATACTTACATATATTAATAATATATATTAATAAATATTATATTAATATATAATAATATATATCACAAAGGGTATCATAGTAAAATTAATATTATTTTACTTGTGTTGTCCATTATCTATCAAACGATGTATATGACAAAAAATTGTCTTGTGACTCAGGGGGTTGTGTTGTGCTGTGCTGTCCATCTTGTCCTGTGCATTAATGCGTATCAAACGCACCCTAAATTCCTCATGTAGGAATCGTAGTGACTTCAAGTCGAATGACTACTTCATTATGGTCGCTATGAGAATACTTATGATACTTACATAACTATTAGGAAGTATTCTTATAGTGGGTCATCCGGTATAAATATTACTTCCTAATATTCATACCTGTGTGCTGACTTGATATCACATATCAATGACCCTTGAGATGTGACTATCAGTCTACCCACACAATAGTCTATATGTATTATTGTCATCCAAATTAAGAATAATACTCGACTACGGATATTTAAGAATAATGTTCTTATTATTTAATGAGGTCTCGCGATTAAGTCTCGTACTTAATGTCTCATTAAATGAACTGTATATTCTAAGGACTTTATTATGCTATTAAAACATATAAATAACATAATAAATAAAATGCCTTTATATATATAAAATATATAATCCAAAGTCATGATACAAATATAGATTGGTCACTAGGGCTTACACCAACAGTCATCAAGTTTCCTTAGCTTATGCGATTACCCCATCATCATCGCAATGAGATCAATGGAGAGGTATGATTTATTTTGAAATATATTTATTTCTTTTAAGCACACATCCCTAAAATATATCAGAGGTATAACTCCCAATCTTTTACTAAAGTTATTGTCTCATTATAGGCATGTTACTATTCATTCCAAGAGAAAACAAGCAAAAAAAAGTCTAAATATTACTTATTGCAAGAGAAGAAATTGAATATTTTGATTCTCTTATTAACAAGATCATACTTTAAAACTTCATTTGTAGCAACCTTTTTACTATTATTGCCTTTACAATCTCCGACTAAGATTTGTGGCAATTTAAATTCCGTGTCTATACTAAAAATTTAAAACGACCCTAAGATTGTAACTTCAATTTTATAATATGACTTGCCTTATGATGCGTGATTTTTAGAATAAAGGCAAGTGCACCTCGTCGCAATCAAGTAATACGGTGGTGAGACCGGTTATCGTATCCACAGGGATTGGTTGTCAATTACCAATTCGCAAGCTTAACAACTATCTAGACTAAAATAAAGTATGAGAGATTAAACAGAAAATAAAGAAACAAAATATTTTTACCTTTTTAGAATTTTGTCAAACACTTGGTATGCAAACAGGGATGTGGCTAGAATTGTCAGGGTTAGACTACACTAATCCTCCCTCAGTTGCAATGAAATGGCTTCTAACACAAGTCCTAATTCAATTATGTCAATCAAGCCTTTTCTAAAATACTCAAGCCTAATGTCTTAGGTGCATTGAGCCTAAAACCCCAAATCAAACCCTAATGTCTTAGGTGGATTAATTTGTGATTTTGCATTAAGTCAAGACTTATAAGATTGCAAGCATTCAACACCTATGTCTAGATTCTTGAACAACTTGGCATATGATTCATGAGCATGCCTTAACACCAACCTTCCAGTCATCTATCAAGGCAACATATCATTCCTATGGGTAGCTAATCCAAGGAAAGCTTTAAGAACAGAATCACATACTCATAAGGAAATAGAGACTTGCATTAAACACTAAATCAAATACAACAAGTTCAGAAAAGTTACATCTAACCCCAACAATGGGGATTTAACTACTCATGATAAAAGGAAATACAAAACAGAATGAGAAAAGGGATGGAGAACACTCATAGACAAGCTTCCTCCATCTTCTCCCCATCCAAGAGCAGAGAAAACAGCCCCCTATTTGGGTAGTAACCCTCTCCACCGCCACCTCGGCCTTGCCTCCAAGTGCAGATCCCTAATTCTGTTCGGTGCGGGTTTATTTATAGATCGGGCCACGTCACGGCCAGGATGAAGCCATCACGGCCAGGCCGTGATGGTCTCTGACTTGGGCGAATTTGCACAAAATGGTCACTCGCGAGGCGAGCCCTTTGTTCGCGACGCGAATACTAGGTCACGGCCGTGATTCATATCACGGGCAGGTCGTGACAGTCTCTGACTTTTGCCTTCTGCTCTGCTTGATCACGGCCGTGATGGTCATCACGGTCAGGCCGTGATAGGCTCTGTTTGGCTCATAATCTTCACTTTTCAAGCTCTTTTTCATCCAAGCTCCATCAAGGCTGATTTATGGGCATTTTTCCATTAAATCCTGCAAAACAACACACAGAAACCACCTCATCCGTTCCAAAGGAAAAACTATACAAAATCAACACTAAATTGGCCTAACTATATGCAAATGCATGCAGAAATGTACATGAAAAATGAGGTGAAATCACACTCATCACAAGTTCTTCCCAAATTATTTTTAACTCAGAATAAAATTCAGTGACAGAGAGGGAACCTTGCCTGAGGCCATATATCTCTTGTTGAAGCTCAGAAATTCTGATAAGGTCTCCTTGAGAGAATCTCTCCTTCAAATCATTTCAAACATCAACAGCGTTTTCCAAAAACACTATGCTCTGACCGATTGATTCTGATACTGAGTTCACAATCCATGAATGTATGATCATGTTGCAACGACTCCAAGCTTTATAACTTGGATCAAAGCTACCAGGAATAGGTATACTCCCATCAACAAACTCAAATTTGTTCTTAGCACCCAAGGCGCGTCTCATAGAACGAGCCCACACATGGTAATTAGAGCCATTTAGCACAGGAGTGACTACTACAGATGAAGGTCCATCTCATGCATGAACATAATACGGGCTGGAAGGGTCTTGCGATGGATCTGTAGGACCACCTCCATGATTGTTGTTGCCGGATCCACCTGGACGAACCATCAGAGTGGTGCAGTCAGAGAGCTAGACGCTCTCTGATACCATCTTAAGAATTAAGTAATGAGTAAAATTATGCATAAAAGCAAGGAATGAGGCAATAAGGAGAATTGTATTGATACTGCATTCATTGAAATACATCAGGATGATGCCTGTTATTTATATGTGAAGAAAAGTGCAAAAAAAAAAGCTCTACTATAATAGCTCTACTATATGATATTTTGGGGATCATTCGGTTGAGGTTGTTAAAGGTGGAGAGAATAAAGGTGGATGGATGATTCTGGATGGAAAGTTTGTTACTGAACCTGCTGAGCTGACACTCTCAATGATTCACCCTTTTGTCCTTTCTGCTCATGTACCCGTGTGAGTTTCTCATGTGTATTTGCATCATTTGTATCCTCATTCATTTGATATTTTGACATAGAGTTTCTTGATAGCTGCAGCTAGTAGTAGAGTTAATCAAGTGACAAAACTGCCCTTAGAATGGACACGTGTCGCAAAGTTAAAAGGTTTTTTTTTTTGGTTTTTCCCAGGCATTAAAATCTGTATATAGATATTGAAGGAACCATTGGAAGATTCATAAAAAAAAAAGACCGTTAGAAGTGCTGGTTGTAAAGAAAATAAAAAGGAGAATAATTTCTTGCTCTTAATGGATCTGCAATTTATATTTGCTGCAATACTTATTATGGGGATGCTTATGATAAAGTCTAGATATATGAGTGTGAAGTGAAGTCACATTTGGAGTTATGAGCTTAACTTTTAAAACTCTCATGAAAGGGATACTAGATATAAGACCATTTTTGTTTTAACACAAGATATAAGGTCATGCTGAAAGTCTCGCTTTAGTTAAATATGGCATTAGATGAAATTAAGATTTATGTAAAGTATACATATTTGTTCGCATGGATAAATAATTTAAAACTTGTCTATTGCTTTTTATTCTGGAACCTAACATTTACCAAGTAAAGGTTCAAATCGTAAGATGACTTTGTCAAAATCAAAAACTTGCAAGGATTTAAATAGTATTTAAAAGTTAATATTTAAAAAGTATTTTATATATCTGGGGTATGTTGATAATTATGAGAGGCATTCCATCAATATACATCATCAACCAAACAAATTTTTAACTTATTTTCAGTAATTTCAAAAAACATTCTCAGGAATTTATATCGCTAAACCAAATATGTTTTACAAAATATCTAACACTATTATTCCCGACAATAACATTTTCAAGCATGTGATTCCTAAATATGTTATTTTAAATCTCGAAACAAATGCCACCTATAGTGAATGAAACTCCTTTCTTCAATCCTCTTGTTAATTGATCATTTTATTTGTTTTGCTTCTTCGAACTTGCTTTATCTTATTTATTTCTTTTTTTTTTTCGTTACCAAAAACCTTTTGTACTTTTAACTTTATCAAAATGTAGGCAAAATTCAAACTCATAATAATTATGTGCTTTAGTTTGGTTAATTTTTTTCGGGTAAGGTCTTAGTTTTTATGTATCCAAAACTATTATTTAAGTTAAGGGTCAGACTAAGGTGCACCCTTCTAAAAGTGGTGTATTGGTGCACCTTAAAATAAAGCTATTTTGGACCAATCAAAATACTGCATGGCATGGGTTGAGTATTCAAAATTCTTTGTTTGGTCAAAGTGGTAAAAACTAGTCATTTCTTGTATTTGCAAAAAGGTGCTCATTTATTCATATTTGCATAGAAAGTTTTATTTGCAAATACAATTTTGTATTAGAAATTATCAACTTTTTCCTTTGTTTTTTTTTTTTGGTTGCTTATTCAATTATTTTTTTTAAAGAAAATGTTTTGGGACCAGAGTTGGGATAAGACTCGCCGTCACATTCGCAAGCCACCACTGTTCCAGCTCATACACCTCAAACTGTAGAAAAGCAAATCCATGTCAGCACGATGCCGTCCACAAATGTGAACCAACCTCTATCCAGTTGTGAACCAAACCATCATCCTAAACCACCATACATCGCCACTGTCGCGTTCAGCGCCTCCCAAGCCAAACGACGTCAGTGTTGTCACTTCTAGTCGGTGTCACCTTGTCCCTGTTCTTATTCATCAAATCCTTCTCCCCGGTCTCTCCATTCTCAACCTCAATCCAAGGAACCCACAAATTAACATGCTTCCAAAACGCTCAACCCCCAATCCCTAACCCTCCCTATTTCTCATCCACAACTCTGAACTCTTTCTATCTTCAACATTTATCTACTTTTCAACAACTCTCTCTCTCTCTCTCACTCTCAACATGTCTTCCCCGTTGTATTTACTCTTCCTTACTTACTGCCTCGACCCCCTCCACACGAAAGACATGCTCGGTCAAACCCTTCTCTATATCACTTCAACTCAACGTCCCACACTCTTTCCTTAACATTTGTCATTGACCATGTCGTTCCCTAAAACCCTCACATCCCCATCCTTTTCCCCTCCCTTATGGCGTCTTGCGATGACGACGACAACAATTTGTCACTCCTCCACCCCCAACCTTACACGTCGCACCATCACTTCTCCGCGATCGTACCGGTCCAACAAAAACCGGTCCCAATCGTCGTTGAGGACTACGAAAATCCATTCCACGATGAATGCAAATACAAATATAGAAGTAACTTGTATGCAAATACAAAAAAATTGATGAAGTGTAACCTAGTTTGACTAAATTATGATTTCAAAAAATAATTTCATACTACGTGGCAATTTAAAAGGTTCATATTGCTCATTATATGAATGCACCACTTTTAAGAGAGTGCACTATAGACTCCACCGTTAAGCTAAACTATTGGGCCTACTATATCTATTGGGCCTCGTTTGAAATACACCATTCTCCATTTAAGCTAACTCTCAACATTGAAAAAGTGAGTCGCAGAATCAGGCCTACTATATCTATTGGGCCTCGTTTGAAGACACCCTTCTCCATTTATTTAATGCAGGCTTAAAAAACTAAGCCCGATACAGATTTTATTTTTGCTCCCACAATTGAAGTCCATGTCACTAAAAAAGAAAAAAAGAAAAAAGAAAAACAACCCAGTCTTCATTTCTTCTTCTTAGATGCAAAAAAAAAATTATTTAAGAGTCAGACTAAGATGCACCCTTCCAAAAGTGGTGTATGGGTGCACCTTAAAGTTAAGCCATTTTGGACCAATCAAAATGCCACATGGCATGGGTTGAATATTCAAAATTCTTTGTTTGGTCAAAGTGGTAAAAGCTAGTCATTTCTTGTATTTGCAAAAAGGTGCTCATTTCTTCGTATTTGCATAGAAGGTTTTATTTGCAAATACATTTTTGTATTAGAAATTATCAACATTTTTACTTTGTTGTTTCTTTTTATGCATATTCAATTATTTTATTAAAAAAGAAAATGTTTTGTGATCAGAATTAGGACAAGACTCGCCGTCACGACCATAAGCCACCACTATTCCCAGCTCCGAAATATAAATCCATGCCACCACGATGCCCTCCACAAATGCGAACCAACCTCTACCCAGACATGAACCAAACCATCCTCCTCAACCACCATACATTTCCACTGCCGCGTCCAGCACCTCTTGAGCCAAACAACGTCATCATGTCCATGTTCTTGTTCATCGAATCCATCTCCCCAACCTCAATCCAAGGAACCCACAAATTAGCATGCTTCCCAAATGCTCAATCCCCAATCTCTAACCCTCCATCTTTCTCATCCCCAGCTCTGAACTCTTTCCATTTTTTAACATTTATCTAATTTTCAACAACTTTCTCTCTTTCTCTCTCAACGTGTCTTCTTCACTTTCTCAGTTCCTTACTTGCTGCCTTGACCCCCTCCACACGAAAGGCACGCTTCGTCAAACCCTTCTCTCTCTCAACTCAACTCATCGCCCCACACTCTTTCTTTAACGTCCGTCGCAGACAACACCGTCTCCTCAAACCCTCACGTCCCATCCTTTTCCCCTCCCTGATGGCCTCTTGCGACGACTTCGACAACAATTTGTCACTCCTCCACCCCTAACCCTACACGTCGCACCACCACTTTTCCGCCAACATACCGGTCCAAAAAGATTGGTCTCAATCATTGGCGAGGACTACGAAAACCCGTTCCACGACGAATACAAATACAAATATCGTAGCAGCTTGTATGCAAAATACCAAAAAAAAAAAAAATTGATCAAGTGTGACCTAGTTTGACAACAATATGATTTCAAAAAAATCATTTCATCCTAAATGGCAATTTGAAAGGTGCATATTGCTCAAATTTAAGGTATATGAATGCACCAATTTCAGGAGAGTGCATTATAGACTCCACGGATTGGCTAACTTTTATAACTGAAAAAATGAGTCGGTTTCGAATTAGGCCTACTATGGGTGCATTTGGGTAAACAACTTAATTAAGAGCTTATCACATAAGACATTATCGTATGAGAGCTTATGCCATAAGCGCTTAAAGAAAGAAAAAGAAAGAAAGGGGGCACGAGAGGATTCGAATAGTGAAAAAACACGGAGAGGGTGTTTGGTGCATAAGCTCTTATGATAATTCCATAAGCTTCTCCCAGTGACTTATGAAAATAAGTCAAAAACTCCTTATGGGATGACATAAGTTATTTTTATGAGCTCTGTCAAACACACTGCATATATAAGAGCTTATGTCATCAGATAAGTCAAATGGAGCTTAAATAAGCTCTTCCAAATGCCACCTATATCTATTGGGCCTCTTTTGAAATACATCCTTCCCCATTTATTTATGCATGCTTAAAAAAACTAAGCCCAATGTAGATTTATCTTTGCCCCCACGATTGAAGTCCATGATTTGATTTTCCCACCTCCTTAATTGATATTCCCACCTCCCCCATCCCAATTTTTTTATTCAATTCACCAAAATACCTCTTCCCCCTCACCCCTTCTGCCCATGGATGATCCATCACCCCACCCCCCTCACTTTCTTCCCACCCCACCACGGACTTGTCACCCAAGAGAACCAACTTTCACTTTCCCAAAGCTAAAACTGACGCCATTTTCGATTTACAACACAGATGAATGTAGGAAGAAAAGGCCGAGAAAAACCCTTGCCTTTGATAACTTCTTCAGGGTTGATCTCAAATTTCGAGACACGTTCGTCAATCGCAATCAGTCAGTCTTTTGATTTATTTCATGACTTGAAAATCCACAAATCCAACCCAACACAAAAAAAGGCAACACACTAGGGCGGAGGAGAATGAAGAATAGAGGGAACTTGGCGCGAGAGGGGTGGCACGATGGAGCTGGACGTGGAATGATGCGGGGAGAAGTGATTTTATTCCGTGTTTTTTTAAGTAAATTGTTTTACTTACAGAAATTGTAGTTTCTGTAAGTGATCAAAATTTTTTCACTTATGAAAACTATATTTCCCGTAAGTAATCAAATTTTTTCACTTATGGAAAGTATAGTTTCTGTAAGTTAGCAATTTTTTTGCTTACATAAACTACAGTTTCCGTATGTAATAAGTACAAAATTTGTTAACACTTACGGAAACTAATTTCCATAAGAAGAAAAAATTTAACACTTGTGGAAATTGTTGTTTACATAAGTATAAAAGTAAATCTAGACGGAAACTAATTAATGTAAGTATAATTATAAATACTTACGAAAATTAGTTTTCGTAAGTGTTAACAAATTTTATACTTACCGAAATTAGTTTCCGTAAGTAAAATAAAAAATTAAAGAAAAACGTCTTCAAACCAAAAATTATTAAACGAAATAATTATAGTTCCGTTGTGTAGACTGTATTTCATTGGACTGAGGATGCAAGGATATAATTGAATCTTGAAGTGTGAAGTATTGTGTAATGAGAGGCAGGAGGAGAATGAAGTATGTTAGATGGGCAAGGAAAATATATGGTTAGGATTAAGAAGGATATTCATGGAATAATTGAAAGGTAGAGGGACAGCGGGGTGTAAATAATAATTTATGAGATGGTAAAATTAAATCTCTTAAAATCCAAGTGTTCTAAAAAAAAAAAAACAAGTCAGTCTTCTTTTCTACTTCTTAGACCCAAAAACAAAAAAACTACGTTGTAGATTCTTCTCCCTCTTCTTCGCCTTGTCCAAAATTTACATCGTGATCTCACAAGTCCTTTCTCTTTCAATTCCCAAACAGTCCATCATAGACAACCGTAGAAACCACAATTCCATGTTATTGTAGTGCGTTCGAGCGAGATCTGAATTCTCACCTCACTTCGAATAATCTCGTTTCGTTCGATTGGATGAAGTTGTTGTTGTTGTAGGTGAAGAAGAAGAAGAAGAGGATTGAGTGATGGAGTGGAAGACGTTGCAGCATCTGGATCTGCGGCACGTAGGGCGTGGCGTTAGGCCATTGCAACCTCACGCTGCTTCGTTTCATCCACATCAGGCACTTGTTGCCGTCGCTATTGGAACCTACATCGTCGGTGAGCAACTACAACACTATCTGTTTTCATTTTGATCTTTTCGATTGAGGAAGCTAAGTTCAATGTGTTTCATAACAACGATAACTTTCGTTACTGTATTCTGCTAATTTCAAATTTGATTCTTATTATGGAATAATAATAATAATAGTAATATTAGTAACAACATCAATAATTTTTATTATTAGCAACAATAACAACATTGAGCAAATAATCATTTTACTTTATGATATTGTAACTGTCTGTAAGCTATGGTTGGATCGATGGAGCGGAGTTGTTAGTAATGTAGTAGAGTGATAAAAAAAAAGCATAATCCATTGTTTGGAAGTCTTTTAAGCAATGGATTGAAATCGTTAAGGATGCAAACCCAAACCACTCCATACCACTCAAACCCTCAAATTTTCATACCCTTCAATTTGATGGTTTGGGATGGAGTGGAGTGTAAATTACTTCATACTCCATTAATTGCCATTATGACTTCAGAATGAGATCTCCCTCCATTCCATCATTAAAACTTCTAAATGATGGAGACTTTTACCTTTCCACTTCATTCCATTGATTCTAATCCATTCCATTACTAACCACTCCACTCCATCTATTTCAAAACTCCCAAAGATAGCCAAGATATTCACATATCAGTCCATGAAACTGTAATCTGTCAGTCAAATTAGTCCTTATGTGAGGAACAATTTGATTGAACGATGGTTGACACGAGGGACTAATATGTCTGTTGCTTACAATTTTAGGAATTAAAATTATGGTTTACTTTATGGTTGTTGTAATCTGCATTTCTTTGCTGGTTGACTTGATTTTGGCAATTGTTTTACTTGTTGTTTTTGTTTACATCTATGCAGAGTTTGATGCATTAACAGGAAGCAAGATCTCTGCTCTTGACATTGGTGCGCCTGCTGTTCGAATGTCTTACAGTCCAACAAGTGGGCATACTGTGATTGCAATCCTCCAGGTTGGCTCTACCTGAACTTTTCATGTGTGCATATGTCCCACCGTCATCTTTAATAATCTTATATTTACTGTATCTTATTCTTAAGTTATTAGTGGAAAGTGTGAACATATTTTTGTAGTTATTGGAAGGACTAAGTGTTACAAAAGATTGTGGTTTGATCAGAAACATAGTGAAGTGTTAGTAGACTTGGCGTTCTGTTGATGCCCATAAACTTCCGGATATGCTTTCTGTATATTTGGATAGAGAGGCAGCAACATGCAAATTAAATCCTGATGGATATATTGTTTGATGATGGGAACAACTTACTAGGATCTTGTTGAAGTGTTTTACTTGATTAAGTTCACAAAAGAAAAAAGCTACTCCCTCCGGTCCACAATATAAGAAACAAATAGGTCCTTTTTTTTGGTCCAAAATATAAGAAACATGCATCAATTTTCACACATATTAAATGCTAATTTCCAATATTACCCATATTAATTACTGTCATTAATTATAGACCATCAGAATATTAATTAAAATTAGCAGGGGTGTTTTTGGAAATTTATATGAGTATTAATTAGAATTAACTCATTCCAATATATTTTCTTGGTCTGTGTGTTTTAGGGTTTTGTTTATTATATGGTGGATTGGAGGGAGTATTTCAAGATTAGGAAGTTGTATTAAAAAATGCTTATAATTGATATTTGATTCTGATACTACCATTTTTTTAATATACAAAGATGCACTGGGACAGATTATCTTGTTCAGTTCAAATTTTGTTTTGTTTGTTTAGTACATTCTGGTAGAGCCCGTAAGATTACTAAAGTCTATGAACGGAGGAGGAAGAGGTGCGATGCAGGGATCAAGGCCAGGAGAGAGAAAAAAAGGGAAATCCTAACTAACTGCTGAGGTGGGGAATGCATGAGTATGATGTGGAATGTAAAAGGGGGTATAAAGGGAAGAGTGAGATAGGGGTGGTAGGTGGGAATTAGTTGGGACTATTTGGAAGAGACTAGGCACTCTCTAACTGCCTAGACTTATCTTTCTTTGTTTCTGCATTTTCCATATTTGTATTTCTGTAACTCAGGACCTGATATCACCTTGATACAGGCCTGATTCCCTTGAATATTAATACAGTAATACATTCAGTGTTACTTTCATTTCCGGGTACCTATCACATTCCATTTGTAATTATTTATTCATTTTCTGTTACTTGAGACATAGAACTATTAGTCACTGTTTCTGTTATTTTGAAGTAATGCCCTCAACCGTGTTCTGTATTAGACTATTAGTGTATATTCTGTGATTGGGAAGTTCTTTTATGTTTATTACAAGTTACAACTGTTGCTTTTGCATATGTAGGATTGTACGATTCGGTCTTGTGATTTTGATTTAGAGCAAACATGTGTATTGCATTCACCAGAGAAGAAGACAGAGCAAATTTTTTCAGATACAGAAGTTCATATGGCTTTGACACCCCTACAACCTGTTGTGTTCTTTGGGTTTCATAAACGAATGAGTGTGACAGGTTGGGTCTGGTTTATTGTGTGTTTAGATAAATGTTTGAATTGGTTTGATTACTAAATGTGATGATTTCTGTTCAATACCTCGTTTTGCATAAATGAAGTTGTTGGGACTGTTGAAGGCGGTAGAGTACCCACAAAAATCAAGACAGACTTGAAGAAGCCTGTTGTCAATCTTGCTTGTCATCCTCGCCTCCCTGTCCTGGTAATGCATTTAGTGTACTTTTTTTTTTTATCATGATTCTATTCTCTAGTAAGTTCATGGATGTGTATTTCTTCTGAAAGATGTGTCTAGGGTTCAGTCTCTGTCAATTACGTACTTCAACCATATCCTTCTTGAATTTGACTTTGTTTTTCTATCCCAGTATGTTGCTTATGCAGATGGTTTGATTCGAGCGTATAACATTCATACCTATGCTGTTCATTACACCCTACAACGTGAGATGATTTCCCACACATTCTTTTCCTGTTGAATGTTGACATGGGCACATGGTTTATATTTCTCTTGTAATTCCTATCTGCACTGTTATTTATATTTATATTTATATATTTTTATTTTGCTTCCTATTCAGTTGACAACACCAACACCATAAAGCTTATGGGTGCTGGTGCATTTGCCTTTCATCCAACTTTGGAATGGATATTTGTTGGTGATCGACGTGGTACACTTCTGGCGTGGGATGTATCAACTGAGAGACCTAGTATGATTGGAATGTGAGTATATTTTATTTATGATTTAGGTTTTCGCTTTTGTAACTGAGTCCTAGTATCATTATCACCTATTGTTTTGTATTTGTTATTATCTTGCAGCCAGCTGGAAATATTTAGGTCAAAGCTTGTTATCTTGGTTAGATCTGATCATTTTATTGTTATTGAAATTTCAGAATACAAGTTGGCTCACAACCAATAACATCAGTTGCTTGGCTCCCCATGCTGCGTTTACTTGTAACTCTATCTAAGGAGGGAAATCTGCAAGTTTGGGAAACACGGGTTACAGTTAATCCTAGTATACCTTCTACACAGGCTAGCTTTTTTGAGCCTGCAGGTTAGCTATATTGACTCTTACTGCCTTTGCCTTGAATATATGATGACTGTCTGTTTGGTTTTGATAACTTGCTTTCTGCTGCTACATCTCCCGGATCCCCAACTTCTAGAATCCTTTATGAGAGAAGATACATACCAACAACTATCTTGCTTCATTCTCGTACAATTTTCATTTGAAGTGTTTGGCTGATAACTATTAAATTGTGTCCAATGCAGCAATTGAGTCAATTGATATCCCTCGCATCCTTTCTCAACAGGGTGGAGAAGCTGTTTATCCATTGCCGCGAATTAAAGCTTTAGAGTTCCATCCAAAATCTAATTTAGCAGCACTAGTGTTTGCAGTTACGTGCCACCTTACATTCTTTACTACCTTACTTGCCGGTGAATTTGGAAATATTAATTTGGTGTTTATTTAAACAGAATGTGACTAGTGCAGACACTTCAAAAAATAAGGCCGCATATGGTAGAGAAGGGAGAAAGCAACTTTTTGCAGTTTTACAAAGTGCACGGGGATCTTCAGGTGATTGCTTTTATTTTATCCAGATCCAAGGTTAAAAGTCCTTATTATTTCAGGATATTTGTTATCTGAATAAACAAAATTTCCTCCAAGTCTCTGGATTACTTTGGCCTTTACTTCCATCCATTAAGGCATCAACACAGATGCTTGTGATGCATCAAAAATCTTCTCATCTTTAATGTTTTGTTTTCATGAGGAACTGATTTACTTCTCTGCCCACTGTCCAATGTGGAAAATATTACATTTTAATTTTTCTCCTCTTTTTATAATCTTGCATGATGTTCCATCAATGCCTTTAATTGGTGTTTTGGACAACAAAGTCATTTAGATCTTAATCACGTTTTATCAATATATTCATTTATTTTGTTCATTGTTTGCTACTTATTTCTTGTTATTATATGGATATTGCACCTTTGATGGGCCTCTAATGGGTACTAATGGGCCAGTGACTCATGGTATAGGAGTGGAGGAATCAATTGGAGGGGAGGAAAAATATAACAGACTTGACAGGTGGCATATGATGAGTGGGGGGAGGGATTCAGCAATGATAGGGAAAAAGAGTGCTGATGGTATATTGGTTGGGGCAGGAGAAGAGGAAGAGATATCAGAGAATTGTAATTGGAGTGGGGGAGGCCTTGGCCTAGGGGAGGAATGTCCACTATCTCAGCGACAATTTTTATATCTTTTCTTTTCTCATTTTCTGTGTTACAGTGGTTGATTCTCTACTTTTCTGCATAGTTTTCTGGTTTATTGTTTGCTGTTTGCTGTTTGCTGTTTGCTGTTTGCTGTTTGCTGTTTTTGGATTAACAGGAATTTCCTCTATTTTAGGAGCTGAGCTCCATTTTCCCATTAAAATATCAGTTAGCATTTTCCAGTTGCTATCAAGTATCAACCTTTCACTCAATTGCTTCTATTAGTATCATGCATGTCTTATTTGCATACATTAGTATCAGCAATGATAGGGAAAAAGAGAGCTGATGGTATATTGGTTGGGGCAGGAGAAGAGGAAGGGATATCAGAGAATTGTAATTGGAGTGGGGGAGGCCTTGGCCTAGGGGAGGAATGTTCACTATCTCAGCGACAATTCTTATATCTTTTCTTTTCTCATTTTCTGTGTTACAGTGGTTGATTCTCTACTTTTCTGCATAATTTTCTGGTTTATTGTTTGCTGTTTGATGTTTTTGGATTAACAGAGGAATTTCCTCTATTTTAGGAGCTGAGCTCCATTTTCCCATTAAAATATCAGTTAGCATTTTCCAGTTGCTATCAAGTATCAACCTTTCACTCAATTGCTTCTATTAGTACAACGCATGTCTTATTTGCATACATTTCTTCTGTTTCCATCCATCTTTCAATCAGATATGCTGACTGTAGAGGTTCTATGCAGCATCTGTTTTAAAAGAAAAACTTTCAGCCTTGGGTTCATCTGGAGTGTTAGCGGACCATCAGCTTCAAGCTCAACTGCAGGAACATCATCTGAAAGGGTGAGTTAGAATTTGCAGTAGGTAGAGGAACATATCTCACTAGTCTTCTATGGAAAACTGTTTGGTTAGAATCCATCAAGTCGACTATATTATGCTTCTCTGACTCTTAACCTTCCATGATTCTTGTTCTGTGTTCTTTGCTTGATTGGGTTGTACTGCATTCTATCTGAAATTGTACTTGATACCAATACCCACTTATGGGGTTTAATTGCAACAACTTGATACTTGATAGTATTAAAGTTTCCAGTGCAGCACTTCTGCTTGGGTACGATTACGAAGACCATTGAGGACAAGGTTTTAGGTTAATTTACTCCAAAGGGGTTTGTATATCATTCTGACTACTTTGTGGTTTAGTTTGTCATTTTTCAGTTAACCACTTTGATTGATAAGTATAGTGATTGTTCTTTCTGCATGTTCCATGAAACCTTTTTCTTCAGATCTTCTATAAACCGAACTTCAACACAAAATCAAACTTTTAGAATCAAGGTTTCTATGTAAGTGTTGCCTTGGCCCTTGAAGCTCTGAGGGCAGGCATAGAACTTACCATCATCGTGAAGTGTCCATTGGCTGCTTAAGCTTTGATTTAGGTATGTTTAGCTCCCCAATGCCGCCTCCATCAGAAGGCCAAAAAAGTATTAGTTCTAGTAGCATGTACTTACTTGACTTTTGTCTGCTGTATGCCTGTATGACTATGCTATGTACTAACCTCTAGTATTAGCTATTTCACTTGGGTAGAATCAACCATATTATATTTTTGACATGTTCTCTTTCTCTCTGTAATTGAAAGTCTCAAGTCTTTATGTGTTCACACAAGGTAAAGCTGTTACTTAAGCAGAGATGATTTTTAAGGCTGCCTCAATTTGCTAAAAGATGAAAGGCCTGCTAATACTGATTGAATATTGGATTTTTGGGGTGTTAAATGGTCTCTGGTGTTAGTTAAGGCATCCAAGTTCCAAATCAGGAAAGGAGAAAAATTAAGCATATACAAGAACTTAGGCCATGAAGGCTCACAAAATAAATTGTGTTTAGTTCATATTGGTTCAAACTGCAGATGGTGTCAGCGCCTATTGAGAAAAATCCAAGTCTCACATTGACTAGAGATAATGTCTAATAAGAGCTTATAAGCAGTGGACAATCCTTATCCCATGAGCTAGCTTTTGGGATTGAGTTAGGCTCAAAATCTAATATGGTATCCGAGCTATCCTAGATCCATTGTTGGGTCACCCACCATATTATCCACGCACCAAGCCCAATAGTGCTGGGCATGAGGGGGTGTATTGGGAAAAACCCAAGTCCCACATTGACTAGAGATAGTGTCTTACAAGAGCTTATAAGTAGTGGGCATTCCTCATCCCATGAAATAGTTTTTGGGATTGAGTTAGGCCCAAAATCTAACAGCGCCTGGAGAACTTTAAGGCTTAAGTCCAGTTAGAAATTTAGGTTAGCCCCCTTTCCTTTCAATTGGCTCATGTTAGAGTACATAGTAAGGAGGTGCGGTGTTGCACACTGTAGCACTCCCTAGGTAGAAAGGTGTAACTGATTCTGTTGATCAGTTACTGCCATGTGCATTCCAGCACATTGTATATATAGCTACATCAGTGTAATACTCAGATTAAGAAATGAATACACAAGGATTCAGTTCTCTCTCTCTATCCTTTACTCTCAGTTTAGTTTCTTAACAGCTCAAGATGGATTGTGACACTTCTCATCACCTGTCCTATCATGTAGATTCCTTCAGCAAGCGCTGATAGATGCATTCATGTAGGTTGCTATCAATGATGTACTACCCCATCGCATGGGGACTGGATCTAGATTTTGATTAGGTTGTGGGGTGGCTTGGTGGACCCTCTTCTATCTATTGTATGCATGCAGTGTCTCTCATTCACAGAATAAGTTGTTTTGGAGATTGGTAGTAATTTCTTTTTTCCATTTTTTTTCTTTTTCTTTTGGGTATTTTTATTTAGGCTAAAATGCACTTTTAGTCCCTCACGTTTTTCATTTTGGCGAAAATGGTCCCACTACTTTTTTTTTTTAGCGATTTTAATCCTCATAGTTTTCAAACGATGCAAAATTGGTCCCTCCGTCAAGTTGCTGTTTGAAAACTAACGGAAGGGCTTACGTGGCAAACGTATTGCCATGTGTCTCCAGGTTGTAGGTTCACTTAGCACCTAATAATATTAAACTAATAATATTAATTAATAAATATTTTAAAAGTTATCATAATAATAATAATTTATTTTAATATTTATTATAATTTTATAAATGAACGATAACTCATCTTTTTGGAATTCATCCCCTCCACCGACCCAATTGAATTATTCTGCAATGAGGCCCAATTCAAGTTGGAGCAACTCCTTAGTGTCTTGAGGGTCTTGATGTACATTAGCTCTTGGTGTATCTCTCCGTGGGGTTGGTTAAACCAGATTATCAAATTTTGTAGATTCAAAAGAGACCCTAAACTTTTGTCAAAAAAAAAAGAGACCCTAAACTTGCATGATAGTGCCCGTGAGGAAGTTGAAGCCTAAATCCAGGGTAACAAGGTGAGAACAGTTGCTGAGTGTAGGTGAAATAAAACCATTGGACTGGTTATTCTGTAGGTACAGTTCCTTGAAATTATTCCTAGGATCTTCACAGGGTCCTTTTAAAGATTGAACCACACAAGTTATTAGAACTCAGATCCAACGTTTACAAACCCACCAGCAACAACAACTTCGACATAGGCCCAACGAATTCGTTGAAGGACAGAGCAAGCTCCTTGAGGTTGCATATTTCGAAGAAAATCGAAATCGGTAATCTCGTCAACTCACCGGTGAACTTGTTGCCGGAGATATCAAAGGATTCAAGTGAAGGACATGCGGCGAACTCGTCGGGGACGAAGCCGGTGAGGTTATTGGAATAGAGATCGTGGTGGGCGAGGGTTTATTGCAGGTAGAGGAACTTTGAGTACAATTTGCTGTAACCTGTTGCAGCCTCGGGTCAGGATCCAAGGGAGAAGGTCCAGGGGCTTTGAAGTTCATTAGCTGGTGAGACGGAGGAGAAGACGAAGGAGATTGCGGTTTTATAAAATAATGATAAATATTATTTAAAATTATTTATTATTAGGTGTCAAGTGGACCTGTCACATGTAGACACATGGCAACAGATTTGCCACATAAGCACCTTTGCTAGTTTTCAAACGTAACTTTATGGAGGGACCAATTTTGCAACGTTTGAAAACTATGAGGACTAAAATCGCTCAAAAAAAAGTAGAGGGACCATTTTCGCCAAAATGAAAAACGTGAGGGACTAAAAGTACATTTTAACCTTTTATTTATTATGATTATATATTTTTTCTTATTTTCTCATTGCGAGGAATCTGCATATTGAGGTTTAGATAGAAAGAAGGGCTTTGACAAAGTTCAACTGAGAGCAGCAATTATATAGTCCAAGGTTCTGAAAAACTGGACAAGTTATGGAACTGGTGATGGGACTGATTCATGATTCATTGGTCGAGAGTGAGGGAGAGAGATTTGACACTATCAGTGTAAAGTTTTTTATACTGTCAATGAATCACAAATTGTCTTGTGTGTGACTTTTACTGTAGTTATGATAAGAGACAAACATTGGTAATGCTACACCCAAACTTTTGGGGAAAAAACCCAATCTTTGTTTTGCTAAAACAACTCCACTTTCAGGGACATTTTAGTCAATTTTATTTATTTTAAAAATAAAAAAACCTACATTTTCTCTCTCCTCTCCCACCATCCCATCCCTTTCCTCCCCACATTTTCTGCTACCTGTCTTTCGCCATTTTCCTCCCATTTCTCTGTCACACTTGCTACTCTTTTTGTCTCCCTCTACCATGCACTACAGCCTTGCCACCGCCCATCCACCATGGCGATACTGTTGTCGCTGAGTTGAGCCAGGAAGAAACATGTTCAATGCTGCTGATGCTGTGCTTGCTATAGATCTGACAGCAGGCATGAGTGGATTATGTTAGGCACCATGATCTCCCTCCAACAAAGTCATTGATAGGAACTATTCCTATCTCAAATGCAGAAAAGAGAATAATACAGAAACTGGGGAAAGAAGGGCGTCTTTATTGTGTAAAAACCGAGAAAGAGAGATATAGAGAAGAGTAAGAGTGAATGCTCCCAACAAGGAGGAAGACTCCTAGCCCCAAGTCAGAGAAGAATCTCTAGACTCCCAAATCACAACAATATTCAACATACCCTTTCCCTCATACCTCTCTCCCTATATAACCAATTCTGTTACACGGTTCCCAGTTCCCACCCCTTCTACAATTTCTCTTTCCATAACTAACATATTTCCTAATTAATTCCTATTTAGCATTGGGCGTTTGGGCCTCTGGGTATAGACCTTGAAGGCCTTTGCGTGTTGTGGGCTGACTTGCTGGACCTGGTTCCTATGAGTCATTTTCACTGTAATCCCTCCCCAGCAAAGTCATTCACTTGTTGCATTATATGCAATGCATGTAATATAATCAAGGTATCACAATTTAGTGACTAAATAATTATTGTTTCTTCATTTTTCATTCACTTCATTTCTTTTCCTTTTTTATGATTATTCATGTTTTGTTGATTTTATATATGATGTTTTCTTGCAACTGGGTTTTGAAGATTTTTGTCTTTTCTAATGCATTCTTTGGTGGACACAGATAGGAAATTGTGTGAGAGAAAATGGGGTAGGGTGGTTGGAAAGGAGAGAGAAAATATGTTTTTTTAAAAATAAATAAAATTGACTAAAATATCCATGTGGAGTTAATTCTTCGAGACAAAAGTTGAGTTTTTTTGTCCAAATATTTGGGTTAGCTTGCTAACATACTTCTAAAAATCAAGCGGGGTGTACGTTAGCAGCCCCCTATATATATATATATGCCATTCTATTTTATTGTTATTATTTTCGTTATTTTTTATTGACGTAATTTAAATATTTTACATATTTTTCAATCAATTTATAATTGAAACACTACTCTATTAATCATGATTATCGATAGCACGTGATAGCAGTGTTATCGCGGTGGAGCAGCTGATGGCCGCTATCCTGGAGTATTAGAGTATAGCACATCTTTACTGCATAACTGAATATGCTGAGTCAGCATAATTCAGTTATGATTATTAGGATCTAATTGTAAAGTAGTTAGACTATACGGCTATATAAAGCCAACTGCAGTAGTGTATTTACTCAAGAATTGAAACTCAATTTTTCTAAATTCTCTCTCTCAAACTCTTCGATACTACTCTATTATGGAGGCACTGCAGAGCATTTGTGTCGGCGACCACGATAGCAGCAGAAATAGCGGGGTGGTGCTACTGGGTTGTGACTTGGAAATGGCCAGTTCTCTCCATAGAGCCCTAGGACAAGCTTTTCTGACGACACCCAACCATCACCTCTGCTGTTCGACGTGCCGACTCTTCCCTCTCCCGTGGCGGTGATCTTAGAATTAGGATTTTTTTCTTCATTTTTGTTCTCTTTACTTTTTCTTACAATTTTACCCTCCTTAACCCTTCAAATCTCCATTTTGCCCTCTTTTTTTCTTTTTAAATGTCTTATTTACCCTCACTTAAACTCAATAAATCTCCAATCTTCTTCTGCTTCTGCTTCCGAAAGAAAGTGGTTGAACTTCTGAAAGAAACTGTGAGATTGACTTTAGAACTGAATTATTATGAACACTTAAGACCGTCTTTAGAACTCTGGTGAAGGGGTGTAGACATATTTCAGTTGAAGTGTTAAGCCTGCTACAACTATGTTGTAATGTATTGCAGAGAGAAATGTCAAGAGTACGTATCATGTAGTGACTGAATGAAAATGCTAGTCTTGTAATCTCCTGCTTCTGTTTATGGTCTTTAAATGGTGTTCTTATGTATGTATTTATGTGATATGTCCTTGGGCTTTTCACTCATTAATATTTTTCTAACTTTATCAGTAGTCAATACTAATTCTTTCTGCTAGTCAAATGACTCCTCTTAAAAATAGATGACCTTGATTTGCCAACTTGGAAAGTGAGTAAATAGCAACCATAAGGTAGATGCATAGTGCTTCACACGGACTTTATTTTGTTTTCTTTATGGCCAGAGCCCTTTCTGGGTTCCTGAAGGATTGCTTTAGATGCTGTAACAGAGTTTTTTACTTTAATAGTTAGTTAGGGATGAGGTGATGCAAATTGTCTGCTCCAATCAATTGGTGAGGTCCAAAACAATCTGTTATCTGAGAATCACTTTACAGACACCGGACTTAGAGACTTGTTTTGGATAAATGTCATGTAATTAAGCTTTAAATTAGTAGTTTGAGATTTGAAACTGGTCAGATCCCAGTGTTCTTGTGACTTTTGACTCTTTCCTGCCAATTGTATTGTTCAGTAAATACAATATGTGGATTTAGTAATTATCTTATGTCATTGTTGTTGTCGCCACTCTTTCTTGCAGCCACGGTCATCTTACAATATCAGACATTGCAAGGAAGGCTTTTCTTTATAGTGTATGTTTCTTTCTTGTTTTGTGTTTATTTATTTATTTATTTTTTGTTGTTGCATTGGAACTTTTTGCCACATTTGCAACTGATCTTAAGCCAATATAAGCCTGAATGTCAAAAAAAGATGCAATGGTTTAGATATAAATCTGATCACCAAAATTGGTTACTCAAATCATGGTACTGCTCGTCCTTTAATATCCTGAAAAAGCATTTTAAAGTTTCCATGTCGTACTGGTATCAGACATGTATCTGTGTTGGACACTTCAGATATTCCTAGTTGCATTCTACATTTTTTTTACTGTTTTTTAAATTTTATATCAATATAGATGGGAATTTTGATAAGTTATAGGATTTCATTATGTATACAATGACTAAAGCTAAGTTTTAAAACATTTATTATCTCTTTTAAGATTTGTGTTTTTATGTTAATTTTATACTGTTGCAACGTAGCCAGGTCTTCTCCTGTAATTCTTAAAGTTTGTTGCCGTATTCTATTCATGCTTCCTAGCCTTGATCCAGTTCAGCATTCTAGCTTTTGTTTTTCTCTTATCAACTCTTTCTGAATGGTACTTTTACATGATTGTTGTAGCATTTCATGGAAGGTCATGCAAAAATTTCTCCAATATCACGCTTGCCTCTCGTGACTATTTTAGATACCAAACATCATCTGAAGGACTTTCCAGTTTGTGTGGTATGATCCTGGTGACAATTTGGTTTCAGACATCTTTTCCTCATAATTTTTTATTCAATCAACTGACAACACTTATCCATTCCCAGCCATTTCATTTGGAGCTAAATTTCTTCAATAAAGCAAACAGAGTTCTTCATTATCCTGCCAGGGCCTTCTATATGGATGGATTGAACCTTATGGCACATAATCTCTCGTCTGGATCCGATAGTATCTACAGGAAGCTTTATAATTCGGTAATATATAGAGAGCAGTATCTTTGCCAAATATCATGTAGCCTTTGTGATTTCTATTGAGACTTTTATCTAACTTAATATTGATATGTTGCAAGTATTGAGTGAAAATTATGCCATATTCAGCCTTGTAATGTTCATTAATTTTCTATAGATTCCTAGGAGTGTGGAGTACCGGGCAAAGTACTTGATTTACAGTACAAAGCAGCGCTTATTTCTTGTAGTTTATGAATTTAGTGGTTCTACAAACGAAGTTGTGCTTTACTGGGAAAATACCGATGCACAGACAGCAAACAGTAAAAGCAGTACAGTGAAAGGTATTTCTGTCTGAAATGTATTTTCTCTTTCTGCCAGAGTTTGGTCATGCATTGTGTTAATAATTTGAATAATCATCTTGTAGGCCGTGATGCAGCATTTATTGGCCCCAATGAAAATCAGTTTGCCATACTTGATGATGATAAGACAGGGTTAGCCCTATATACTCTACCAGGAGCAGCTTCGCAAGAAACCAAGGACAATGATAAAGTCTTTGAAGAAAACCAACCAGCAGAGACTACTGTTGGTTCAATTCGGTGGCCCAACAGCATTTTTGTTTGAAACTGAAGTTGATCGTATCTTTTCTACTCCATTAGGTGGTTGCATATATTCACACACACATGTGCCCTTTTTAACAATCTAAGCCTCAGTTTATCTGTTGTATAAAGTATTGAAAAAGGTTTCTCTGATTGCAGATTCAACTTTGATGTTCGCTTCTCACGGGAACCAGATTGGACTAGTGAAGCTCATACAAGGGTACCGCCTAACAACTTCAGCTGCCAATGACCACTATATATCGACCAACAGTGAGGGAAAAAAGTCAATTAAGTTGAAAAGAAACGAAATTGTACTTCAGGTATCATTCAGAAGTGTGTTTTTTATTTATAGCGCACAGGTCACTGAAGTAAATAATCAGGAGATAAGAGTAAAGGAAAAAGTGGAAAATAGATAGAGAAAATAGGAATGGTTATTTAGAAACACACACACACACACACATATATATATATATGGTCAACGAGCTTGTTGCACACCTGGCGCTGACCCTAGTCTCTAAGACTAGGGTGTGTTGATAATGTCACAAGTTCATCCTCTACTAGGCCATCTATTTCCCTCCCTTACCTAGGTGTTTGCACCTCCAATGTATCAAAAAATAATATTTTATTTTGTTTTATTTAGCAAACATTTGACGTGGTTATAAATAATTTAAGAACTTTAGGGAATAATATTGAGGATGGAAAACTACTTTCCTGTTATCTTTATTTATAAAAGGGATATTTGCTGTTAAAACTTCTCAGCTTTCTTTGTTTGCTTGACCATAAAATTGTTACCTGTTGGCTTCTTATAAACTCAATCCATTAGAGATAAGAATGTTACGTTTGATGAGTGGACATACTAGACAAAATAAGTTTAGGAATGAATGCTAGAGTGAAAGTTGGGGTAGCACCTATCGTAGAAAAGGTGATAGAATCTTGCCTTAGATGGTTCGGTCATGTGTGGAGAAGACATGAAGAAGCCTCACTTAAGGAGAGTAGATTAGAGAAAGATCAAGAAAAACTATAGGCGAAACCATTAAAAATTATTTAGATATAAAGGTCTATAAATAAACATGATTTGTTATAGGACACTATGGCGTCGTTTGATCCATGTAACCGACTCCATCCAGTGGGAAAAGGCTTGATTGTTGTTTTTGTTGTTTGGCTTCTCATTGTGATTGTGTTAGACCTCTTATCAGTAAGAAATATAAGAGGAAGCCCAAACTGCTGATTGGGCTAGTTTAATATTAGCAGCTAATATCAGTTATTCTCTATATGTAACATGGCTGTGCCTTAGGATGTAATTGGAATAAATAGAGAGAGTGGGAGGGAAAGGAGGAGGGCAGATTTTGGGTAGGAACTGGTAGGGAGAGACCAAGCTCTCGAATCCTTGGAGGAAACCACCTTTGTAACCATCTCTCTTTCTCTAATCTTTTCTACGTTCTTATTTTGTAATACTGTTTTTATCTCTGATTTGGGAACAATTCCCCAGAGGATTGTTAATATAATATAGACATTCAGTATAATATATATTTAGTTTCAATTCCAGTTTCTATCAACTGGTATCAAAGCTCTCTGATCTTAGGTGAGTTAATGGTTTTAACGAGAGGAATGGAAGCACGTGTAGAGATTCTGGAGCGGCTTTGAAGGATTATTGCAGATGAGGAAAAACCTTGAAGATGAAAGACTGGAACGCATTGAAACTCGGAGACAATTGAATGAATTGGTTGAAACCGTACGAGGATTGTCAATGAGTCAGGAATCAACATATGAACACAGTCGAGCGACTACTTGTGAGGGTAATGGAAATCGTGTTGATGCTCGGATTCGTGAAGAAAGATGGAGGAAATTGGAAATTCCAAATTTTGAAGGAGAAGATGCATACGGTTGGACAAATCGTGTGGAGCGATACTTTGAATTGAAAGAAATGGATGACGTTGAGAAGTTACAGGCAGTTATAGTAGCGATGGAGGGAAAAGCATTGACATGGTATCAATGGTGGGAATTTTGTGTGCAGAATCCAACATGGAATGATTTCAAATCTGCTGTGATACGAAGGTTCCGACCTTCGATGATGCAAAGCCCGTTTGAGTTGTTGTTAAGTGTCAAACAAACAGGAACGGTAGAAGAGTACAGGGAGCAATTTGAATTGTATGCAGGCCCTCTCAGATGCACAGAATCGGCCTATTTGAAAGGGATTTTTCTGAATGGACTCAAGAAAGTGGTAAGAGCAGAATTAAAACCCCATCCGGTTGAAGGTTTGACAGGATTGATGGATTCTGCCCAGAGGATTGATGAGAAAAACACTTTACTGAATAAGGGGAACCCTGGAACTAGTTCAGGGGGGAGATCATTCAGAACTTACAACAATCCCAGAACCGTAACGTGGGAACCTGGAAATAAAAGTCAGATTCAGACCATAACAGGAAGTTCAGTAAGGGACACTAGCAGTATGAAAACTACTGGATCATTCAGAGGAAGGGGTTTAGAAGGTTGTGAGATCTTTGAAATGCGGGAGAGATCTAGGAGGGGACTTTGTTTTCGATGTGATGAGAAATTTAATCCTGGCCATGTGTGTGCTAACAAGCAATTACAAGTGCTATTGTTAGAGGAAGAAAGCAGATCGATGAGAAGGAGGAAGAACCAACGAGAACCAGAGCATGAATCAAATAATAACACTTGATTGTCCATGTTTAGTATCACTTGGACTTACTTCTAAGAAATCCATCAAATTGTGGGGTACCTTGGTGGGAAAGCAAGTGACAGTCCTAGTAGATTGTGGAGCCTCACACAATTTTATATCTTTTGTGTTAGTCAAGGAAGGAGAGTTACAGATGAATGAAACTCCACCTTACACTGTGGAGGTGGAAGATGGCAGAAAAATTCCTTGTGAAGGGGTGTGCTCACAACTGAAATTATTGATTCAAGGAATGGAGGTTCAACAAGATTTCTTTATTTTTGACTTAGGAGGGGTGGATGTGGTGTTAGGGATGGAATGGCTGGCTAGCCTTGGTGGGATTCGGGCTAATTTCAAAGAGTTAACACTTAAAATTCCCATTGAAGGAGGACACAAGATACTGAAGGGTGAACCCAGTTTGGCTCGGGCAGTGGCTTCTTTTAAATCTGTCCTCAAAGCAATCAGTGATGAAGGACACGGTTTTCTGCTGGAGTATAAGAGTTTACAAGGTGAAAATAAAGGCACTGCACCTTTACCAAAGTGGCTAGAGTCAATATTGATTGAGTATAAGGAAGTGTTTCAGGAACCACAAGGATTACCTCCAACCAGAAAGCAAGATCATGCAATAATCCTTAAGGAACGAGCCAACATTCCAAATCTCAAACCCTACGGGTATCCACATTACCAGAAAAATGAGATTGAGAGGTTAGTGGATGATATGCTTAATTCTGGTGTAATTAGACCAAGTGTAAGTCCTTATTCAAGCCCAATCACATTAGTAAAGAAAAAAGATGGTGGCTGGAGATTTTGTGTAGATTATAGGGCATTGAACAAGATCACCATACCTGATAAATTCCCTATCCCTATTATTGATGAATTACTTGATGAACTTGGGGGCGCTGTCATATTTTCTAAGTTGGATCTCAAATTTGGATACCACCAAATTAGAATGAAGGAAGAAGATATTCCTAAAACTGCTTTTAGAACTCATGAAGGGCATTATGAGTTTGTTGTGATGCCTTTTGGACTCACTAATGCCCCTTCTACTTTCCAATCATTAATGAATGACATGCTTAGACCATATTTAAGGAAGTTTGCTTTAGTTTTCTTTGATGATATTTTGATCTATAGCAAAACTGTGGAGGAGCACGAAAGACACTTGCAGGCAATTTTAGCCCTATTAAAGGAACATCAGCTTTTTGCCAATAGAAAGAAATGTACTTTTGGCCAAACATGATTGGAGTATCTTGGTCATATCATTTCAGCTAATGGAGTGGCAACAGATCCTAAAAAAATTAGGTTATGATGGATTGGCCAACACCAAAGGACATTAAGGCTTTAAGAGGATTCTTAGGCCTTACCGGTTATTATAGGAGATTTGTCAAGGACTATGGAAAAATTGCTAGACCTTTGACTCGTTTATTGAAAAAAGACAGTTTTCAATGGACACCAGAAACTCAGGCAGCTTTGGATCAATTAAAGAAGGTCATGGCTGAATTACCTATCGGAAGGAGGGCAATCCAAATCAGTTTGTGAGAGGGAATTGATGACTATGGTAATAGCAGTCCAAAAGTGGAGACACTACCTACTTGGCAGACATTTCATCATTCTTACTGATCAGAAAAGCCTTAAATTCCTTACAGATCAGAGAGTTTTGGGAGAGGAGCAGTTCAAATGGACTTCTAAACTAATGGGATTGGATTTTGAGATCCAATACAGACATGATAATTAGATTAGAGCTGCTGATGCTTTATCTAGAAGAATGACTTATGCAGCATTATCCACAGTTCAGTTTGATGATTTGGAAGTATGGGAAACTGAAGTCCAGAATGATCCAAAGTTGCAAGGTATCATACAAGACATTTTGCACGATACTGCATCTCACCCTGGTTATACCTTCAAAGACAAAATTGTTCTACAAAGGAAGATTGGTGCTGCCAAAAGGGTCTTCTAGGATTCCTATTCTCCTTAAAGAGTTTCACAGTTCAGCTATGGGGGGGCATTCAGGATTTTTTAGATCATACAAAAGGATTTCTGCCATTGTTTCTGGGAGGGAATGAAGAAGGACATTCAGCAATTTGTTGCTCATTGTGAGACTTGTCAGTTGAATATATATCAAACCTTGTCTCCTTCTGGATTATTGCAACCTCTTCCCGTGCCTACTCAGGTTTGGGCTGATTTGTCCATGGATTTTATAGAAGGTTTACCTAAGGCTCAAGGAAAGAATGCTATTTTAGTGGTTGTGGACAGATTAACTAAGTATGCTCACTTTATTGCACTTAGTCATCCATTCACTGCCAAAGATATTGCTGAAATTTTTATCAAAGAAGTAGTCAAGCTACACGGATTTCCATCTACCATTGTTTCCGACAGAGACAAGATATTTCTCGACCATTTCTCGGATCGAGTTATTGAAATGGCAGGAACTAAGTTGAAATTTAGTTCTGCCTACCATCCCCAGACGGATGGACAATCCGAGGTGGTCAATAGATGCCTGGAAACATATTTGAGATCCCTCACAGGAACCAAACCCAAACAATGGCCTAAATGTCTTAGCTGGGCTGAGTTTTGGTTCAATACAAACTATAACAGTTCTACTAAATTGACCCCATTCAAAGCCCTTTATGGTAGAGATCCACCCCACTTACTTAGCGGCACTACCATTCCTTCAGTGGTTGAGGAGGTTAACATGATGACTCAGGATCGGGATCAGCTTCTTCATGACTTACAACATAATTTATTGAAAGCTCAGTGTCAAATGAAGTCTTATGCCAATCAATCCAGGCGCCATGTTACTCTAGTTACAGGTGATTGGGTCTATTTAAAGCTGCAACCATACAGATTGAAGTCTCTTGCCAAGAAGAGGAATGAAAAATTGAGTCCTCGTTTTTATGGCCCTTATCACATCACTAAGCAAATAGGACCAGTGGCTTTTGAATTGGATCTTCCGCATGACAGCAAAATACATCCTGTATTTCATGCTTCATTACTCAAGAAAGCCCTTTCTCCTTCAGCTACACCACAACCTCTTCCACCAATGCTTTCAGATGATTTGGAGTTGCAAGTTGTCCCTGATGCAGTCAAGTCAATCCGCAACACTCTTTACTGGGTTCTGCTGAGGTCTTAATCCAGTGGAAAGATCTTCCTGACTTTGAAGCTACTTGGGAGCCTGTTGAGACTATCATGGAGCAGTTCCCTTCTTTTCACCTTGAGGACAAGGTGACTCTTTTGGGGGGAAGTATTATTAGACCTCTTATCAGTAAGAAATATAAGGGGAAGTCCAAACTGCTGATTGAGCTAGTTTAATATTAGCAGTTAATAGCAGTTACTATAAGTTAGTAGCAGTTATTCTCTATTGTAAGGAATAAGCCAGCATGTAACATGGCTGTGCCTTAGGATGTAATTGGAATAAATAGAGAGATTGGGAGGGAAAGAAGGAGGGCAGATTTTGGGTAGGAACTGGTAGGGAGAGGCCAAGCTCTCGAATCCTTGGAGGAAACCACCTTTGTAACCATCTCTCTTTCTCTAATCTTTTCTACTTTCTTATTTTGTAATACTCTGTTTTTATCTCTGATTTGGGAACAATTCCCCAGAGGATTATTAATATAATATAGACATTCAGTATAATATATATTTAGTTTCAATTCCAGTTTCTATCCGATTGCAAGACTGCAGCATTTACTTATTATTATCTGCCTGAGAATTGCTTCTAGAAAAAAGAAGCGTGAGTGAGGGAAAATTTTATTGCCAAACTATGCCCTTAAGTCTCTTTTTTTACGTTTTCCCCTTCTAATGTAAAATATACGGACTTTTTTCCAATGTAGAAATCTTATCAAAGATACCAATCATGAGGACCCGTATCAATAATTAACTGATCTGATTTCTGTCACACAACGTTGTTCTCTGATTTTCTTCTTTCTAACTCTATAGCTGTATGCCTGTATCTGTCTCTACGTTTTCTGCTTCCTATTACTGTAACTGTAGCCTGGCTCCCTGGTTTCCCCACCATTTTCTACTGTTAATACCAGTATCTATCAAAGGCCTTTTAGATCCTTCATTCCTTCATCTTTGTTTCCTTTGGTAAAACTCAATACTTTTGGGATTCCTTGTTTGTTAAAATATTATCAAATAACTCCATATATTGTGCTAGGTAACTAATCCATGTTCCTTTAAATTTGACAGGTGCACTGGCAAGAGACTCTTAGGGGATACGTTGCTGGAATTTTAACAACACATAGAGTGCTTATTGTTTCGGCAGCACTTGATATACTTGCAGGCACTTCTACGAATTTTGACAAGGGGCTTCCTTCAATATCCTTTGAAAATATTTCTTTATAGTCAAGAAACCATTTATTCACATTAAATTCTTGTAATATGCATTTTTTTAAACCTTAACTGATGCCCACTTTAGATCTCTCTTGTGGGTCGGGCCTGCCCTTCTTTTTTCTACTGCTACTGCAATCAATGTACTTGGTTGGGATGGAAAAGTGAGGACTGTCCTCTCAATCAGTATGCCTTATGCAGGTAATTTCCTTGCTGCATACTAGGATGTCGTCACTCATAATGTTTTATCCACCTGTTCTGTTATCGGTGTGTTTTATTTTTTTATTTACTATAATTTTTTCTGGCAATTTCCTACTGATCTATTTATAGGAATTTCTTTTGCAGTCTTGGTTGGTGCTTTGAATGATCGGTTGTTGCTCGCTAGCCCTACAGAAATAAATCCCAGACAGAAGAAGGGGGTTGAGATCAAAAGCTGTCTTGTTGGTCTTCTCGAACCTCTTCTTATTGGATTTGCCACAATGCAGCTAAGTTTTGAACAAAAGCTTGACCTATCAGAAATACTATACCAAATAACTTCAAGGTGTCCTTTCCTACCTTTGAACTTCTCATGTTTTTTTTTATCTATATTAGCTGGTAACATTGACACTGTAAATTCTTATCTTAATGCAGGTTCGACAGCTTGCGCATAACACCTAGGTCTTTGGACATCCTTGCTAGAGGATCTCCTGTTTGTGGATATTTAGCTGTGTCATTATCACAATCAGGTCCACATTTCACCCAGGTAAGCAACACATAATTCTTTGTATTGGCATTTTAGTTCTGATCAACCTGACCTTCTCAGCATGCCAAAAATTTCGATCTTAGGTGATGCGAGGTGTCTATGCCGTGAAAGCTCTTCGTTTTTCCACTGCTTTAGATGTTTTGAAAGATGAATTTCTGCGTTCCAGAGATTATCCAAGATGTCCTCCCACATCTCATTTATTTCACCGGTTCAGACAATTAGGTTATGCCTGTATCAGGTAGGCGGGCTAACAAATTTCATTGTACTTACAATGCTTCCATTGTACCTAATGGAATTATTAAATATAATTTATGTTCTGTTTATTGTTGATTTGTTTAAATTATTACTCGTTCTCAAGTGTTTTAATCTCTCTGTTACTATATGATTATATGTTAAGGTATTGCTTTCTTTTCTTATACGAGCTACTAACTAATCCATAATGTATCTATATTATACATGAAAGCAGCAGTTCTTTTTAAATAATTTTTAATGGCCGTTGCATCCTATCAATAACTATAATTTAATGACTGTGCCCTATTCTTGGGTGAAGTAAGATTGTAAAAATATGAATAATGAAGTAACTAGATGTATAGGGTTGACTAGCACTTTAACATGTTGGTAGGAGGAGCCAATTAATAGATTTTCTATAGGCTTAAATAAGTTTTTGATCCCTGAAAAGTTCCCATTTTTTGGTTTTAGTCCTTGTACTATTTTTTCATAGGTTTGCATCCCCACATTGTTTCTATTTTCTTGCCAAATTTCATAGCAAGTCGTGCAAGAAAAGGAAATTAGCTCGGTATTCCTGTACTAAAAATCATACCAGATGAAGGAATTTGACAATTTAAACCATGACAAAACGTGGCTAGAAAATAGAAACAAATCATATATTAGAGTCATAGGTTTCAAATTTGTTGGAACCAAAGTGGTTTTGGTTAAATAATCTCTTAAGTTTTGATGTTAACAAAAATGTTAAATTTGTATGGCAAAGTTGTGTTAAAGGACTAACTCGTCTATTCTAGCTTGCAGAATTGTCCTAAGTATAGCTAGACGAGGAAGCTGAGTATAAGTTTCTTAAAATAGTTTTAAGAGAATATTCTGGGATATCGAGGTAGTTTTCTATCCTTGTACGACTTGGTGTGAAAAATGACTGGAAAATAGTTTTTTTGTTAAAATAAGTTTTTAGTCTCTCCAAAGTTCACAAATTTTGGTTTTAGTGTACGACTAAGGTACGGGTATGTCAATAAAAAATATTTAAAAATTATATATATATATATATATATATATATATATATATATATATATATAAATTACATTATTAAAAAGTACAAAATTATATATAATATAAGCACAAATACAACAACAATAATAATACAACAAAGATGCAGATTTGGAATAAAAAGAACTTGAATAACATGAATAAGAGAATAGAACTGGTACTGAATTGCTTGATAGATTACATTGTCAATCATTTGAATTTATAATAATAATAATCCCTGTACAAAATAAATCTTTTGATTATAGAAATTGATTATCTATTTACTTTTTCTATAAGCCAAGAATTTTTATTAAAAGATTTTCTATTTGTAACACAAGGTGTGCTACAAATTAGAGAATAAAAGCACAATGCATGTACAGAACGTTATTTTGTCAGAGCGTGTGTACGGGGGCCGGTACGTACCCAACAAGTACCATAAGTACCCGAACCGAGTACCCAATTTTTTTGTTTGATTTTTTTCGGTATCGTGCTTTCGTGCGTGCCCCAACGATCTTACCGGGTACGGATACGGCACCATTTTTGGAGTACCCATGCTTCATAGCTGTATTTTCATTTTTTTTGGAAATAGTCCCTGCTGACGTGACAAACTTAACACCACGTGGATGACGTGGCATTCCGTTAGCCACGTCAGTAGAAAACGGAGCCAGGTTGACGGTGGGGACCATTTCCTTAACTTTGAACAATGTGGGGATACAAACCTATGAAATAATAGTACAAGGACTAAAACCAAAAAATGGGAACTTTTTAGGGACCAAAAACTTATTTAAGTCTTTTCTATTTGTATGAAATGTAATCTTTCATACCATACAGGCGACGTTATTTTTAAAAAAAAATTATCACTAGGAAGCGTGTAAAACTTAATGAGTATGATCATTAACAAGGAAGGATGTATAAGATATTATAATTTCTATTTTATTTTCATATCCTGCTTGGTTTGTTTTCCCATTTTATGAATGATTCTTTCACGTAGAATGCTCGAAATTTACTTTAGCCTGCTGTTTGCTTGTTTACAAGTGAATAATGCTTATCTCAGTAAAGATCGGTATTATTTTCATATCCTTGATTTATACTACCTCCTGTATCAACTGTAACCATCCATGTGTCTGTTACCTAGAGGATAGATTATTGGAACTAGGAACTCCTAGTCTCCTACTACTGATGATTTGGTGGATGGTGCTTTAGTTATTTGATTAGCTTAATATTCAAGTTTATGGTCCACCTTATATAATTGAAAGTCACTTGCAGGTTTGGTCAGTTTGATAGCGCAAAAGAAACATTTGAAGTTATATCAGACTATGAAAGCATGCTTGATCTGTTTATATGTCACCTTAACCCCAGCGCCATGCGGCGTCTTGCTCAGAAATTGGAAGAAGATGGTCTTGACTCAGAATTGAGGCGATATTGTGAAAGGATTTTACGAGTTCGATCTACTGGATGGACACAAGGCATATTTGCCAACTTTGCTGCTGAGAGTATGGTTCCAAAAGGACCTGAATGGGGTGGTGGAAACTGGGAAATCAAAACCCTACTACTTTGAAGGGTATACCTCAGTGGGAGCTTGCGGCAGAGGTGACACCATACATGAAGACTGATGATGGTACAATTCCATCCATTATTGTTGATCATATTGGTGTTTATTTAGGCTCAATCAAAGGAAGGGGCAATATTGTAGAGGTGAGGGAAGATAGCTTGGTTAAGGCCTTCTTGCCAGTAGGTAATGAGAATAAAGTAAATGGTCTTGAAGCATCTTCAGTTAAATCCATACCTAATCAATCAAAAGTCGTTGGTAATCCCAAAGGTGATTCATCGATTGGTCTGGAAACCCTTAACAAACAGCTTGCCAATTCCTCTGCTGATGAACAGGCTAAAGCGGAAGAAGAATTTAAGAAATCTATGTATGGAGCTGCTGATGATGGCAGTAGTAGTGATGAAGAAGGAGCATCAAAAACCAAAAGATTGCAAATTAAAATACGAGACAAGCCGATTGCCTCTTCTACTGTGGATGTGAATAAGATTAAAGAAGCCACTAGACAATTTAGGCTTGGTGAAGGGTTAGCTCCGCCAATGAGGACTAGGTCATTAACTAGTGGAACACAGGATCTTGGCCAGATTTTGACCCAGCCACCAACTACTGGAATGGCTTCTACTATTTCAACTACCGGTGACCTTTTTGGAACAGACTCCTTGTCTCAACCAGAATCAATTTCACAGCCAGCTGTTGGGGTTGTAGGTGGGGGAGTTAAAGCAGGACCTATTCCAGAAGACTTCTTTCAGAATACAGTTCCATCCCTTCAGGTGGCTGCGTCACTGCCTCCTGCTGGAACTTATCTCTCCAAGTTCACTCCAGGGGTTGAAATTAGCAAGGCAACTCCTACTCAGGTTAAAGCTGATGTTGGTCTTCAAGATGGTGGTCTCCCTCAAACCGTTCAACAACCTGTTGTTCCATTCGAATCCATAGGACTTCCTGATGGTGGTGTCCCACCCCAATCCTCAGGTCAAGCTGTGGTCATGCCGCAACCCCAGTTGCAGGCTGCTTCTCAGGCACCTATTTCTAGCCAACCTCTTGATCTTAGCATACTTGGAGTACCAAATTCTGCTGATTCAGGGAAACCTCCACAAAATGATTCTCCGCCAGTTTCTGTGCATCCTGGACAGGTATAAATAAATAACATGCATAGGCATCCTTATACAATGGAATGATTAACGCTTAACTAGTTGGGGAAAAAGTGATTTTTTTGAGAAGCTGAAAAGTATAACTCAACCCAAAAAATAGCATGTAAATGCAAGCGATTTTTTTTTTAATAAAAAAACACTTTTTTGTGTGTGAAAAAAGCCTAAACAGACGGACCGGGCCCTTAGTTTCTTGGTTTGAGGTTCTATGGTTCTCAAACATATCTGCCAATTATTTTCTGTGGGTATTGAAGAATATTGGAAGGCATGCAAGAAATAGTTGTTCTGGATTGAACTGGCATCTAAAATAAGCATAATGGAATACTCGTTTTTACTTTATTTTGTGGATGCTAGAGAATAAATTAGAAAGTTTGCTAGAGATTCAGCGGGAAAAAAAAGTTTTGTGGAGTAAAGGTTCTGATTTAGCTAGTGTACTTATAACAGGAAACATTCTTTATTCTGATTCAGATAATGACACAGCTGAGCTTTTTACTGAACCTGCTGAGCAATTATTGTTGCTTCATTAATTTCCAATCTCATATTTCTTCTTATTACAGGTTCCCCGTGGGGCTGCTGCTTCTTTATGTTTCAAGACTGGACTTGCTCACCTTGAGCTAAATCAACTTTCGGATGCGTTGTCTTGCTTTGATGAAGCTTTTCTTGCTTTAGCCAAGGAGCAATCTCGGGGAAGTGATATAAAAGCTCAAGCAACAATCTGTGCTCAATACAAGATAGCAGTCACTCTTCTTCGGGTACTATTACCATTCTTCTACTCTAAACAACATAGGTAGAATGGACATCTCACCAAAAAATAAATCGGTTTATGAACTTTTGTTTATCTTGGCCATAAGCAAGATGTCTTCCATGCTGTCACTGTTTGTTGTGTGATGTAAGAAATGTCAGCCGACTCAAAGAGCAGCAGAGACAAGAAAAGGGATGATCTCTGCTACTGTCATCGTTGATCTTAATATTAATGAAGAAAATGTCATATTTTTTCCTTATTAATATGGGACAACCAGGCTCTTATTTTTAAATTCATTTGGCATCACATGAAGTTGACATGTGTTGAGATTGGATACTAGTTGGGGTCTAAACAGCAAGACAAAAAATAAGCCATTGTCTACACTTTAAATTCAGCTGAAACTATTTTCTGTGCATGCCTTGTTGGTCAATCAGACCTGGTAAACTACATGGAAGTCTTTAACATTGTGGCCAGAAAATGTTGGTTTTCTCTGTTTAGACACAACCTTGAAGATTGTTTTCACTTTGAAATTCTGTAATACATTGGGTGATTGGAAATCTTCATTTCCTTTATTATATTTTAAAACTGTCTTTTATTGTAGGAAATTGGGCGTCTGCAAAAAGTCCATGGTCCAAGTGCCATCAGCGCAAAAGATGAGATGGCAAGACTCTCGCGTCATCTGGGTTCATTGCCTCTTCTGGCTAAGCACAGAATAAATTGCATTCGAACTGCCATCAAAAGAAACATGGAGGTCCAAAATTATGCATATTCCAAGCAAATGCTAGAACTACTACTGTCTAAAGCGCCTCCAAACAAGCAGGATGAATTTAGGAGCCTGGTCGACCTGTGTGTTCAGAGGGGTTTGACTAACAAGTCTATTGATCCATTGGAAGATCCCTCACAATTCTGTGCTGCCACTTTAAGCAGGTTATCAACCATTGGGTATGATGTCTGTGATCTCTGTGGAGCCAAATTTTCAGCTGTGACTGCACCTGGATGCATTGTCTGTGGAATGGGAAGCATTAAAAGATCAGATGCTCTTGCAGGGCCAGTTCCTTCTCCATTTGGTTGAGTCTCCAATATGGATAATTATACTTGTTGTAGCATATTTTGCCCCTAGTGAAGCTGTTGTAAAGAGAAACAGAACTTCTTTGTAGACAAAATATACAACTAGATAGGGGGGAAAGGTCTGTTGTGTACACTGGGTGGGTTTTGGTGTGATTGTTTGTGAGGTTTTCTCGGCTTTTCATTTTTTTTCCTTCCCAGATTACTCATTCTCTTTAATTACCTTTTCCCTTAAGTTTGTAATTATGTTGTACCTTCGCGAAGATAGAAACTGGAAGCCTGAGAGATTAATGGTATTATTAAGTGATGGTTTATTTGAAAGACTTGTCCGCGTTGTATTGCATCATCTCTTCATTCAGAGTGAATCAACATGCCTATTTAGTGATGCACACGTGCACCTGCGAGTGAATAAAATTTTACACCATATGGAAAGAATTCAGAGAAGGATTTATCAAAAGCATTTTTATTAAATAATTTTCTCACAATTTATCATTAAATTGAAAGTTTCTAGTAAATAAATCATATTTATAAAATATTATATTATATTAAAATCATTTAATATTTTATTTATATATAAGTCAATTAATGCAATCTATTTGAAATGTATGAAAAAGCCAATCAATTATTAATGTTCATTTTTTATTTTACAAAATTTGACATAGATAACCAAGGTAATGAATAATTATGGAAGTTTAATTTTAATATATTATCGGTGTAAAGTTTTTATAATGTCAACTAATCATAAATCAACCTGTGTAACTTGTAGTAATGATAAGAGTCATTTTTAAGGATGGGATAATTTATGATTGATTGATGGTATAACTTTTTTTTTTTACATTGATAGGACATCAATTAAATCCTATTTATAATTTAATTGTTAGAACGATAAAAAAAAATATTTGATAAAATTATTAGGCAACGTGAATTCTTACATTTGAAATTGTCCTGTTTAACAAAATGACTATTGTTACTTTGGTTGTACCAAGTGATGATGTTAATAACAAACATGGTGTGGCACGGTTGCCAAATAACCGGATCCCTTAAGTATATGGTCAGTGGTTCGTTTCTTGACTCATATGTGTGGAAGAGCATCTGTTGGAAGAAGTCAGCCCCTTAAATGAATCTCTGTAACTCGAGAGATTAGTCTCTGGTTTCCGGTCGGAGGATATCCCGGGTTCAACAAAAAAAAAAAAAAAGTGATGTTAATTAGTCTCGATACTACAAGAAAGGAAGGTGTGTCTCACACGAATACTAAGTTTACTTTCACCACCGATGAGAAAATCTCCCTTTCACCTTTGATGTAAAATTTATTACAAATCTACTACTTCAAACCTAAGTTTGGTTGACTGAACGTCAATCCAAACACGCTCTAAAACATTGATTGAAGGTATATTAACGTGGTTTAGCGTAACCTTGAGAGTCATCTATATTTCCATTTGGTGCCATGGGATTAAAACAATGAGATTATTACAAATCCAAAACCTTTGCTTCCAAATGAATGTCTAAGGAACCTCTATTTCTATATCTATTGCCTAGTAACATAACTAATCAGCAATGACCCAACTGAAGAACCTAAAAGGCCCAAAACCCTTTCCCAAGCATTCATTACATGCTCTGCATTATGTAACTATGTGAAATCATATACAAAAAAAAACCCACCATACCGAAGTTCATAAACCTGTGCAGACTGAAGATTTGAGTGATCAACACCACCTCTAAACTGAGTTACTGATGTAAAAGCAACCTAAAACTGAAATCATAAGGCATCATTTGTACCAGGTGTGAAAGAGACTCTCTTCCCCTTCCTTCAAGGCATTCAACTGCATCTTTTCTTAATTCATCAGGTAGTTGGAGGCAGACCCAGTCCAATAAAGAACCCAAGTCCTTTGCAAAGTCAAGTAAATACCAATCAAGCAACTTGGGAATTATTAACTTGTTTGTTTTTGTGATGCCAACTGTTGCCTGTAAATAATCTCTCTTTGCTGCTTCTAACTCATCATCAATTTGTGATGCTGTGTACACCCTCACCTTCAAAATAAATAAATACATTTGTTCCATGTGGCAATGAAACCAAGTAAAGGAAATTCATAGATTTATAAATCCATTTCAAGAAAGAAATCCGTATGTAACTTTTATTTTACCGAAACTGTTATTGATCCTTGTTGGGGGCCATCAGGTGAGTCCAAAAACAATATAACATCAAGGAGCACATAGAGACAACAATTTAGCGTGGTTCAGTAAGTCACATGCCTATGTCTATCCCAAAGTTATAAACATTTCGCTGATATATGAGTTTGGTATCAGACATTTCAATATTTACGGAAATATGAGGTGGGAATAAGAGTTTCTCACGTTTAGTATATGAAATAAAAAATCAATGCCTGATAATGAAATTTGTAATGAAAGTTGAAATTTTCATTACCATGTTTGAGGGTGGGAAACAAATATTCCCGAAAATCTCGTTCCTTACAATGTAGTTTGCATGAGAATAAAATATTTCATGAACCAAAAAGGTCAGTAAAATTTCAGAAGTGAAAACATACCGCAGGTGAAGACCAGCTTCCACATGAAAGTGCAAATGTAACCAAGGGCTCAGACCATTCCAGACCAAATACGCTTCGTGCTTTTACCTCTTCATTTTTGGCAGCTTTTGGACAGGTCTGTAGCAAAGTAAGCCAACAAGAATAAAATTAAGGGATTAATTGTAATATATTTTTAGAACATTTAAAACAGTGTAAAACACAACAAGGACTTCAAAAATGAAAGGATAAGTCAACTTTATTATGTGTAAACTTAAAATCAAAACAATGTACAAGATTACTGCACTTACAAACTTGAGGTGATAAGGCAGTCTCAAGATGAAATGCTCTATTGTAATTGCATTAAGCAACTGGCCCCCCACAATTATTGTTGCCTGACATATTCATTACCAAGTTTTAGTTAACTTGGATGTTTATCAGGAAATATAATCAACATTTCAAGGTTTTAAATTGTGGTTGCAGTCGCGTTGCATTTTTTGTCATTGCAGACAATTGTGAAAAAATGCAGCGTACGCGACCACAATTGTGGTTGCAAAGTGGTTTCGAAGACTACAAAAGCCACAATATCGCGGCCTCAATTGCCGTTTCGGACCTCATTTTAAAACCTGAATCAACAACAACAATAATAACAATGATGGTTATGATGTTGAGAATATTGGCAAGATCATGGTACCTTCTGCATTAATGCTACAACCATTTCAGGAGTCTCAGGTATGCCATGCTCTAAATATGCCTACAATATTGAGACCAAAATCGTTTAGGGCATTGTCTCTCAGCATATTAGGCAAGAATTCAAATTCAAATCTAGAACCTCATCAGTTTTGTATTGTAATGACTAATGAGATATAGTTAATTAGTGACAGAGAGGTGTCTTACATTCAGCATGCAGGAATTATAAGTGTTTATCCAGAATGCAAGTTTTTCCTGATGAGTAAGACCCTTTAAGTTCAAAGAAGCAAGCTTCCCAAGTAGGAACCTGAATATGTCTCAAGATTAGATACACAACCACAGTAGCAAGTATCAGCCTTTAGTTAATAACCCTTCATAACTTACTTTAATCTACTGATCAAAAACACTGCATTTGTTGTTCTGTTGAGATCAACAGTGGAGGCTTTAACTTCACATAAATTCTTGTATGGACCAACATCTCTTGTTTTGCATTCTGAGTTGATACCATAAGGATCACACAACTGATACTTTTCCTTGCTGCATTGGTTGAATGCTAATGTAGAGCGAGAAGGTGTTTTTGGTTCCACAAATTTGTCCTTGGATGTGCCAATTCTCACAAATATGCTACACAAGCACTTGACAATATCCTCTGAAACTCTATTAGGTGTGCTATCAACTTCTAACACCCTATCATCTGATGAAGTTGAGGAACTCTGTGCTCTTTCCTGTTCTGCTAATCTCCAATCCAGCTGGACAAACAAAAAAAAAACATTGTTGAAATGACAGCAGAATCATATCACAGACTAATTAATAATTAGACTAAAATGCAAAGTAACCCTCCAATTATATATTATTTTCAGAAAACCCCATGTGGTTCAAAACCCAACAACTCCACTCCCTAAACTTATCAAATCATGCAACTTGGTGTAAAATTAATCTCCTATGCATGTGCAAAAAAAAAAAACCCTCCTGTAGGGAGTCAGTATACACAGTTTCATAAGTTAAAGGAGTCAAGTATTTGAGATAATGAGCTTTGAATCACAGGAGGGTTCTGAAATTGACCTATAGTTGAAGGATGTGTTTTACATTTTAGTCTAATAATAATTATTGAAAAATGTGATTGGGGGGTTACTATTTAGTATTTACCTGTAACTTCAAGTGATCCATGCACTTCTCAGCTGATTCTTGTTTGAGTGGAGATTTTTTTACAGGAGTAATGACTTTGGCTGTTTTCTTTTCTGGAGATTGCTTATCCTTCACAAAGTTACTAAATGACTGATTCTCTTTTCCCCTTCCCTCTTCTGGGATAGATGACAATGAATCTTGTTTTCTGTGCAATTGCTTCCCATTGACTAGCTTCCCAGTGTGATTTGTGTCAATGTCAGAGGGGAACAATAGCTTTCTACTAGAAGCACTTCTGGCAAGTGAAGGCTGAGGCTTGGCCATGGTAATTGAATTGAACTCACTTTGGGACAAAGATTTTGATCTTTGATGTTTGGAGCTTCTGATCATGGAGTTTTGGTCAATAGGGTCATTCAAGTTTTCTGCATTCCTCTTAGAGGTAATGTAGACAGCTTCCTGATATAGACCTTGCCTGAAATTCACAACCTGCTCTTCAAGTCTCACCACCTCTTCCTCCAACACTGCTACTTCAGCAAGAAGCTCTAGTGTCTAAAATATGCTTACACATTCTTCATTACTTTCAATGTATCGAATAAATTAAAACATCAAAAACCAAAACTAAAGTAAAAAAAACAAAAACTTCACTACAATTTAGATACAATGAACTCATTGCCTGAAGTACTTGTGACTTGACTTTAAGTAATTGAATTGAACAACATTGAAGAAAGAGGTGAAATGAGATACTAACATATGGAGGAAGATAAGGAGGAAGGCGAGGTAAAGCACCCAAAGGTCTTGTGAATGCTCTTTCTAAGGCTCTATGAACATTCTCTTCATGCCTTAGCTTCCTCTTCAACTTATCTACCTGCATTACCAAGTTTGAAAAACATAACTACACTAACAAACAGTGATTTATAGAATCAAAAGTTGGATGAAAGAACAAAAGGAATAGAATATCATTTAAGGAAGATTCAAATACATCTTGTATCAAAGCCATTTTCCTTTCTCGATTAGATCGACGACCATTTTTTACTGATTTCTGAGAAGCCATTCCTCTACTTCCTCGACCTTCAATCTTGTCCTACTTTGCACACACATTTAGCAATAAAAAAAACTATTATTATAACATAAAAACTTGATTTTTCTTCTGCAGGAAAAAAAGCCAAAAGGGAAAAAAAGAAGAAAAAAACTATTCGTTTCTTAAGTACCCAATTTTCAGATTTGGATCAAAAGCACACACCTTTTGATGGAACAAAAATTCCATGCTTGTGATTAAAGTAGCTCTTAGTTCATGCTTTGAAATCAATTTTTTCTTTTTCATGTATTCAAAAACAGAACTTTTGGAAGCTTGTGCTGCATAGCCTCATTTTCCTGGGAAACTAACAAGTTTATTCTTTTGTTTCTTAAGATCTTGCAATCAAACAGAGCAAGATGGATAAAAAAATGAAGGGAAAATCAACAAAATTTTATTTTTGTGGAAAAATAAAAAGAATCTAGAAGAAGAAGAAGAAGTTACTTTGCCATCACTTAAAGAAGCCTTCATTGATTGAAGAGTGGTGCGTGCTCTTGTATTCATCTGTTATTCCACTTTCCCAGAAAACAATGCAATCTAATAGCACTGCATCATAATATTATAGATTAAAAAAAAAAGTTATATACCAAAAAATAAAGCAGATAAGAAGAGACCCTTATGAGAAAGAGTCACATAAAGTAAAAGAGAAGAAGAAAAGCATGGAAAGAGAATGAAGTAGTGAAGATTTCATACAATTCAACAGAGCGGGAAACTTGAAAGAAAGCAGGAACAAAAATTGCAGCTTCTGCAACAAAAAGGTTTGTGTTTTGTATAATATATAATATATTATTATTATTGCAATTCTCGAACAGAGTGAAAGACAGTAACAAAAGACCACAGCCAGCAGCAGAAGAAGAAGAAGAAGCAAAACGACGAGGTTGTCAACCTTCTTGCTAGCTTGCCTCGTCCAACAAAAGTGTTCTAGTTGTTTTAAGTACCTACCAAGTTGATATTCAATGAAGATAACGATTTAAAAAACAAAAAATTATACCAAACTTCAACTGAAATAGTTAATAGTTAATGATATTTTTCTGTTACTGTGCTACTGTGCTACTGCTATATATATTACAAGCAAAGCAAATAAATAAGGTTGCAGTGTATATAGTTACATGTATAAATTGGAAAAAATTACACTATGCTCTTTTTCATTGGCTTACATTAAAGTATATGAAGATTGTCTTTTTAAGTTTATACAAATACAATTGCAAAGTAGTATTTTGCTTCAACGATTTTTCTGTCTTTGGTACAAAGATGCATAAACTTAATATTTTAATATTTTGGATTAACATACATTAGTAGGCTCAAGCGCTTATAATTAGACAAAAAATTATAACTGTTATAGTTAGGGTCTTAAATCTAATAATACTCAACCCCACGTTCGAACCTTGCCAAGGCAGAATGTTAGCCCACCGTTAACATCAGTGTCAAGTCCACTTATATAATTTCTAGTTGGGGTGTTCGCGGATTGGATTGGATCGGTTTTGAGCTAAAAAATCATCTGATCCAATGATGAAAACATCGTGCGGTTTGGATTAGATTGGTTTGCTTCCTTCAAAAAATCCGATCCGATCCAATCCAATCAAATGCGGTTTGGATTGGATTGGATAATTCGGTTTTTGTCATACTTTAATTTTTTTTCCTAATGTCAAGTGTCCTTTCTACTTATTTAATAGTGATAAAAGATAATCTTTGTTTTAATTTGGGAGTTTGCGAAGAAAAAAATTATTGATATTTTTTAACACGTTCTTTTATATTAATTCTCTATATCTACTCCCACTTATCCTATTTTTTCCCTTGAATCAGCTACAAATAAATTGTAGCTAATTATTTTTCAAATTTACTTAATTGTTTTCCTATTTTTCATGATTACTCAATCAAATATATATATGTTATGCATCAAAATTTTTAGTAAAATATAACTTCAAGACATTAATATTTATTCTAAATAGTCTTATATATGTCATTCCAACAAAAATATTAAAGAGAATGAGGGATATAAAAGTATGTAGAATAATGTTTAAGCATGAGTAATACTATAATTTCAAAAAGAATAGTATATGTATATAATAGATCGGTTTGGATTGGATTGAATTGGATTTCACTATAGGATCCAAAATCCGATCCAATCCAATAAAAAATTGTGGTTTTTTCAGTTTTCGGTTTTCGGTTCGGTTTTTGTGGTTTGAATCGGTTTGGATCGGTTGATGAACACCCATAATTTCTAGTTTAGCTCTTTATAAGCATAACACTTTGATTTTACCAGTATACAAATCTAACAGATGTGAGGGGATAAATAATATACATAAAGTATTTTCCTTCAAATATTCAGGCTTTTAATAATAAAAAAAAATCAATTTACACCATGAGCGTGCTTTGAGAGTGGTGGGGAGCTGGCAAAGGGATGAGAGGGATGTGAGTGTGCACTTTTTGCCTTTGGCCTTGTGTGTGAACTGTGAATTGTGAAAGTGAGTGTGACAACCCGCTTTCATAATGAATTAACGTGCGACCCACCTTGCACCCTCTCATTCTCTCTCTGTTTTCCATATTGTTTTGCCACTTACCCTTTCTTTTGTTTTTCATTGCCATCTATTCCCACATTCCCCATATTAATCGGTAGTGATAAATTCTGAATGTTAATAATGGTGTTCCCTCCTTCTCACTTTCTTGTGTTCTTTATATTCCCACATTGTTAATTAATTAGTTGTTCTGTATGATACATGTAGCCGACCCCACCTAATGGGATAAGGTTTGATTGTTGTTGTTGTTTCTAAGAAATTAAATACATTTATTTTTCATTTAATATTTGTTTATTTAAAATTAGGAAGAACTGATACGAGAATATAGAAAAATGCAATAAAGATATAGTTTTCTTTGTACATGATGATTAAACTATTTAAGTATCTAGTTACATTCTTTCCTCCAAGGATTAAGACAAGGATCAATGAGAAGAGAAAAGAGACTAACTGACAGAGAAGATACACGTCCTAAGTGGTTTGCAGTAAAGGTATATTCACTATATCTTATCACATTCATTGATATACATTTAAATCAAGCAACATAAAAATAAAATAAAATTTAGCTTGTTTAATTTATAGTTAATAACCCCTAAGCCCTAGTTTGAGACATATAAATTGAGTTTCATCCACAAATAATGTGTTTGATAAAATTATTATTAGTTGTTTTTCAATATGATTTCTTAAACCATGATCAAGCATGTTGTTAATGTACCCTGCAGGTCACTTGGATAGTATAATTAATTCCCTATCCAACCAAACGCAGTGAAATGATTTGCTATTGAAATATAATTTTATGATTTATTAATATGAAGTTAAGAACTTGAATAAGTTTAACCACTCCAAGGATTTTGGCTCTTCTAGTTTTCAATTTTCGACTTTTTCATTTTTCACTTTTCTCACTGAAAGATGAAAATTCCTTACTTTCACTTTAACTTTGTTAAAACAATAATTACAAAGAAATGAAAAGAGCAATCAACAAGTGAATGAATTGAGTAGACTTTGTCAGGGCATGTGATAACAACTAAGCTTTGAAAGGCATCGTCCTCAAGTACCACCAGCCAAAGGTCTAGAGGGACCATCAAAATAAATAATTTATTCATATAATTGTCCATATTAATTAATCATAAGCGTATCATTAATGAAGCCTATACATGTTTTCCGTTTTCTTATTGATATCCAAGATATGCTTCAGAGCTTATTCAAAGAGCATTAACTAAAATGTCTTTTGAAGTAAGGGATCCAACACGCTGATTATTTAATAGGACAATTTTTTTTTGTACACATGTCCCTTTTGTTTTTTAGTGTATTTTTTAGAAACGTGTATATAAAGAATATAAAAAATAAGTGAGAAATTGAGATAAACATGTACGATATCACATACATTGTCCAAAATTTGTGTTCAAATAACATAACTCTATTTAATAATGAATTATGAGCCTAACCAATTTCCAACTTTCACGGTTTCACCAGAGCAAGTGCCTTATGTACTGTTGCTGATTTTTTTTTTCCCTTTGGGTTTTTCATGTTGAGGATATCCTAACTTTATATAGGAACTTGTGTATTTTATATTTTCAAAATTGAAATGATTAGTTTTCTAATAAATAATTATTGTTTTTGGGTTTCTTAATCTGTGCAAAGTTGCACATGATAGAAAAATCATTTTTCTTATACTCCCTCTGGTCTTTATTATAAGCAAAAATTAAATAAAACACATATATTAAGATGATTAGTTAATCTCATTGAATCTTGTAAAAAATTAGGTTTGTTACCTAAATTACCCTTCATCTAAAACTCCAATATCCATTAAATGAGTCATTAAAATTTGTATTAAATAAAGAGTATTTTGAAAATAATATTATTAAATGAGTTATTGAAAAATAAAAATTTGTTTATATATTTGACCAAAAATTCTATGACTTTTTTATTTATAACAGAGACCGAGTGAGTATTTTTGAAAGGCGGTGCAACAAAACGTTCGAATGGGAGCGCATATTTAAGAATTTTATCAGTTACATGCGCTCCCATTCTTCATTGGTTAATACTTATAAGTCAACATTTTAAGAATTGTATCAGTTGTTAAAACATGGTTTAATTGTGGAGTTAGTGTCTAAATTATTTGAGAATTTTTAAGTAGGTTCTTGAAGTAAAAAAATTTCTAATTATGTCCCTGAACTTATATTAAATTTTCAATTGGGTCCCTGAATTAAAAAGTTTCTAATGGTCTGTGAACTTATAGAAAATTTTCAATTTGGTCCCTAAAGTAGAAAAATGACGATATAAAAAAGGAATAAAATGATAGATGATGAAAACCATAAAAAATACCGTTTGACAAAATAATAAATAACAAAAAGATGAATATGAGATAAAATAACTCACTATTTAAAATAATAATTATAAAATAAAAAAAACTCGATGAGAAAAGCTATTGTTTAGAATAATATTAAAATAAAAATAGATAAATTTGAGAGACAAAATTTAGTTCGTGAAATTATAATAAAAAATAATGAAATATAAAATTGTGTTAGAAAATTCATGTTTTATAACAAAATATTAAGAGATTAAACTTAGTCAAATATTTAATAATTTTAAAACATTAAAATAATAATAATAATAATAATAACAAGCAAAAATATTATTTAAGAAATATTAAAATAATTTAAGATAAACCACAATTAAAATATAAAAATAATATAATGAATAATAAAATAAATTAAATAACTCAAAATAAAAATGACAATCAAAATAAGATGTGATATTTACTTAACTCGATTCATTAATTTATTTATTATTTCAAACAATAAATTTGTTGTTAAATTATATTTTTGTTTTTATTTTTTCTCTAAATATTGAATTTTTTTTTACTCGGCTTCATCTCTGGTTATAATATTATAATAAAAATTATTTCAAATAATGACATTCTCTTTTTTTTTTTTTTGACAAAATGACCTTCTTCGCTAAGTTTCATCTTTTTCTATTTTATTTTTATTCGAAACGTTTTTTTTACAAAATATCCTTTAACAATATATTACTGTTTAAAAAATGTATATTTTTAAAATGAGTTTTATCAATTTAATCTCTTAATATTTTGTTATAAAATAGGAATTTTCTAACACAATTTCATATTTCATCATTTTGTTATTATCTTTTCAAGAACTAAATTTTGTTTCTCAGATTTATCTATTTTTATTTAATTATTATGCTAAAAAATATTTTTTTCTCATTAAATTTTATTTATTTATTTTTATTATTATTATTTTAAATAGTGAGCTTTCTCATATTGATCTTTTGTCATTTTGTTATTATGTCAAACAGTTTTTTCCTAAATTTCATCTTCTATCATTTTTTTATTATTTTATATAGTTATCTTTAGGGATCCAATTGAAAATTTTATATAAGTTCAGGACCCAATTAGAAACTTTTTAGTTTAGGGATCCAATTGAAAATTTTATATAAGTTCAAGGACCTAATTAGAATTTTTTTAGTTCAGGAACCTATTTGAAAATTCTCAAACAGTTCATGGACCAACTCAATTATTAAACCTTATAATATTGTAACTTAAAGGGTGCATTTGATTCGATAAAAGGGCAGGACATGACAGAACAGTACGATGCAGGACAAGCGGTGAGTTCTGAGGACAATTTTTTCTTTTGTATCTTTTTTTGGTGGTCGATGCACAGCACAAGCAATTTTGTGCTGTAACTTGTTTGATATGCTCATGTACTGGACAAAAAAATGTGAACTTTACGATAATACCCTTTGTACTATCCAATGATAGGTTTGCACTTGGAAAGAACACAGACTTTTTAAATTATTCTATTATTTAACATAAGATTAATTATCATTATTATTTAAAATAATTTATAATTTATTAATAAAGTGATTTAATTTTTATTTTTTTACCACTTATCGTTATATAAAATAATGTTTATTATCGTTATATTTTTTAATTATATCTTACAATTATCCTATTGTTATATTTACCTCCGAATTATACATTTTTATTAAAAAAATATAAATTAAATTTATTTTTGGTAATATATAAGTTCAAGCTTTTTAAAATCATTAAAATATTGAACAAGAAGTTTTCTTAATTCAAGTTTATTGCTATTAATATTCTAAACATAGGCCTAATAAATACATAAACCAAAAGGCTTAATAAACACATAAACTAAAAAGAGTATATTATCAATAATATCCAAAATGTAAGCTTGATAATATCCAAAATGTAAGCTAGATAAACTCATAAACCAGAAACAAGTCCATTGTTGATAACATTCAAAATAAACTCCTAATCAACACATAAATTATAATCCATTTAAATATCATCATCAAAATATCATCATCAAAATCTCATCCACCTAATAAACCATCTAAATATCATCTTTGAAATCACATATCCGTCGTCACATTCTCATAACCTTCCTCACAAAAGACATTCTTTGAGAGCCTTCAAACTCCCAAAAGAACTTTTCATATTGTTGATTGTGAGAAAGCTTTATGGCCAAGTCAATTTCCTATTCTTCAGTTAATCCTAATTTCTTAACCTCTTCAACTAAGTCTCTTTTTGAAGGAGCCGGCTTCGAAGGTTCTGGAAGCTTGGCTACAACTTGTTTAAAATCATTTGCCATCATATCCATTTTACTATCAAACTTTCAAGAAATCTAGTCGCCAATTGAGCAATGCGTGGTCGTTTAGAAGGTGGCTCAACAGAAGTATTTCCAATAGAAGCAGGTGAATTATCATGTTGGTTCTCACCAATTTCATCATCATCACCAGCTTGGTTCTCACCAATTTCATTTTCCATTACATCTACAAAACCCTCAGCCCCACGACCATTTACACGATCTTTGCCAAAAATACCTTGCAACTTCTCAAACTCTTTATTGACATGGTTGCCAACTTTAGGATGTTTCTGCAAGTAAAAACAAAAAACAAAATACTTACAAAATGAATTAAAATATTGATAAAAAATTAATGCACTATACAAACTTCAAGTTAAATACCTCCAAATAGTCAGATAAGACTTGACAGCTGTCACAAGTGACACATTTTTTTGTCTCGTCCCATCCAAACCCACTAGTGTTCATCATGTCAACAACATCATTAAGATTTGTTGACCACCTTTTCATCTTATTAACAACTTGCCTATCATTTATAGCAATCCAAGAATCTTATTGCTCATCCTTTTACAAATTTCCTCATGAGTTCCAGGCTTGAATGTTCCATTTTCTCCTTTGTTACCAGCCACCACCATCTCTTCTAATATAGTGAGTAAAGTTTCCTTTTCAAGTTCACTCCAATTACAACGGGCTCTAATGTTACTCCTTGATTGTTCATTATTATTCCCACCTTCATTTTCCATGGCTAAATACCACAAAATCAAAAGATTATAACAATAAATATTTCATTCATAAGTGAAACAAAATTCAATGACATATAACACAATAAGTTCATACTTTCTCTCTAATGGCTATGTCTATTCCTCCACTCTGTAAACATTTCTTGTTCAAGTGCATCCCTCATTTGAGTCCATTGGTTGCTAGGTTCAACAGTTCCAACTACATTGATTGGATCTTCGCCTACAGGTACCTTATCTTCTGCAAATGGAGCAAATTCTTCTGGATCCATTGCCATGTTCATGCGGATGAAGTTGTGCAATAAACAACAAGCAATGATCATTCGACATTGTATTCTAATGGGATAAAATGATGGGCTTCTTAATATAGCCCATCACTTCTTCAAGAGGCCAAAACATCTCTCTATAACATTCCTTGCTCTAGCATGCCTATAATTAAACAACTTTTCACGATTTTGAGGTGCACGTCGACCAGTTATCCAATCTTGCAAATGATATCGTCTACCTCTATATGGGGCAAGAAAGCCTTCCCCATTAGTGTATCCACCATCGACGAGATAGTATGAACCTAAAAATGTTTACAATAATTCATTGTCTGTATTTACATTAACATAAATTAAAAGTTTAATTTTGTCATACCAATTGGAACAACCAATCCATTTTGCCTGATTATCACATCACGTAATATTCTAGAGTTTGAAGCTGATCCTTCCCACCGAGTTAGTACGTATATAAATCTCATGTCCCTGGTGCAAACGCCTAAGACATTTGTTGCAAGTCCGCCTTTCCTTGTACGATATCTATCTAGGGCTATCGGAAGCACGTGGTGTGACTGCAATGTAAGTCCCATCTAAAGCCCCTAAACATCCCTAAAAGTTCAACACGGGTTAAAACATAATTAATAATTTAACTGCAAGAGTATGTTGAGGTGACTATATGCATTTTTTTCTTATTGAAGTTTGCATTACCTTAAACCACTTCCATCTTTCATTGGTGCAATCTTGGGGTACTGGTTCTGGTTTGGCAAGTAAGTCACTGCTTAACCTTAAAACTGCAGCCAGCACTCTATGACAGTACCTACTAATTGTCTGTCCTGATCTAGAGAATCTAACTTGGATACATCTATTCTTTGTGTGATGCACGAGTACATTTAAAAAAAACTGCAACTTGCTCTTCAACGGTCACTTGTCCAAGCTGCACTAATCCTCCTCGTACCCTTAAAATCTCACAAAGATGTGCAAATGTGTTTCTGCACATTCTTAGTTCCCATATGCAATGGGAATCACTTGCACTAATGATAGAGTCTAAAACATCCCTCCGCGACTCATACCTAGCTAAAGCTTTTTCATTCAAAGCTCTTCTCTCATAATCATTCCTCAAGATGAAATTTAAGAAGAAAAAACCCGCAACATACATGGCCATAATGTGGACATTCATCCTCCACACAAGAAGATAATAAAAAATGTGTTCATCATACATTGCAACTATATAAGAAAAAATAAAAAAATAAAAAAATAAGTAAGAATATAATAAAAAAAGTTATTTAAAAAAAGTACATATTCAAATTTAGCACTAGCATCCAGTGAACATTTATATTTGAAGACAATTTCTATTGATAATATATCCTGTACATACAAAAAAGAATTTATTATTATTATTATTATGCATGAACAAGTAAATTAGATATTCTTGTCTTTTGAACTCTTAACAAAACAGGTTTGTCTATGGACACATTAAAATGAAATATACTGACACTGGGGAGGCGTAGAGTGCATAGTATGGTACTATGGTGTACAAAAAGAAATCATGATGAAACAAATTAAAAAATAATGAAAAAGCAAGAAAAAAAGTGGCAATCAACACATGGGGGCGTATAATGCATAAAGTGGAAAACACATACCTTGGTGACAGAAGACGAGAGTGGCGCTGGCAGGAGAGAGAGAGAGAAGTGCGTTGGAGATGTTTAGAGGAGAAGGAGTCGGTGGGAAAATGAAAATTTTGAAGAGAGAGGGATAGTTTTGTCTTTTTATTTTTCCTAAACACTGGACAAAATGTTGTACTGAGGTTTGGCGGGTTACAAATTTATGGGTACTTGTCCAGTCCATCATCCATTAATTTGTGCTGTCCCTTGGTCATTTTTTAAATCAAACGTTGGACAATTATTTTTGTCCTGTCCAGTTCCTCAGTTTTTAGCGAATCAAACGCACCCAAAGGGTTAAAGTATTATACACTATCAGTCTAAAATATTTTACTTTGATATCTACTAACATTTTGATATGTGTGTTTTTAATTTAATATAACTAAGAAAGAGAAACAATCAAAAAATCAATTTGTTAAAATATCATTGGATGTAGGTAGAAAACTCCTTTACACCATCACTATACAGAAATTAAACTCTAACTTAAAATTAAAAAACACAAAAACCCACAAACTGATCAAGTGTTTAACCGCACGGTCCTTGTTTTGAAAGTAAGTAAATAAGTAAATAGTATATAATCTCTTCAAAATGAATTCTCTCCTGGCATGTTGTATCTACAGCAAGAAAATAAGGATAGGAGGAGAGGGAGGATGGATAGAAAATGGGAAAATGATAGAGATAAGAAATAAGAGAGATACAGAAGTTTGAGATGAGATGGAGAGAGGCTGCTGGAGCCAATCCAAACTCGTAATCTCATATCTTGGAATTAAAATTAGAATATACAATTTTTATTTTGATTTTGTCAAATTTAAAATTGACTATGAATTTTAATTATTATATTTGGAGGAAATAAATAATTGAGCTACAAAATCGTAATTAGATTGGAGCACATCATCGATGATGGTGGTTGGCAGAGGTGGTCATGGATCGGGTTGGGTGAAAACTTAGACCCGAACCATCAAAGTTGATCAAGTTGGGAGGGGTCGATTTCTTAAATTTTCAATCTGAACCAACCCGACCACATTTCGGTTGGATCAAGTCAGATCATCGAGTTCACTATTAAAAAACCAAAAATAAAATAAAACATAGTAAATATACTAAATAACCCTAATCCTACTTACCTATCTCTTCCCACTCGATCTGCCGTTAGTCACAATCACACACCTTTGGGTCGAAGTTTGTATCATAGGTAGCATTTATACTCAGAACCAGAATACGAAGATGGCAATACAGCTGTCAAAATGGGTTAAAACCCGCGAGCCAATCCGGCTCACTGGTGGGTAGGGTTGCAAAAAAAGGGGCTCGTTTAGACCACAAGTCATTTTGACCCGACCAACCTTACCAACGGGTAGAGTGGGTTCAAACCGGGTTGAGTCGGGTTGACCCGTGGTTGAAACATTTTTTTATATAAAAAAAAGACACATGGTCCCAACCAAACCACATCGTATGCATCTGAAAGAAAAGAACCAAATCCAAATTTTTTTGTTCATCTCGTAACTTCCTTCTCCTGTTGGTGAACCCTAGCCCCATTCTGAATGATTTTTGAGCCGCCACACGACTGGCACTGGTCGAACCACTGCTGAATCTTCCTCTTTGAATTCATTGATTTCAGAGATCTCCAATGTTTTGGGCTCCTTTCATGCTCCTTTCTTTCTCTAACAAGTGGTATCAAAGTTTATGGTTCAACCAAGCAAACATTATGTCACCGTTTTTATATTCTTATGGTTTATTGTCACCATTGTATGAAAAGCTAACTTTTTTAAGGCCATTTTCTCGGTTAGCTTGCTTCAGAGGGAAAGTATCCTTTGTGTGTGGTATCCTTATATATGTTAGCTTACACTTGATAGTTAGATTGTTAATAACTCAAGTGAGTTCCAAGTTGATATGTAAAAGTAATAGAAGTCCCACATTAATTATTGAGGAATGGATGGAGTGATGATTTTATAAATCGATAGACTCGTGGACTTATTTCACCTTAAGGTATTTGGTTAAGATATGACATTAGCCCACTTTGATACTCCTCTACTAGATTGTTGGTTTCAAATCTCTTTGGTATCTTGGACTCTCCTCTTTTTACAAGTGGTATCTGAAGTGATGTTTCCACCGGGGTGAATACTTTGACGACATGAAAACAACAATTGATTTTGTTGTTGGAGAAAAAAAAAATTAAGACCATTGACTCATTTCATTGTTCAAGGAGGGTGTCCTTTCGTGTTGTGTGTCTTTGTATTTGGACTCACACTTGAGGGATATATTGTTGTGAATTCAAGTATGAGGTCAAAGAGTATATGTGAGTAAAACAAGTCCTACTTTGTTCAGTAATAGACAAAGTGACAACTTTATAACGGGATAAATCTATGAATTTATTGCCTTGAGCTTTTGAGTTAACTGTTGTCTCAAGTTTACTATTGTGATTCTTCGTTTAACCCATGAAAAAATATATGTTTGGTACTTTAGGTTCTCCTCGTTCTAAGACGTGTAAAATCACCATACATTAAAATCGAGAGGATTTATTAGAAAAAGGATGAAATTGAAGAATTTATTATACCTTAAATATTAAGGGACTAAGGCTCTGTTTGGTAAGACCTATTGGATAATAGATAAGTTAGCTGATAGCGGGTGAGCTTATAACGGATAGCGGATAAACTAGCTGATGGCGGATAACGGATTAGATATGAAGTGTTTGATAAAACTAGCTGATAAATATAAAAATGCATGTTTGCATATATTTTTCTTATAAATTATATTTATATATATTACTTATATTATTTATTTTAAATTATTTATCATTTCAAAAATTAAAATTTTAATTTAATTTTAGATATTTATAATAAATAAAATTGGATAATTAATAAAAATAAAATTATATATTGAAGGGAGGGATGAGTACGACTACTACAGAAAGAAATACTTGGATTATGGATTTAAAAATATTATGATTAATATTCTATATTTTATTTAATTGAGGGTAAGTCAGGAATTTAATTAAAAACTATATGGATAAAAATGGAAGAAAAAGTGATAAGATATAAGTTATAAGTTGAAACGCTACTTCAAGTAACGTTTGGAAAAAATGTTATAAGATAATGAAAAAGTGTTATAAGCTAGTTTTTAAAATGGTTACCAAACGGAGTTACTTTTTCATTCGTTATAAGCTATCCGTTATAAGCTAGCGGATTTGACGAACCAAACAGAAGCTAAATATTAAATATGTTGCTATAAAAAATGAACCAAAGGCATCTTATAATTTATCTAAGCTCTTTATTATTAATCCTCATGTAGTAGCTTATATACACTACAACAGATTAGACTTTAGATAGCGTTTCCGTATGCCTTTTAATAGCGTTTGTAACCGCTATCTATTCTACCGCTATTAAAACTCGTTAGCAAAGATAGCATTTAGGAACTGCTATTAATAGGTGACTTTAGATAGCGTTTGTACACGGAAACGCTATCTAAAGTCAGACTTTAGATAGCGTTTCCTTATACAAACGCTATCTAAAGTCTGACTTTAGATAACGTTTGTACACGGAAACGCTATCTAAAGTCAGACTTTAGATAGCGTTTCCTTATACAAACGCTATCTAAAGTCAGACTTTAGATAGCGTTTGTACAAGGAAACGCTATCTAAAGCCCCTTTTTTTTTTTAATTTTATTTCTTAACTTTTACATCCATTATTCCTGCATATTTACACAAAAAAACCACAATTGTTGCAGTTAACACAATTGTTCAAAATGTGTTCAAAATATAAGTGTTCAATGCAAGACTTTGCATGTGTTTGTCAGGCAAAGAAACCAAGAACTATACAATCAAAGTGCAACACTCTATACAAAGAACTATATATATATATAACCGGATATAAGTACACCACTGCTTTTCTAAAGTATTCAAATTCACACGAGTAAGACAAAATCAAAGTGCAGCAACTATACCGGATCTCAATCCTTAAGAAACCAAAATCGAAAAACCAACATACATCTACAATTAATCTACATTTACAGCTTCTTTTTGTTTTTCATGAGACCAAGACAACACCAAAGTAATGTGTCGAAATGTGATCCAAAGACTCAGTAGCATACATACTGCATTTCCACCACAAAGACTAACTTTGTTACATTGGGATACAGCAGACTAATTAGGTAAATACTACATGTAGCAAGAAACAGAATTCAAATCAAGCATTAACAAAGTGTAACAAAAATAATAAGTTTGAACTTATTTTCTCCTAGCAATGACACATCAACTCGAAGGCATGTACCAAGGAAAAACAAATACATAGATAGTTTGGGGTTGATAAATATAAAGCATTATTCACATACCAATGAGTATTGCTGCAACTATCGTGGATCAATTTGACATAATCAAACGAACTTTTCAACAATATAGCGACACCACTCTTCCTTGACTTCAGATAGTTGAGCGGTGGAGTATGTGGAGCATTTGAAGTCGGGGAAGTCTTGCGACATAAAAATTAAATAAATTAAGTTACAATTGCTAAAACATTTGAACAGAACACGGTTAAAAGCTAAGTAAACAACATACCGCCATTGGTATTTTAACTTGGTTCTCGCAAGATAGTCTCCTTCATGAAACGCATGACATAGTACCCACAATCATCTTTGTTGGGTTGTCTTGGGCACTATAAAAAATAAAATAGTAAATCAATATAGTTTTTTTTTATCTAATTGCGCATTAAGTTTTTGCAAATATACCTCATCTGGAATCCATTTAATGTTGGTTGCCTTTAAACGCGGCACCTTAGCTCCGATATTTGCGCGATAAACTTGCAAACCACTAATCACAAAATCAAACAGACTTCATTAAGAAACATATTTTCAATCATCACAAACACACGCATGCTCACGTATCGAATGTAATCATAGAAAATCGAAATATAAAAACATGCTTACGTATCGAATGCATTCTTTAATTCAGGTGATCCCTAGGATCAACATACAAGGGATCCAGATAGTAAATAATCTCTTCAACAATATTTATCGCAGACAAGACCCAATGATTCCTACAAAAATGTTGAGATAACAAATCCTAAGCACCTCAACTTTTATGTAATTCATTATTGTGAATTAAGTCCTATAGGATAAGCGACTCACCCAACATTGCATGGCGCTAAAAACAAGGGCTGATATTCTCTTTCTTTAGTTGCAAACCGGTCACTAGATACGTTGTCTCGTGAATCCCTCCCGAAGTAGCCGTATGTATTTGTTTGGTGTGGGGACAAGAACAGAAACCTCCTCGTTATTTCCTTTGGAAGCAACAATTCTTCATACAAATACCTTCAATTAAAATATAAAAATGGATTACACCAATGACATACATCAATATTTAAATGGAAAGACTAAAAAATATTGTACACTTTAAACCTGATTTATTACCCGATATATGCGGAAATAACGGAGGCAGATACCCATTCATGATTTACAACTTCTCCGATATTTTCAGTATTGAGCATCTCAATGAAATGGTTGCCAAAAATATTTTGTTCCATCTCTACGTACAATTGGTCAAAGCATTTTTCATATTCTTTCGTTCATGTATTTTAAGGAAATTCAAATATTCCAGAGAAGTTGTAGTTGAACCAGTTTGTAGGTGGGTTGGCCTCGAGTTGCCTCCTTTATTTTCTGGGGTTGTAATTGACTCCTTTGTATATCCGGACACTTTGCCCTTGCCTTTAGCTTTTGCGGGTGCCTGGAAATTTTGCATTTCAATATGCCGCTTAGTGATCAACTAATGTAATCCATATATGCCGTATATGAAAAGGTGGAAAAATGCAATTACATACCATATTAATTACAACCACGAGATCAATTGGCCATGCCACATAAGTACCTATTGCATCTCCTACTTGTCATCACATCTGCATCAACGATAGGTACCGGCAATGGCGCATCCCCCTCGGTTGCAACATCAACTCCAACTTTCACATGGTTAAGGGGTACTGGTCCAAAGGTGTGCGATGTAACACCCGGCTCATTGTATACTTTACCCATAGCAACCATACGATAGTTTGGGGTCGATAAATATAGTCGACATGAGTTGACGCCCTAATCCAATGATAGATTAATAAGCTGTGAATTAAGGCATCCAATTGAATGTATTTAATCTGCGAATGCAATACTAGTAAAAAAAAAAAGCATGCATTACCTCTCGAAGCCTCTTTGTGAGATGGTAGAGTGCAACTATCTTTGACGCTTGCTTGGGCTGTGAAATTAGCCTGCCTCTCCTCATCATCCTTTTGTTTCAGCTTTTCTTCCAAAATGTTCAATCTATCGAGAGTTGAGACACCAATGTCTCCCACTTTTTCGTTTCCGAGTTATTTCTTGCACGACCTTCGGGTGGGAAGTAATCTTTTTGTGAGACGCCGAAACCCACACCCCTAACACGCCCGGGGTTCTCTCGGCACACCTATGGCTTTGGCAAGAATATCCTGCGACCAAAGTCTTCTATCTCTCCCTCTACCGCAGATCGTGATGGCTTCCTCCCGACACATAGTTATTGGTGAAATGCAAATGTTAAAATTATTATATATTATCATATGAAAATAACAATTGATAATGTAATCGTTAGTCTACTAACACATTTATTCCACACGGTCTGCGTATTTTTGTTGTCAATTACACCCGCCTTGTTCTCGCGGGCTTTCCTCCACACAATATGGCGTTTAATTTTCTTAACTTCTCGCCCCGCCTCCCGTATCTGTATATTGAGATAATATAAATTAACCAAACAGTTTAAAAGTCATATTTACCACAAATGCAGTTAAATATATATATATATACATACCAATTCATCCTCAATGTCGCATACCCCTTACGTGATGCTTTGTAAGGGCATGCAGGGATCTAACGCCCTGCTTGCGATTTTCATTGCTTAATTTCTATTCAGACACATATAAGTAATATTAATACATGGTTAATGTCATATGTACGTATTGCTATAAAATTATAAGGACTAACGTGATATTAAACATACCAGGAATTGAGCATCTCCTGTGCGTATTGCTATAAAATCTGTCCCACTCATCCCTTGATATGTGTGGATATTTTGATGGAGGCTCCTCATTGTTATTCCCGTTGGCATCTCTTAGAAATTTTTTGGTCAATCTAGTTCTGAATGCCCTATGTAGGTTACCAGATTCCTGAAGTACAAATTTTTTCCGAGATTCATCAACATTAAAAGACATCTGCAAAACAATATAAACAACGTGTCAAAGTAAGTATGTTTACATAGTTTACAATATAATTTATAAATTTTAACAATTACCTGTACATCAGCCCATATGCTCTCTTTGAAACCATCCAAAGCTTCATCCTTCCAATTAGAACAAATAATTGGGACCGTTTGCCGAACAACGGCCCCAATGTAACTCTTCAATATTTTACCATTAGCACGAATAGGTTGGTCCAAAGAATTCCATTCAACCTAATAAAAATAATAAAGTAATTAAATCTAGATATCAAACAACATTATGAAATCCTTAGATTAGTAAGTAAATTACATCAAATTTTTGTCCTTTACTCCGTGCGCGGATGACCGCCTTCATAATCATGGCCCACGTCTCGCCGCTTTGGCATCACTAGAATTACTTGAAGATGCCATTTACCTACAAAAATATTAGATACAAGTAAAACATCAATGGACATTAATATAACATTAATTGATGCAAAATATAAAACAACTATGAATAACAAAATCAACACTAGCATTACCGGAAGATGCTAACTATAATATAAAAGGATCGAAAGTTCATTTAAACACAAACACTACATACATGTTTAAGTCAACCTTTTTCTTTTCTTCATTTGATTGAGATTTGTTTGTCCTTTATTAGTACGAAATGGTGGATTGACCAAAAGCCCCTCATCATGATCATCTCTCATATACATACCATCATCCCTAGTTGGATCAATCTCAAGTGATTGTAATGTCCCGACGAAAAGATCATCTTCAATATCAACATCTCGATGGTCTTGATCATCAACATTAGTAATTATTTTGTTAGTCAAAAGAACAATGGACCTTTTCATATCAGCTGGATCAGTGACATAGAACACTTGTTGAGCTTGAGATGCTAATATAAAAGGCTCATCTTTATACCCCACCCTATTAAGATCCACCCGCATGAACCCCCGACTCATCAATCGAACACCGTTATTATTGTCAACCCACTTGCAACCAAACACACCAACCTTAAACTTTGTGTAATCCAACTCCCATATGCGTTCAATGACGCCGAAGTATGACATATTTGCATATATCGGGTTTCTGTCTTTGGCACTTGAGATATGCATCGACTGAGCTACTAGAGTCACACCACTGTTTTTGCATTGTACTCCACCATCTTGTTCTTTTGTATAGAATGTGTACCCATTAATTTGATAACCGTGGTAAGAGAACACATGCAAACTTGGACCTTTGGCTAACCATCTCAATCTATTTGAAACTGAAGTATCATTTTCAATCAACTCTGCATAAATGTGATCTCTTAGCCACGTTATAAAACAACGATTGTGTTCTCTAGTTAGCCAATTTTGATTCTTATTTGGATACAAACTCTTAAGCATGTCCTTGGGTTTTTCAACATATGGCTCAACCTCATCGGCATGGTGCAGAAACATATAAGTGTGCTTGCTCCCATTCTGTCCTTGTTATAGTCACTATTTCATTTCCAGTAATTCCTTGCCCCATCATTCTCCATGTGTGACGAGACTTTGGCAGCCCTATAGATTCAGCATTGGATAGGTATTCGATGCAGAATTCAACAGCTTCTTCGACAATATACCGTTCAACAATACAACCTTCTCGGTCGTGATCGGTTTTTCACATACCCTTTTAATATCTTCATATAACGCTCAATCGGGTACATCCATCTCATATAAGCTGGCCCACATAGTTGTGTCTCTCTAACAAGGTGAATGGTTAGATGAACCATCATGTCAAAGAATGAAGGTGGAAAGTACATCTCAAGCTCGCATAAAGTCACAACAATTTCTCTTTGCAATGATGGCAACTTCCCAGGGTCAATCACTTTGCTGCAAATTGCCTTGAAGAAGAAACAGAGTTTAGTTAAGACCCCCGCACTTTGTTAGGTAAAATAGACCGTATACCAATGGGTATCAACTGCTCCATGAGAACATGACAATCGTGGGACTTTAGACCTTTTAACTTGAGATCTTTCATCGATACGAGGTTCCTAATGTTTGAAGAGTACCCTTCCGGAACCTTAACTCCTTCAAGAAACTTACAAAAAACAGTTTTTTCTTTTCTAGATAGAGTGTAAGCAGTCGGAGGAAGATATGTCCTTTTACCCTTCTTCGTCGGTCCCAATTCTCTTCTTATTCCCATACTAACCAAGTCCAACCTTGCATTGATGATATCTTTAGTCTTCCCTGGCACATTGAGTAACGTACCAATGACACTATCACATATATTTTTCTCAACGTGCATCACATCGAGGAAATGTCTTACATATAATGATTTCCAATAAGGCAAATCAAAGAAAATCGACCTTTTCTTCCACCCTCTTGTGACAATATCTCTCGCAAAAGGTTTACCGAATTGGATATTCAAATCCTTTACCTTTTCAAAAAGTTGATCACCCGTCAAAGGTGAAGGCGCTCTACCTTCTTCCGAGTTCCCATTGAACGCCTTTCTCCACCACCGTAATGATGACTTGGATGCAAAAATCTACGATGCCTAAGAAAGACATTCTTCTTACAATGTTCTAACCGCATCCAATCTGTACCCTCTTCACATATAGGGCATGCACACCGACCCTTGATGCTATATCCTGACAGATTACCGTAGGCTGGAAAATCATTAATTGTCCCAAACAACATAGCTCTCAAATTGAAACTTTCTTCCTTATACCCATCATACACCTCCACACCTGTCTCCCACAGCTTGTTTCAAGTCTTCAATCAAAGGAGTCAAATAGACGTCTATATCATTTCCTGGGTGTTTGGGCCCAGAAATAAACATAGATAACATCATAAATTTGCGCTTCATGCATAGCCATGGGTATAGGTTGTAAATCACCAAAATCACAGGGCCATGTCTTTGTGAGAGCTACTTTGAACACCATGCGGGTTAAATCCGTCAGTAGCCAATGCAAGTCGTAGGTTTCTTGAATCTTGCCCAAAATCAGGATAATCATGATCAAATTTCTTCCATTGCGGAGAATCTGCCGGGTGCCGCAGCTTGCCATCTTTGATCCTTTCATCCTCATGCCATGTCAAGTGCTTTGAATCTTCAGAACTACGGTACATGCACCTAAATCTGGGTATTATGGGAAAATACCACACAACCTTCTCTGGATCTGATTCTTTCTTCTTATATCGTGAGGCATTACATTTAGGACACATCTGTAACGATGCATATTCATTCAGAAATAAAATGCAATCGTTAGGACAAGCATGTATCCTCTCGTAGCTCATGCCAATAGAGCGTAACATTTGTTTAGCCTCGTATGTCCGACTAGGAAGCACATTATCATCTGGCAACATGTCTTTCAATAGTGTGAGTAAGTCCGTAAAGCTCTTATCAGTCCATCCGTTGCCCGATTTCAAGTTATACAACTTTAACATCGCCGACAATCTTGTGAATTTAGTACATCCATCATACAATGGTTGCTCTGCATCACTTACCAACCTCCCAAACATTTGTGGACAATCCCGAAGATCCTCTTCAACAGCATTTGCAATGTCTTCAAAACGATCGCCCTCAAAAGTATTTGTGTCGGTATCGTATGATGAATATCTCACACGATTCCTCATTTCACTAGACTCAGCTCTTTGTCTCACCATGTTTTGTCCAACATGTATAACTTTGATCGATTCCATTACACACTAAATGTTCTTCCAAATCGGCTGCACTAACTCGCCTTGCATAACAACAATCTAAACAAGGACATATGATTGTATTAGGGTTTTTCGCATGCCGAACTGCAAAACTAATGAACTTTTTCACCCCATCCTCATACTCCTTCGTTAAACGATTGGCAGACATCCATTTCCGATCCATGCTTTTCCGATCTACAAAAATATTTATTAAACATATTTACTTTGAGTTTAGAGTGGTTGAGGTCTACATGCAATGTATACAGATTAAAGGAATGAAAGGTTGCAAACAAAACACATTGTCGCTGAGTATTCTTTGAAGGAACCAAGTGTCGACTTGTTGATGAGTGTGATTCCACATCATCTTTGTCTATCATTTTGCATGCATTTTCATGTAGTTTAGGCATATTTTTATTAGATTTTAGGTTAATTTTCCTTTGGAACGGGTAAGGCGGTTTTCGTGTGTTGTTTTGCGAGATATCAAGGGTAAAATGCTCAAGATCAACCATGATGAAGTTTGGATAAAGATAGGGCTTTAAAAGTGCAGAAAATGAGCCAAACAGAGTCCATCACGGCCTAGCCGTGATGCCCATCACGGCCTTTAGCCGTGATGCCCATCACGGCCATGATCGAGCAAAACTGAAAAAGAAGAAAGGTCAAGTCGAGTCTCATCACGGCCGGCCGTGATATCCATCACTACCGTGACCCAAAACCACCACAAGTCGAGCACATCACGGCCCAGCCGTGAAATTCTTCACGGCCATAACAGGAGGGCTCGCGACGCGAGCATAGGCTCGCCTCGCGAGAGACCGGAATTTCGCAGAGCAACCGTAAGCGAGACCGTCACGGCCGGGCCGTGATATCCATCACTACCGTGACCCAAAACCACCAAAATCGAGCACGAGAACATTAAATTAAATGATATATAAAAGGAAAGGATCAACAAATCAAGCAACAAAAACAAACATATGAAACAATTCTTCACATTCCGAAAAACATTTAAACAAATCAAAACACCAAACCAGCAGCATTAGGTTCAAAATGCATACAGTCAATCCGTCAATCCATATTCATATTTTCAAATAATGATTGACACACAAACAAGTCACATTCCATTCAACACCAATCAAACCAAAAATTAAAGAGCAAGTAAAATAAAACCAAAACCTAATAGTTTTCTTGGATTTTCTTTCACTTTCTTGGCCCCCTAGAATGAAGCAAAGTAGATGGAAAACTCTCAAATTCCGAGTCTCAAACATTAAGATATGACTCAAGTCTTGTTTCTTGAATGACTGACACATTTCACACTAGCTATACAAGCAATCGACCCGATCCTCATTCTTCTCTCAAGTCATATTGCATTCCGCATCATGCCAATCCATCACAAGAACAAAGTAAAATAACTTGAGTAAGTAATACTAGACTTAAAAGTCACAACACATACTACTAATATCCATTATTCTCGGAGATTAACTTACGGAACACATACCAAGTAATGATCCATACCCATAACACTAATACCAAGTTTGAGAATTTTCCTTTCTTTCCCAACATTGACAACTTATCAATTGATCCAAAATCCACATGCATCGGAAAACAAATGAAGAAAGCATTGAAATTGACCGACCTTGTTGCGGACTTGGATGGATTGTGAGTAGAGAAAAGAGATTGAGATAGGAAGAAGCTTGGAAAGCAATGGATCAAGCTTGGAATCGCCGCATAGAGTCAAACGAGTATGGCCACCTCTACGCAGTGGTGGCTCCGACGTGTTGGGGCAGCGGAGGCGTCTATTGCACGATCTTAGAGAGAAGAAATTGAAGCTTGGAATAGTGTTACCTGAACCCAACAAGAAAGCCAAGAGAAGACCTAAGAAAATGAAAATGAGGAAGAAACAGAGAGGGAAACCGAGCGCGCGTCTAGTTTTAGTGGGAAGACCTAAGATAGCGTTTCTAGAACGCTATCTTGGTGATACTAAGATAGCGTTTCGAAGGAACGCTATCTTAGGTATCACCTAAGATAGCGTTTCCGTGTGGAACCGCTATCTTTTCCTAAGTGACACTTTTAATAGCGGTTCCACACGGAAACGCTATCTTAGGTTATACCTAAGATAACGTTTCCCTTAGGGAAACGCTATTAAAAGTCCCCCATCACTTTTAATAGCATTTCCACACGGAAATGCTATTAAAGGTGCGTTATTAAAAGTCTATTTTGTTGTAGTGATACTTGATTACACAATCTAATTGCTGGGGAAGATTATTTATCATTTTGAACCTAAAAAAAATTATCGACTTTTTTATGCAAGAAATGTATCAATTAACCTTACAGGGAAAAAATATTTTAATTCTAAGATTTCACCTTACTTTCATGGCAGAAAAAGAATTTTCGTTTAATTTCTTGATATATTGTAATGTTTTTTTTTTCCGCATCAAAGGTATCTTTCAATCAATAGTTAGAGATTAATCCCTTTTGAGACGTAGAGATCATCCAAGTGGGTTTTGACTCTCTCAATAAAATTTGTTTCATATACATGGTGGGAGTCAAACATCTAACATCATGCTTAAGGAACCCAACTATCTATCAATTACGTTGGGCCTTGTTGGTCTGTTGTAATGTTTATTAACTTGAAAGTAGTGTTCTTGATATTTAAGGAGTAAGTCCATTAATTTAGGATGCCGTATTTATTATTCGCCGAATCAAAATTGCAAATAATTGCTGGATCGGATGGGAGAGACAATATTAAGCAAGTAACGTGGTCAGTAAATCTGCTTAGATGCTGCAACACGAAGCAAGCAACATTAAAATACGAAAATTTAATACTATTCTCAATTAATTACTATTGATATAATGAATTAAATATCCACACGCTATGCCACAAAATATGTGTTACTTCCGAAAAAGTTTTGTGTCTGCTTATGGGGTGCGGTGGCTTGTACTGAACACTTCACCTTGCAACAACCACAAAACAAAACTGGAAAAAGAACAAAAAAAATACGAAAAAAAAGGACTAGGAAGAATGACACAAATTGGAGAGGAATTTTATTATTTTAAATGAGATGCCAATGTCATAGACTGCTTCCAAGAATGGCAGAGAGAGAAAACAACAACCAAATGACAGAGTAAGTTGGCATCCAAGTTTTTTCTTCCATAATTCCATTATAGAAAACTTTTCCTTCTTGTGTTCTCATATGTCACCAACTCTTTGTACCTTTAAATTTATTAGCTGGTTGGTCAACTACTTAATATATGTCAGAATCATAATCACTTAATTAGCATGTAGAAGAAAAAGTTTGTATGCATAAGATGAGTCCACCGAAAAAGAAAATAGTGAAAAGATGTGATAAATCTTGTATTACGATTGTTGTGTATAGAACAAGATATACAGAGAAGAGTAATGCTACGTTTGGTCCGAAACAACATTTCAACAAATTGTAAACAAAAGTATTCAAATCAATAAATTAAAAAGTAAATTAAACGAAAATCACAGCAATGAAAAAGTGAAGTTAGAAAAAAATGAATAAAACAGTTGTAATTATTCAGTTGATTTACCCGATTTTTTTTTTGGAAATTCTCAAGTAAGTTTATGAGCTAAAAAAGTTTCAAATTGGATTCCTGGACTTATATCAAGTTTTTAATTGAGTCCCTAAAATATATTTCTGTCAAGTTGTCGTTAATCTTGCTATGTGGAACGTGACATGAATTTATTCCCCCTTTTATATTTAGTGTGTGTTTGGATTAGCGTTTGACAAACGTGATTTTGGATGGAATTGATTTTGTAGAATTGATTTCAATACAATTGAGTTTGAAGTAAAGTGATTTATGTTTGGATGTTTTTACTTTGAAAGCAAGTTTGATGTAAAACTTAGTATAATTTTTTAATCCAAAAGCAGAAGCTACTCTAAGCTGCTTCTGGTAGAATCAATTCTGGATGCAAAATTGCTTCCACAAACGTGTTCCCAAACACCTCTTTTTTTACAAGAATCACGTTTGACAGATGCAGAAGCACTTCTGGTGCCTGCAGAAGTGAAACCAAACACACACTTAGTGTTTCATGAAACCTAAATGAAGAAGGAGATGACCAAAACATGACTATAATAAAGGACATAAAAAAAAATCAAGGAGGTAGATTGCAATATCTAAAACATTGTAAGGTTAGTTTGGTCCAAAAAATGGTTCTCTTTTTCTAGGTGAACATTCTATCTCCTTTATAAAATCTGATTTTAATGAAAATTATTTTCACATTAATCATTTTTTCCATATTCTCATTATTTCCAAAAAACTGAAGCAAACACATTTAAAGTTTTTATAAATAATTATTTTTCAAAAATAATTTATTTTTTTCAAAAATAATCTTTAATAAACAAACTCTAAATTGCAACTAAAGGCTTAAACTACAAATAAATTGTACTAAAAAAACTACAAAAAAATTGATATAGTAACCGTATATATCCACCACATATTTAATAATGGAAACTTGGAAAGTAGCTCAAAGGTGGGGCTTGTGGAGAGACATTCCCAATGCATTAGAGACAAGTCCATGATTATTAATTAATAACAAAAAGGATCTTGTTAACGAGTGCCTTAAGAACATTGTTTAAGAAATCAAAACATGATAATTATTCATTTAAAAGTTAAGTATATCTCCTTCCAATATATTGAATACATAAAATCCTATAAAAACTTAATTTTTTAGTCTTCTTAAACAATGCACTTAAAATATTCGTTAGCATTTGTCAAACAAATATAATATGGCCAAGAAAACAACTATAATGAGACAAACATCAGAGAACGTATATATCGGTTAGGAACTTAGGACTTAGGTGCAAGGATTTAATGATGTTACTTTATATATACTAATAGCAAATTAGAAAGGCACGTGGTGAGAGCATGCATTTCTAGCAAACGACTCTCACTCTATTTTTTGGTATGCGTGGTTCAATTCAATCAAACGCCTTCACTCTCACGCTTTGGAGGAAGCTGCTTTAAATTAAACGGAGCAGAGGAATCCACCCATGTCTCAAGCTGTATTCTGTCTCCTCATTATCATAACCAAGCACACATGTAGTAACTCTCTGCTCTACCTACTCATGGAACATCATTTGTGTTATACCCATTTTGTCGGGTGGAAGGGAATTTAGCCCGGGAGTAATTTCAGCTACTAATTATATAATGAATATTCTTCATCTTCTCAATAATCACAAAGAAATTGCAATAAACATGTAGAATACACATTGTTAATTTTCCCAGCTTATATTTGACTTGCGTAGGAAAGCAGAAGATATTAATGGTAATGGGTGAAGATCATTTACTAAATATAATAATTTATGGTTTTATTTATTAAATACATTAAGTTAGAAATGACCTTTAATAGTCAAAAAGTAGTTTTTCACACTAAAGATGGATTGTAGTTTCCAATGAACTTTACCTGTAAGATCAGACGTTCGAATCCTGAAGTCATCATTGTTCCTCCCAGAATTGGACAAGGCCCAATTCCTTGGAGGCTAAGCCAAATTAGGCCTCAATCTCTCCGAAAGCCCACCGAAGAGGCTATATAAGGAGACCTCTAGCTCATCGTAAAGGGACGAATTTATTCTTACTTCACTAAGAGAAGATCTTAGAATTACGCGAGCCTTGATTCCGAACTAAGATACGTAGGAGCAGGATTCCATATTCCGTCAGGCTGAATCCACATTTCCCCCACGATCTCCGCCATTGTCGGAATTTATTGTTATGCCCGGAACAATCATTTTGAGGATAACTTTACCTAACCATATAACCCCGACATGAGGGTTAGTTTCACATCTTTGCCTATGGGGAATGGGGATTTCCGGACAAAGATAAAAAAGAAGTACTGACTTTTAATAGTTTTTTTTATTTAATAGCGTTTTCTATCTTGACGCTATAAAAGGGTAATCAAAGATGGCGCTTCTAAAGCGTTATCGTAGGGGAACCTATGATAGCGCTTATTCAAATAATGTCTATAAAAGATATTCCCATTTAATAGCATTTTCTCGAGGAAACACTACTTTTTCCTCAATTTGTTTTAAGAAAAACATAATTTCTTGTATTTGGTACCTAAACCTACAAATCCAAAAGAAAATTCAGTGCGGGAATGATATTAAACACAGAACACAATAAATTCTTTGGGCAAGATTACAATCCAAAAAATAAAAAGGAAATGAGTCGTATTTACCTTCTTCAAATAGAGAGATAAGAATGGAAAGGAGATGCAACATTCCCTTTTAAAGAAACCCCGAACTTTGTGTATCTGGATTTGCAAACTAAAAGAATGTCAATATCACCATTTGAAAACTAAAAAAATAAAGAAATCATATTTACCTTCTTCAAACAGAGACATAGGAATAGAAAGGAATCACGACATTCCCTCTTAGAAATCATAGACTTTACGTTTCTGGATTTGCATACTAAAAAAGAAAGATAGAGAAAGAGAAAGTGCATGGAAGGTTGCCATCAAAGCTTGAAATGGTGGGATTGGAATCATTTTATTTACCTTGCCTTTTTAAGTGTGTTGTCTAGTGTTCATGTTCACTTTAGTGTGTATCAAATGTGATTTTAGTAAAAATATAGATGTTTAATTATTGTAGGGTAAATTTGGTTTTGCTTCCAAACCCCGATTTGACTAAAAGCAACAAAAAAAACAACTTTTGTGTTGGTTTAAAATTTTACACTAAGTAATGTTACATCAATTTTTAAGTAATGTTACACACTCAAAAAAAACTTTGCTCAAGAATTTACCAAAATTCAGAAGTGATTATTGGATAAGTTAAAATAGGAAAAGTCCATTTATTTATTTTGAAGTTAATAATGTCAATTTGTTTTAAAACAATTATGAAAAAAAGTTTTATATATGCACCTAATTAATTTGTATACTCTTCTATGTAAACCAATTTAAGATAATAAGAAAATGGATGTTTTGTGAGTAGTCGTTTTTAAGATATACAGATCATTGGAATAAGTTTGTCTCTTCAAATAAAGTATTTTTCTTACACATTGAAGACATTGGACTCCTCACAATGCTTAAGGAATTGCAAGTTATGTATTATGATGAATCTTGTGATGGTAAAAAGTAGGATTAGACCCCTCTAAAGTTAAAAAGTAAATATGTATCCACTATTAATTAGCTGAAGTGGATTCAGATCTTAATAAAACGAATTAAAAATTAATAGATTTTTACTTTCTCATTTTACATTTTTTTTTTCCTTCTTATTTTACCGGAGTTTTATCCTAAAACAATGATGTTTTTATTCTTTGGTTATGTGTGTGGGGCTATGGCCTATCAGCTGCAACTCAAAAGGTTGCCAATTAGGACCGGTAGTTGATGGTCGAGCCATCATTAACTGAGGCTGACGATGCTTCCATGAGAGTGGATCAACTTGAGGAAAAATTCTTAGATATAGGTAACCTGATATATCAGAAAGCTACTGCTTCATTCAGTTTGCAAAGATTAGTGGCATGCTAGAGAGTACTTTAAGGCAGAACCTGTGTAGTTGATTTTTCAGAAAGGGTGTCATTTTCGTGTATTTTATCAAAGAGAAAACGACTTCACACTTTCAAAGAGTCAAGAGAGTTTTATGACCAGAACAGTGAAATTAATTAAGAGTAAGAGAGAGAATAAATATATATTAAAAACATCGATCTTCCATCATGTTTACAAACAAAACTAGATCTTAAGAACGACGAATATACACTACCGAAAAATATGAAATAAATAAACCATTAGATCTGTTAATATAAAAGTGGACCTTAAAAAGGAGACAATGACAGAATTATTGATATGAGGTTCATTTAAATCACATTTAATGTTTGTTATTTAAAGAACAGACATTAAAAGTGATGAGTGTCACTTTTAACGTCTGTTGTTTAATTACAGATGTTAAAAGTTCATATTTTACGTCTATTATTTAAAAAACGGACGTTAAAGGTGATTTTAATTTTTTTTAGTGAGTACACATACCCGCGCACATTGCCTTCTTCACCACTTTCACTCTCCACCGCCACCACCACGAGGTACTTACTCTCTCTCTGAACTTCACACTCTCTTTCTCATATTAAAACATTGCACGCGCGTCCTAACTCTCTCTTTCACTCTCTCAGCCACCACATCGAACGACAGCGACCACTGAGCCACTCTCCTTCTCTCTCTGAACGACGCAGGTAACTCCCTAAATCCCAAAGTTTCAGTTTCAGTGTCACTTACTTTTGTGGTTTGTATTATTGTTATATGTTAACATTAGGAACTTATTGGGTTAAGATTTGATTTGCTAAAAATTTTGTTCTGTCTTATTAACATTGAAAACTAAAATATACAAAGTATAAATAAGTTAAATCAATAACCCAAACCGGATCTCATTGAAGTGATTTGGCATATACAAGTTACATGATTAAGTTATACAAAGATTTAAAATCCTAAGGTTATACAAATTACATTCAAAGATTTAAAATCCTAAGGTTATACAAATTGAAAGGGTTTATGCCTAGCCTAACATTTGTTGAGGCTTCGTTCCCTTCACATGTCAAGGGTGAGCAAGAGAGGAGTCGAGCGGCACGAACCATTCTTCAAGATGATTACAAAGGATGCCACTGAAACCAACTCTGTCCGAATTCCCTAAGCTGCTACTATCAACATCCACCTTCACCGCATCAGCTGAAGGAGGAGACCACTTCACCTCCCTAACTTCTTGATGCCTTCCCGAGCTCTCTCCATCGAAAACCTGTGAAATAACAAAAAAAGAAGAATGAATCAGGCCAAAATGACATGCAATATGTTTTCTGACAAACTTGTTGGACTCTTTGGAGGACAAGAAACGATGAGGTTTTTAGTGACTCGAGGAATATATATATTCCTCGAGTCACTAAATATTAATTTTGAATATATATATATATATATATATATATATATATATATATTCAAAATTAATATTTATTTTATGTGCATATCTTGTTTGAAGGAGTAAATTCTTATAATTATGTTATAATAATATAGTTTGTTAATAGAGATTGTTGGAAGTCATACATTGTCTGCCTCAAATTCTAGGGTACGATTTATATATCTGTTTGACAACTTCATTTAACATCAATTAGTTTTAGGATGAAATTTATTAGAGATTAAAAACAATACTGAAATTAACAATCAATGAAATGAAGCCCCATATATTCAAATAGAGTTAATGCTAGGCACACACAAAAATCAACTTAATTAAATCTATATACTTTGTATTCTTCAATAATTGTTAGTTCCATTTTATTTTCTGCATACCCATTTTTAATTCTATTACGTAACTCAACGTGAGTAGATGTGCAAAGCACCCATTGTGCAAGGAGATAAACTAAAAAGTCTACAATGATTTAGTGAGGATTAACAAAATCACTTGATTTGTGTTTGTGGGGATCACGGTCCCATCCATGTATGTATGGACAGCGGGTGAGCAAAGTGACCCACCACCATAAAATTCTGGGCTCATTTGCAAAGTGACTCGTGACTAGTGAGGCCGTAAGCTGATCCAAAAGCATAAAGTGGAACAACGAGAAGTTAATTTGGTCTTGAAAGAATAATGATAGGTGAACATCTGAGTTTGACACTCAGGTAGATATCCTGGTTAATCTTATATAAATTTTTGGTTAATTTAGTTTATTACATGGTTAATGTGTTATATGAAACTTATTTTTTATAATCATGTAAATATTTGGTTAATCACATATAAATATCTAGTTAATTCAGTTTTTTATATGATTAATGGATCATCATGAATTAACCAAATATTTACATATCCATATAATGAACTGAATTAACCAAATATTTATACCCATTAATTAAGGTGTCACTTTGGATGTCAACTTTAGATTTGTACCTATCATTTGTCTTCGTGAAAAAGGAAGACAGTCACATGCAAAAGAAAAATCATTCATCTAATTGCATCCACTCATTTCTTAGATATAACCTTTCCTGGGGTGAGACCGTGAAGCTACTCGTGTCTTCCTGTTAAAAGTGATTTACATAAAACCAATCACCAATTGTATAGGTTGATTTCACTTTTAGAGATATTGGAAGTGCTTTTACTCCAATCAAACATGATTTTAATAAATAAAAAAAAGAGGTGTTTTGGTTACACAATTGAAGAAACAATTTTGCATCCATAATTGATTCTATCAGAAGCAGCTTGGAATAGTTTTTGCTTTTGGGTTGAAAAATTACACTAAATTTTACATCAAACTTGTTTTTAAAAATAAAAAATCCAAACATAAATCATTTCACTTCAAACTCAATTATATTGAAATCAATTCTATAAAATCAATTCAAATTGCGTTTGTCAAACACTCATCTAAACACACACTAAGAAAGTAACCTACTTGTAACTATTCACTAGCTAATAACTAAACTAACTATGATTAAGTGAAATCTCAAACAAAGTAAGTGTAATTTCTCGAAAAGTTATATGAAGGATTATAAAAATCAGTTGATTTGTGTTTGTGTGGGGATCATTCATCATGCTAAGTAAACCACCACCAAAAAATTCTGGGCTCATTTGCAAAGTGACTACTGACTAATGAGTAATGAGGGCGTAGGTTGATCCAAAAGCTTAAAGTGGAACCACGAGAATTTAGTTCAGTGTGATTCATGAAAAGGGAAAAGAGAGCACATGCAAGTGCTAGGAAAATAAAATCATTCATGTAATTATATCCACTCATTTCTTTGATTCATTACCCCATTCCTGGGGTGTGACTGTGAAGCTACTCGTGTTTTAAAATATATCGAACTTTTTATAAACAGTATATGGATTAATTTACATAACGAATGGGAGTTATAAGGTGGTTTGATGATTTGAGGGAGAGAGATAGGATTTGAAGTCATAAGGTGGAGGTCATGGGTTCAACTCCCCCTACTAACATAACAAATACTAACAATCTAACATTAATCTATAAAAAAAATAAAAAATTTACATAACGAATTATAGTGAAAGTATACTTTTAGATTAAAAAAAATGTAAATGCAGAAATGACACACGTAATTTTTTAAGCTTCGTCATGAGAGAAGAGATTCTCCTAAAATTATTAAAAACCTTATTTGTTAGATTCTTGAGCAACGTGCTTCTATTTAAGTGTTAAATAAGTGTGTCTGTTTGTTTTATATCTTAGATAGGATTAATTTTGAAAATCTTGGCCAAAAAATTGACGTTGAAAGAATTAATTTTTAAAAAATTGAGGTTAAAAAATAATTTGTGTTTAGTCAAATTGTCACATGACTTTATGTTTTAATCTTGATCATTCAAAGTTTGATCTAATGACTATGATTTATCACTCTCACTCTCATATAAGAAGAGTCATCTCACTTGATATGTCGCATGTATATATATATATGTATGTTGGTTCGGAACCCACCTTAATTAGCCTTTTCGGTCGAGTGGGTCCATTAGAGTATCCCACGGCTTTGGCCATTCGAGTCTGCTATGGGACTAATCTCTGGTTCAGCTGATTGAGTAGGATTTTACCCCTTGGTTCTCAGTCTCCCAATGGGGTGACTCCACAAGGATTCGAACCCAGGTTCTCATCATGTCATCCTCCTTGTGGGGGCAAGTTGCTTCTACTTGACCAACACCCCATTGGTTGTGTTTAGTATATTTTAAAAATGAACTTAGAAAAATTGATTTTATTTGGATGATAAAGTAAAATCACTTCTGAGATATTATTTTATTAAAATCGTGCTTAACGGGGGATATATAAACACAATTATGATACTCCTGGGTAAAAGTATTTCATTGATTATAATGGGTAATTACTGCCAAAGTGGGATTACTCATTGATGAGCCTCTGTTTGACTGGTTTTATAACTAGTAAAGACCTTGGCTTTGTGCTAATTTTATATCATTTTTACCCAAATTAGACTTGATTGTCCTTAAGTAGTATTTTGAGTCTGTAAATTGTTTTTAAGTTAATTTAGTAGATTTAGAGTGAATAAAGTATTTACTTTTATTTTCTGTTTTTCAGGTTAATAAAATAAAATAAAATAAATCTGGAGCCACTCGCCCCGCGAAGGATTTCTCGCCTCGCGAGTCATCCAACCATGAAAAGTCAGAGACGATCACGGTTTGGGCATGTTGAAGGTCACGGGCGTTACAGTTGAGAATTTGAAGAGTTCGCCTCGCGAAGATATACTCGCCTCGCGAGAAGACAAAGAGTTGCAGACCTTTCGCATAATTCGCCTCGCGAGAAGTGCTTCGCCTCGCGAGGATCTGGATTCCAGAAACGTGTATATAAGTAGTCTTAGGCAGAACTGAAGAAGCTAGTTTTTAGGGAAGTCAGAATTAGCCAGTTTTGGCTAGTTTCTGAGCTTGTTAGTCTTTTGTTTTTCTCTTAGTTTATTGTTTTATTTTGTAATGGAGAACTAGTCTCCTAGATTAATCTACTGTAATTGGTTTCTGTTAACACTTGAGGTTCTGTGATTCTTGTCTCATTTGCTTTTCTCTTTTCAATGCCATATTATATGTTTCTATTTGCTATTTCAGTAATGTATAGTGTGGTATTGTTTCATTTCGGTGATGCTATGTTCCTATATATAATCGCGTTTGTTATTTCGCGTGTGTTCATTCATGTTCGTTTGTTCATGAGAGCTTAACCCCGTTTGTTATTTCGGGAATAGGAACATACATCTGTAGTGGCGGTTTCCGTTTGTTAATTGTTGCTACAACCGGGAGGGGATTAGTATCTGCTTAGGATTTGCATGAACCAATGATAGTGGGAAACTGAGAACAGTAGGTTAATCGCTTTTGGTTATTTGCTAATTTCTTAAATTGCTTTGTTTCTCTGTTTTTTGATTTGTTTTGTTAATTTTGTTTTAAATCTCAAAACCCCCATTTCTAACTTTTACTAATTTTCTGTTAATAATAACAACACCTAAAGAGTCCTTGGGAGACGATCTGAGTTGTTGCACTATACTGCATTATTTTATAATCGCTCGTTCTTTTTGGCGCGTGGCGGCAATGCGGTCAAAAATTGGCGCCGTTGTTAGGGGACTCGGTTTGTTGTTATTAGCGTAAAATAATTTTTGAAAAAAAAAAAACTTTTTGCTTGCTAATTAGTTTTGTCTCGCTTTGTCTGGTCTCAGAAATTTTATTTTCCTCCATGGATAATTACATGTATGGGTATTTGCCTAATGTTTATCATGAACCACCACCTTGCACAAATTATCCTAATTTTGCTGGAAATTATGAGTATAGCAATGGTTTTGATATGACTGGAATGAATGCTTATCCTAGCCAACAGGTTAGAGATCAAGGCAGCCTGGATGAGATTGCTTCTATGATACAACAAATGGCCGAGAACAATCAACGGATGGCGATAAGCCAAAGAATACCAAACTGACCCTACACTAGCCCAACTCAGTTTGGAAGAAATGCTACAACAAATGGCTGCACAAACGGAAGCATACAATCTTGAATTTCAACAGAGGATGGAGGCAATGGAGGCAAGTAATCTTGAAGCCCAACAGAGGGACCAAGCTGAATCTCAAAAGTTGTGGGCTCTAATTGATCAAGTTACCGCCAACTCGGCTGCAATGCTAACTCCACAGCCCCTTGAGGAACATAAGGATTCACAGATGGTTATTCCTGAAAATACTTTTGATGATAATTCTGATGATGATATTTCTGTTGATGATGAATTATGTGTTGAATCCCCTGATTCTAATGATTGTTATTGTGATGGTACTGCTGCTTTGTGTATACACTGTTATGCAGGTTTATACTTGAAAGGAAACAAAGAAAATGAGGATCGGGAGGATCAAGAGGACATCTGCTCCCCCGTGCCTGAAGATAAAGAAGAACCTTTGGGAGTAGATGATGCAATTAAAGCAAATGCATGCGTTGAGAGTAATGGGGTGGATGCACTGTGTGAAGAATTTCCAGACATTGTAGATTTTACTGATTCATTTTCTTGTAATATATGTACTAACTCTAACCTTTGTGTGGTGTGTGCTGAAATCTCTGCGTGTATAGCAGGTGAAAAATTTGTTAATGCAGTGGATGAAGACCTTGCAGAAGTTGCAGCAGCACCGGAACCACCGGTAACCGTTTCTAACTGTTTGCTACCTCCCCCTGAGGAACCAGTGATGGATTTTAAACCCTTGGAATTTGCACCATGGCCAGTCCAAGCGGTTGAACCCCGATTCTATTGGGGAGATTTTATTGAGAAAGAGGTCATCTGTGACCCCAGAGGAAGTGAAAAGTCCGCCGCACTGGGCGAGGTTACTATGATTGTCAAGCACCCACTTCCGTATAAAGGCTGCAAGTTAGGGAAGCATGGAATGAACTACCACCCTTTGGCTACCATGTGGGACTTATGTTACAAGCAATGGGATCCCGGTGGAACCGCCCCTCAATGAGTTTTTCTTTACCTTGCTCTTTTAATTTAATTTTTTTTTCTTTGCTTTATTTCTGTTTTGTCTCCAATAAAGCTCCTGAATAATTTGAGAAGCTCAGGAGTTGTGTTTGTGTCTTGGTTATGGCAAGTTTATTGGATTTGGTTGAATTTGCATAGATGGATTGCATGTTAATTGTTGACTGTTCCCCCTAGGATGTGAAAATTTTGAAAAAAATGATCCCCATGTGAAATTGAAAACTGAACTTTGAGATTTTATTATGATGGCATGATTTATGATAAGTTTGGGGTGATAGGAAGCACACACTAGGGATAGAATCTCTGTCAAATAATTTGCATAAATGTCCAGGTGAGGTTTTTGAGCCTCCAACATGTTTTAAACTGTGTGAAAATCACTTTTGATTGCACTTTCCTGAATTTGATTGAATCTCTTTTTGGTTTGCATGATTATGTGTTTGCTTCATATGATTTAGGCATTTTCTTTGTAAATAGCTACTTGGCCTAAAATAACAAATCCTAATGCATGTTCCTTAGTTAACCCCATTGAGCCTATTAGCTTGTTAATTCTTGATAACCTAATGTTATAAGCCCAAAAATCTGGAAAACCATGTTAACCCGATCTTAGGATTAGGAGAGCATGTAATCTTAGAATGGGTGCAAGAAACCAAAGTTTGGGGTGGCTACTACCCGGTGCAATGTGTTGTTTGGGATTGGGAAAAAAAAAAAGTGTAAAAATGAAAAAAAAATGTGAAAAAAAAAGAAAAGAAAAGAAAAGAAAAACAGAAAAAAAATAAAAAGTGCAAAATGCCAAAAAGAAATAAAAAGGTTGTAGTCACCCAGAAGCATAAAGAAAAAAATTAAGAAAGGAACTTGAGTGGAACTTCAAAGTGTAAAAATATTTCATGCTCTCTTAGTTCCTAGGGTCTTCAGCCTAGTTCCTTTTGTATATCCTACCCTTAGCCAGGCCCCATTACAACCCATAAAAGACCTTTTGATGTTGCTTGCATGTTTTCTGTGGGAATCATTTTGAGATGAAAATCAAATTTATGGGAAGTGCTCTTAAAAGTGAAAACTAAGTGAAATGTTAGCCTGACACAAATTGAGCGATTGAGTGAACACAAATTTCCCTTGTGAGGAAGGCAGTTGTTTGATTTTGGTGATCTCCCTCTTGTGTGTAACTTAGACCCCCTGCTTAGATTGATGATTGTTTGAATGATGAAATTCTCAACTGTTTAGAATAAATGAATGTGGGGATTGGATTGTTTGCTTGTAAGGGGGGAACATTGAAAGAAAAATTCTTTTGAAAAATTGCTTGAAATCTGTGTGAAAGTTGATTGAATTCTTGAGCTTGCCAGGTCTTGAGTCTTTTTAAGTTTTTGAGTGTAGTTTGCTTGGGGACAAGCAAAGTTTAAGTTTGGGGTATTTTGATGAGCCTCTGTTTGACTGGTTTTATAACTAGTAAAGACCTTGGCTTTGTGCTAATTTTATATCATTTTTACCCAAATTAGACTTGATTGTCCTTAAGTAGTATTTTGAGTCTGTAAATTGTTTTTAAGTTAATTTAGTAGATTTAGAGTGAATAAAGTATTTACTTTTATTTTCTGTTTTTCAGGTTAATAAAATAAAATAAAATAAATCTGGAGCCACTCGCCCCGCGAAGGATTTCTCGCCTCGCGAGTCATCCAACCATGAAAAGTCAGAGACGATCACGGTTTGGGCATGTTGAAGGTCACAGGCGTTACAGTTGAGAATTTGAAGAGTTCGCCTCGCGAAGATATACTCGCCTCGCGAGAAGACAAAGAGTTGCAGACCTTTCGCATAATTCGCCTCGCGAGAAGTGCTTCGCCTCGCGAGGATCTGGATTCCAGAAACGTGTATATAAGTAGTCTTAGGCAGAACTGAAGAAGCTAGTTTTTAGGGAAGTCAGAATTAGCCAGTTTTGGCTAGTTTCTGAGCTTGTTAGTCTTTTGTTTTTCTCTTAGTTTATTGTTTTCTTTTGTAATGGAGAACTAGTCTCCTAGATTAATCTACTGTAATTGGTTTCTGTTAACACTTGAGGTTCTGTGATTCCTGTCTCATTTGTTTTTCTCTTTTCAATGCCATATTATATGTTTCTGTTTGTTATTTCAGTAATGTATAGTGTGGTATTGTTTCATTTCGGTGATGCTATGTTCCTATATATAATCGCGTTTGTTATTTCGCGTGTGTTCATTCATGTTCGTTTGTTCATGAGAGCTTAACCCCGTTTGTTATTTCGGGAATAGGAACATACATCTGTAGTGGCGGTTTCCGTTTGTTAATTGTTGCTACAACCGGGAGGGGATTAGTATCTGCTTAGGATTTGCATGAACCAATGATAGTGGGAAACTGAGAACAGTAGGTTAATCGCTTTTGTTTATTTGCTAATTTCTTAAACTGCTTTGTTTCTCTGTTTTTGATTTGTTTTGTTAATTTAGTTTTAAATCTCAAAACCCCCATTTCTAACTTTTACTAATTTTCTGTTAATAATAACAACACCTAAAGAGTCCTTGAGAGACGATCCGAGTTGTCGCTCTATACTGCATTATTTTTATAATCGCTCGTTCTTTTTGGCGCGTGGCGACAGCGCGGTCACTCATTATTAATTGGTGGGGTTTCTTTTTATCATTAGAGGAATGCTTCTAGTTGTTACGTGCAATTACCTGCCCAAAGGGGGTTATTGAGTGTCATGATTAGAAGCTGATTTGCGATAAAGTTATTGGAGGTGCACTAGTCCAGGAGATCTGTCTGCCCAAAGGGGATAGATTTCTAAATCCAATGTATGCTGATTGAGTAACTCATTATCGATGATTGTGGATAAAGTTATTGGAGGTGCACTGATCTAGGAGGTTTGTCTGCCCAAAGGGAATAGATTTCTAAACCCGGTGTATGCTCATTGAGTAACTCATTATCAAAGATTGTGGATGAAGTTAATGGATGTGCATTGGTCTAGGGGATTTGTCAGCCCAAAGGAGACAATTTTTTGAACCTAGTGTATGCTCATTGATTAACTCATCTGAGGTTCTGACTGTGGTTGCGACCTTGGTTGCACATTCTGCCCAAAGGAGAATGTGTTGTTATGTTGGCCTCAAAATAGCTTGATTTAAGCCGAAGCTATGTCTTGCCTGTTGCTTAGCTTAACGCATTTCAAGTTTTGCTTAACAATCAATTTTTTTTTAAAAATAACAACTATGTTGCTTAGTTTGTTTTGGAGCATGATTATTTTTAATTTTAGAAAGACACGTGTCTTGAGAAAAATGTGTTTTGCTATAATAATTTTGAAAAGAAAGAAATAATGGTTTCAAGTGTTTACTGTTTTTGGCCATGAAAGAGACTTATGTTTTTTAAACCTTACTCTTTTGATTAGGTTATTAACTAATGGAATTGATTAAATTATGATGCACATCATATGTATGAAGCTTGCCGTCACTATGTATCTATGATAATTTTGATCAAGGATATCCGGATGATACATGTAATTGTGATTTAATTATTAAGACACATATTGTGTAGCTGTCTTTTTTTTTATTTTTTATTATTGATTAGTGACATATGTTTGCTATCTATATGTTGGGCTCTTTAAGTTTTGGGCATGATATATTCAGGAATGAGTTAATTTTGGAAGTCTATGTGAATGTTTGGTCATGAAAGTGATTTGTTTACATAGCTTGGAATGACTTTTAGCCATTGTTTTACAGGATATATTTTCTGAATTATTTCATATGAACGCCACCCTAAAAGGGGCCACCATATGTTATAATTCTGGTGAATTTCATGAAGTACGCTTGCAAAAATACAATGATCTTAGACTTATTGTGTTCTATTGTGTTAGCCACAACGACTTGGATATATGTTTACCTAAAGGAGACATTATTTGAGTTGGGTTGTAGTCTAATGTGTTAGCTTCATGAGACTTTTTGATATATATATATTTTGTTGCCCAAATGAGAGTGTTTAGTGGATGATAATATCCTCAAATGGCTTGTGTTGTTAATGAATGGATTTTATGTTACCATTGAGGATCTTATCAACCGGTATATTTGTTTGAAGATATATGAATTGGAGGATTTTATTATATATCTTATCTCAGTTGATTTCCTACTTGAAATCGTGATTTTACTAAAAATTTATTTATTGAAGATTTACTGTGAGTTTTGTAAATCTAACATGGCTGGATCTTGACATCAGTGGGAGGATTTTGACTTTCGTCATTATTTGATGTCAAGGACGATAATAAAAATAATTTGCTGAAATATATGATTTTGGGATATTTTTTGATATTTTGAATATAGAAATACCTTTGAATATCATAGATCTCTTATGTAACCTATTGATCTAGAAATCATATGATATCATAATCATGATATGAATATTTGATGCTTTGACCAAATATCTTCAAGTTTCTTTAACAAAACTAATTTTATGCATTTTGTTGCATGCTATGTTGTACGTACCACATAAAGTGTTTGGTTGAGAAACTTGTGACATGGCTTCACATTAAAAATTATTGTGATAATAATGATACCTTAAAATGGCGTTAAGCATTTGGAAGTGAAGCAATTGATGTCAAATATATTTTGAAAAATAAAAAAATCTGATGGTTAAACACGTTTGTGATGATTTTGTGTTGGTTGTTCCATTAGCCAAGGGACTCAGGCCTTAGAATTTAAAAATCAAGTTGAGAACATGGGCATTGTGAGTTCGTATAATGTGTTTGGTTAGTGAGAGCTTGAGTTTTATGTGACTCTTCTCTATGATGTCATATTTTTACTTTTGAACACTTTGGTGTTTCTTGTGACATTTTCCATTTCATTTGAGAAATTAATGATAAGTTGAATATTGTTTTATATACTTTTGTATATGTATATCAAATGTGAAAATTTAAAGCTCGGTGTCATTAGGACCACTATGCCCGTGGTTGACACCATGTTGGAGTTGAGGCATTCTTATTCTGAAAGCTTGGCATCTTTGGGACTATTATACTCGTGGTCGATGCCATGTTAGAGCTGAGGCATTATGATTTTTAAGCTCGGTGTCTTTGAGACCACTATGCACGTGGTCGATGCCATGTTGGAGCTGAGGCATTATGAATTTGAAAGGCTCGGTATCGATTGGACCATTATGCCCGTAGTCGATGCCATGTTTGAGCTGAGACACTATGTATGTTGAAGCTAGGTGTTGTTGGGACCATTGTGCACGTGGTCGACACCTTGTTGGAGTCGAGGCATGATGGTTATTTTATTAACCATGTAGTTTCTTTGGCCTTCTGGCATTTGAGAGAAACTGATGACTGACAAAGAAAATGACAGTATGGTTGTTGGATCACATTGGCATGTCATTTTCTTGCTACACTCCACACTGTTGACTAGTCGACGGAGTCGATAATATTTGTAACTATGGAAGGTCCAATATCAATAAAGGGTATGACTACCACCATGATTCGATATTACTTGGCTTTTGTTGGATGGAGTCTTAATTAGGTGTTGCATCATGGGATCATTTGTTTTGTGGCCACATTAAATATATGTTATTAGCCCGAGAGTCGTTCGAAAATATTTTCTACAAATTAAAATTACACAATTGATTTTACCAAAGTGGGAGAATGTTAGCATTATTTCTTATAATTTTTGTGGCTACAATCAATTGTGGTTTTTTGTTTGCGAAAAACGGGCTAATGTTATGATCCATTTGATGATGCTTAAGCCCACTAATATGATGATCTATTTGTAATGGGCTATTGGCACCTCATTCTGATATGCGTGGGTGATAGTATAGGCCTTAACCTATAGGCCCGTAATGAGAGGTGCATAGGGTTATTGTTACTATTATATATAGTTGGCTAGGTCCCCTTTGTCGTCACAGATTTATAATCAGTTAATCTACGGCTTGTCTCATGACGACTGTAAATTGGGAGTGCGTGAACAGACAGGGGAAGACTTTGTCTTTCAATTTCAGAGACTTCGAGTTGACAAGGAATCTACCGTTGATGAGAATTTTAATCGTTGTTTAGTGATTATATCTTCAACTAGGTAAGTATCAAATCGATGTTCTAATTTCATATAATATGATCCAAGAGACTTCATTTTTTATCTTACATGAACCACATTTCAAAGTACCCGTGAAGGTGGAAGGGGTGGATTTAACACCATTGGATTGGCTCATCAAATTAAATAATTTAATTTTTATTTATAAAAAACGAAATAATATTTATTATTAGTTTCCGTGGGCAAAAAATTAATTTAAAAATCATACATGAGAAATTAAATATTAATTTTTTGGTAGCACTAATGACGTAACACTCTATCTATTCTATCTGTCAAGTTAATCGAAGCCCCTTAACATTAGGGATCAATTACAAATTAAGTTTTAAAACTTTTGAGGACCAAAATCAAAGGAAAAATCACTACAAAAAGGGTATTTTAGCGATCAAATTTAGTGACCACACTTAATCGGTGGCTAAATATGAAAATTCTCTAAGTATGAAAATTTGGTCTCTAGCAATCTATTTAGCGACTAGGCAAACTGTTACCACGTTAGATGGTCGCTAAATAGTTTTTATCGACCGAATTTTCATATTTAATGATCGAATTTGATGATCACTAAACCCTTTTTTTTATATTGAATTTCGGAGAACCTAAAACCAAATCTCATCATATATAACTCTGAATCATCCCTATCTTTATATAACTGTTGAATCCACAAATGGCATATGTCACATTCAAGTGAGCCATCTGTTTATGTTATCCCGTTTAATATACGGGATGATATAATTTAAAATTGAACTGTGTATACTCCGATTTCATTACACTAGATTTAGTGACATGTCACTTGTAGCACTTGATAAATTATTCGCCCAAGTATTGACCATTAATAATTAGATATATAAAGTTGCGGTTGCAATTGCTGTTGCGGTTGCGGTAGTCTTCATACATGTTTTGGTTCGATTTGTGATGAGCTTTTGCTTGATCTTTTCCTACAGCATGTTACTTAAGGAAAATGTTTTTTTCTTCCATTCTAAATATAATACTCCATCAAATATCGTATATGATATAATTGAATATTGTCATGTATTATACACATATGTAAAATAAATATATTATACATTGAAATAATATTAATGTGTCAGTCTTTGCCTGTGATCCAAAGATAAAGCAACCAGTACTCTAAACATGTCAACTTTGCACCCATTACTGATAATGATGATAACTAAAAGCCTAAAAGTAGTATTCTTGGTGTCACCCAGAGAAATCAGCTTTTGTGCGCAATGGTGGTCATCACAGCTCTGCCCAATATAGCTTTATCTAAAGTCAGCTTTTAACTTTTGTGATATGTGAATCTTTTACTAAAAACCGACATATTTACATATATTAAATAATACTTTAAGTTTGTGTAATAAACCTACTTAATTAACTAAAAATTAATTACTAGTAACTGTAAACCCAAGAATTGTATTAGAATTAAATTATATGACTCTATATGGATTGTTATAGCAAATAGTGGCAGCACTAGTCGTAGTCTTAGAATGATGTGAAAAATGGTCCTAACATACAATTTGGACCACCTCTATAGGTAAATGATCCAACTGAATACACTAACCGATCGAATTGTTGCTTTCTACTTGTCTAGACACTAAAGAAAACTAACAAAAATACTTTAGCCGTTTAATCAAAACTAGATAGTGATATACACATACACATCCTTAGCCATATACATAAAACTTATAGAAGCTTGCATATCTCAAATGGAAGTTACTATAATATCTATTCTTACCAATAAAGATGTTAACCTTTGTGTACAAGACAAGAGCACACGATTGCTAAGTTTGGATTTAGCTATTTGGCTGCTGGCAAGGTCAACGTCTCACAACTGCATGCATTATGGCCATATGCATGAAAAACTTATTAGCTTCAGCTACTTGTGAAAGGAAATTAAGAATGGTCCCAAAATTAATTTACTATAAGCTTGGATCAGTAGGGAAATTGTTGGACAACATATGGCTTTCCACTATTGTCGGCTCATCATGAACATAAGCGCATGCTCATTTCTTTATAGTCGCCATCACCCTGCAGGCTATGAAAGACTCTTTTATCTTCATCTGTCCTTAATTGTTCGATGAGATTGGGTTATTAATTCCTAACACAGGTAGCCAATGCATTGTCCAAAGTTACTGTATCTAATAATATAATCACAGCCAATGTATATAGGCAAATAATAAAATGTCTTCTTTTTGCTATATATGGTCTTTATGTATATAGGCAAATAATATATATTGTAGCTCTTAACCAAAGAAGGCCGATCATTAGACTACTGCAAAGAGGAGACTTACAGTGCTGAATATACCATTTACATAAAATTAATGGTGAAACTACTAACACCATAGTAAGAAGAATGGAAGCTTCTCAAGTCACCTTGAGCATAACCAATAAGATAACCCTTTTTCGTTTAGCAATAAGGATTGAACTTTTGAGGGGCTCTTTTGATAACTAAGAAGTTAATTTCTTTTATTTTACCTTTCTCCTTTGGTCAAATATATAGGATAAACTCTAAGGTGTTCTTAGTATTTAATGTGTGATATGAATTATTATTATTATTATTATTATTATTTCATACTTATGCAATTTTAATACTATAATTGAGATAACATATTTAAATGATTTAATTTGATTGCACTACTAATGTAAAAGATTTTTACGTTGTTATTGTCACATTATTAAAAAGACTTATAATAATTATCTCAAAAATCATTTATACACTAGTGCAAAATATGCTTTAAACGTCAGGATTTAACATCGGTTCCTTTTTAACCGATGTCTAAAACGAGACGGTGGTATTTTTGAAATTAATGTCAAAACTTTTGACATCGGTTACTAAATTAACCGATGTTAAAAGTGTTACACATCGGTTCGATTTGTCAACCGATGTCTAAGAATAAAACAAAAAAATGAAAATCAAAATTCTGCTTTACTTTTAACATCAATTCTCCGGTAACCGATGTCTAATGTCTTAAAACAAAAAGGAATATTAAAATTGTGTTACTTTGGACATCGGGTGTTTCTGGAACTAATGTCTAATAGCCCAATACCCATTTTGTTCTATTCCTTCCCTCCATTCTCATCGCGCCCTTTCTTTTATCTTGGCTTCCTAAACCTAAATCGTGCACGTCGTGCCATTACTTCTGCTTCGTGTGCGTCGTCGTCTTGCTTTGTCGTGCTCGATCCTCTTGCTCCGTCGTGCGCCGTCCGCAGAGGTTGGAGCAACAGCGAAGGTGGTCCATCGTCTTGCACCGTCCGTCGTCGTCATTCTGCATTTTCTGCTTTCAGCAATCACAGGTGTTTTGTTCGCCATTCTCTTCGCGTTGGTTCTCACCACTCAAGCTCCCCATCAACGCAACCCATCTCCAGTTCTCATCACAGAGGTAACCCATTTCATTTTTCTAGATTTTCAGTTTTGTAACCTGGGCGTTCCCTCTTTTTTTACAAAGAATGTGATTTGATTGTACGTTTCTTGTAAGAATCATAGAGGTAACCCATTTCATTTTTCTATATTTTCAGTTTTGTAATTTTCTGCGTTTAGGGATTAGGGATTATTTTGTGAGAAAGGAACCGAGAAGAGTGAAGTGACACAACCTCATTATCCATTCAAATGTGAGTTTACATTTCTCCCTTCTTCTCCAAACTGCAGTTCGATAGCCCTCTTCTGTGTGAGTTTACATCTCAATTTTATTTTTCTCCTTTTCTCTTACAGAGCCCTAACCCTCTTCCACTTGGTCCCTTGACTGTATAACTGTCGTTGTTTACTGATTCCTTGACAATATTAGGATTGATTACTTGGTTGTCTGTGGCATTTTGGTTGTTTGAGTTGCTTTGTTGTGCTATGGCATTTTGTGCTCTTTACTTGAACAAATGAATGGTCACATGTCAAATCCAATTTCAATTTGTTTCTGTCAACTAAAGTGCATATGTGCTGGTTTCTGTATTCTGGGGCCTCTCTGAATTGCAGAAAGGAATCAACCTTAGCCTCAGATTCATAGCCATTGATGTGTGTGATATTGTTGGTAAAAGATCTAATAGCATTGGTTGGAAAGAGAAATAGACAAACTGAGAAGAAGATCACAAAAATATGAGATATAGAATGAAACATCACTATACCTTTCTATTTAGACAAAAACAAGTTAATTGATTGATAGAACAAAAAAGAGTGAAAACAACTTAGACAAGAGAAGATGAGAGTTATTGAATTCAACAAGGCAAGTTGAAAAACCTAAGTCAGTGTGTATATATAAATTGAACAGAGGAATGAATTATTAAAAATGAATACACGTTGCTATGATATGTCTTGTGACCAAATTAGAAACTTCAGAGGCTTTGGTTGAGAAGTAGGGTTCAAGAACCTTCTTTTAGGTTTGTGGCTTTTGTGTCTTATGAATTTTCCTGTCATATGAATAAGGTGAAGAATATATTCATTTAACCTTGGTTTTCTTAAAGAATTCAACTTTCGGTTAAGTTAATAGTACATGGAATACATGCATAACAGTGTGACCACGTGCTTTGAATATTGAATCCACTTTTATACAATTTTAAGCTTACACTTTGGTTTTAGGGGGCTAAACCGACTTTTACTCATCCATTTAGCTTGAAATTTGGTATTGTAGCTTACTTTGATATATAGGGCTATAGTAACTATCCTATAGAATCAATGATCACTTGGTACTCAACATGTAGGAAGCCAAGATATTGTACTGATGAGGCACATTTTAAATGAATAATTGTGGTATTGATGCTATGAATAATTGTGGTATTGATGTTTACACTTCTCAGTTTTAGAATTAAAAGATAACATCTAATCATCAACTATTCGTAGGGCAGAGACCTGTAGTACTAGTAAATATGTCTTAACAATTGAAGTGCCAATTTTCTTGTTTAATGTGGGTTAATCCATAATTTGGGATCATCTAGTGTGTTAAATGTTAATGACAAAGCTTTGTGAGTAAGATCAAGTGACCAATGAAGCAAATATTAGCCACCGTAATTGAGACCAAAGCCATTTTCAAAATGGTTTTATATATCTGTTTATAAATTAGCATATTTATTCAAACTTTTTTAAGGCTTAGGCCATGGAGAACTTGGGGTTCCTAAATCATTGGCTTTTTATCAAGAATTAGAATCAAATTAAGGGGTGTGTGATGTTTATACACTGTAAGTTGCTTAACCGCACATGGTGACAGTCTCCATTTGCAGTATATAATTATTACTCTTGTACATTGGGTTTATTCATATTTGATCCCTGTAACAAAGGATTTTCTAGGTCATTGCATTGTCAAAATCATAATCACATAGATATTATTAGTATTTAGTATTATTATGGTGGTCACTGCTTGGTCATTTTCTCTTCCAGAAGAACAGAGATAGTTGTTTCCTGTTTGTAATGGGTAGGGGACCATTGCTAGAATATGCATATAGATGATCATCTCTCTCTCTCTCAATGCTTGTCTTATTACTTGATTTTGATTGCTTCACTTGTCTCTTGTTATTTGTGCAAAAAATGCTCCAAGGTTATTTGAGCTGATTTCAATTGGTAGACATATTCTCTGCAATATATGTGGGTTTGGCCTCGTAGAGCAAATTTTGTTGCTGACCCTTCTTCTCATGTGCCTTCAACATATGGTCTATTAAATTAAGCATAATGAAATTTCCATGAACCCTTTTTTCTTAGTACTAGCTAGTTTTTAAATTCATTCCATCGACATAAGGGAAACACTTATTCTTTGTGTATTTCAGTTATTTGCACTCCACGCTCTCCCCTCCTATTGCACACGGCTGGTTACACTTGCTGCATTTTTGTGAGCTGTCTGTCCTCAACAGGTACTTCCTATTTCCCCTTATGTGTTAATTTTCTTCTTCTTGCAATTTATGTTCTTTTCTTCATGCTTTGTGTTTTATTATTTTTTTAGTGTTAATTAATTGGCAAAGCCTTAGTTTCCCGTTTGAGATTCAATATTAATGAGCATATGTATACTTGTTTAAGGTACCACTCATTGTATTGAATCTTGAATTGTCCAGGTTGGACAATTTGGGAAAAGACTTTTTCTTCATTTAGTTAAGATATTTATTCCTTAATTCTCATATGTTATATATTTGATGAAAGTTTGGTCTGATGCATTTCCTTTCGTTCTTCGGGTGCATACTTTATCGTGATGTTTTTCATTGCATTCAAGTCGTTTATGCCGGAGACCGATGGGAAATGCTGCCAAAATTTCGTCAAGTATGAGCATGAGAGTTAAGGACTAACTATTAACCGAATGTTGAAAAAGTTTCTTCTCGAATGGGGTAGGGCCATACCCTGTCATAAGTAGTTGATGAAGATCTTGGCCTAAGTACGAAGTTATTGTTGTAGTTATGGATCGCGGTTGGATGAATGCTAGACGGACAAGTGATGAGTATGAGAATGGAGTGGAAGCTTTTCTACAATTTTCTAAAAGAAATCTTCCTGATAGTAGTAACGGAAAGTTTTATTGTCCTTGTGTTAATTATTTGAATGGGAGACGACTAGAAGCCGAGGAGATACGGGAGCATCTTATTTGTGAGGGGATTTACAAGAGTTATACAATATGGATATGGCATGGTGAATTGTTAGACATGTCGAGGGTGTCTCAAAGAGAGGAAGTTGATGATGTAGATATGGACGATCGACTAGAGGACATGATCCGTGATATTGGGCAAGAGTCTTTTCAGCGAACGCATGTGTATGACACTTTGTGCAGTGATGCAGAAGTGCCTTTGTATCCGGGGTGCACTAATTTCACACGGTTGACAGCGGTGTTAAGATTGATCAACGTGAAGGTGAGAAATGGGTGAAGTGATAAAAGCTTCACCGAATTGCTTGAGTTGTTGAAAAACATGCTTCCAGAAGGTAACATATTACCATCCCATAACTATGAGGCGAAGAAGATATTGTGCCCGATGGGTAAGGAGTATAAGAAAATACATGCATGCCCCAATGATTGTATATTGTACAGGAAAGCGTTTGAAGAGATGCACGAATGTCCCAGGTGTGGGGTATCACACTACAAAGTGAAGGATGGCGATTCTAGTTGTGATGTGGGCTCAAAGGGTCCTCCTGTGAAGGTGTTATGGTATCTTCCAATAATTCCGAGATTCAAGCGATTGTTCGCTAATGTAAATGGTGCAAAGAACATTAGATGGCATGCAGATGAGAGGAAATGTGATGGACAGCTTCGCCATCGAGCGGATTCTTTGCAATGGAAGAGAATTGATAGTTGATTTCCGGATTTCGGCAATGAGCCCCGAAACCTTAGGCTTGGACTTGCTATGGATGGAATGAATCCGTATGGTAACTTAAGTAGTATTCATAGTTCATGACCTGTTCTCCTGGTAATCTACAACCTACCTCATTGGTTGTGCATGAAGCGCAAATACATTATGTTATCTATGATGATTTCTCACCCAAAACAACCAGGAAATGACATAGATGTTTATCTAAATCCCTTGATTGAAGACTTAAGAATGTTGTGGGATGAAGGTGTTGATGTGATTGACGGGTACTTCCATGAGACTTTCAAGATGCGTGCCATGTTATTTTGCACCATCAATGACTTTCCAGCATACGGGAACTTGTGCGGTATAGTGTTAAGGGGCATAAAGCATGCCCTATATGTGAAGAAGACACATGCTACCATCAACTGCAACATGGAAGGAAGACAATTTACCTTGGGCATCGGAGATTTCTCGGACCTAATCACCCTTATCGTAGATTGAGAAAAAGCTTTCAATGGACTTCCGGATAATGAAATTGCTCCGGCGGCCTTAACTGGAGAGCAAGTTTATCAACAGGTGAAGGACATCAATGTTATCTACGGGAAGACCCAAAAGAAGGCTACTGAGAAAAAAATTTGGAAGAAAAGGTCGATCTTCTTTGATCTTCCATACTGGTGCAAACTTGATGTAAGACATTGTATTGATGTGATGCATGTGGAGAAAAATGTGTGTGATAGTGTAATCGGAATGCTTCTCAACATTCAGGGCAAGAGGAAAGATGGTGTGAATGCTCGTCTGGATCTAGTTGCGATAGGTATACGAGAGCAGTTAGCTCCACAGTCAGTAGGTGGTAAGAAGACTTATTTACCCCCAGCATGTCATACTTTATCAAAAAAAGAGAAAAGAAGTTTCTGTGAGTGTCTACGGGGCGTCAAAGTGCCACAAGGTTACTCTTCAAATGTCAAGAGGCTTGTCTCAATGAAAGATCTCAAATTAGTTCGCTTAAAGTCTCATGATTACCACATCTTGATGCAACAACTACTGTCAGTGGCTATTTGGGACATCTTGCCTAAAAAAGTTAGACACACCATAACTAGGTTGTGCTTATTCTTCAATGCTATATGTAGCAAAGTCATTGACACTCAGAAGTTGGATGAGTGTGAAAATGAGACAGTTATTATCTTGTGCCAATTGGAGATGTATTTTCCCCTTCATTTTTTGACATCATGGTTCATTTAATTGTTCATCTAGTAAGGGGGATTAGATTGTGTGGATCCATTTATTTAAGGTGGATGTACCCAGTTGAGCGATATATGAAGATCTTGAAAGGGTATGTGAATAATCCACACCGTCCTAAAGCATCTATTGTTGAAAGGTACGTTGCAGAAGAAGCTATTGAGTTTCGTACAGACTACATGTCAGAAGTGAAACCTGTACGACTTCCTAAGTCTCGTCATGAGGGAAGATGTGATGGTAAGGGTACACGAGGTATTACTGCTAAGAGTATTGGTCGATATGAAGTGCTTCAAGCACATTTGTATATATTGAATAACACTAACGAGGTTGAACCTTACTTACGTGATCACAAAAGCATTGTCAAGGAAAATTACCCTCGAATGAATGAAAATGGTTGTTGAACAGGCATAATATAATTTTCTTAAACTGATTTAAAGAAAAAATTGCAATTGATGGTACCACTTCTGATACATTAAAATGGCAAGAACAAGGGCCTAACTTTGATGTCATATGTTGGAGTGGATACGATATCAATAAGTTTTCCTTCTACAAAAAGTCCCAGGATGGCAAGAGTACCGTACAAAATAGTGGGGTTATGGTCGTGGCTGAGTCCATGCACTTCTCTAGTTCAAAAGATACAAACCCTGTTATGGCATCCGTATCTTACTTTGGAGTCACTGAAGAGATTTGGGACACTAAATTTAGAGTGCCCGTTTTTAAATGTAAGTGGGTCGACAGTAACAGCGGTGTACAAACTGATGAGTTGGGATTTACATTGGTGGACCTTGACAAAGTAGGTTATAAGGAAGAGCCTTTCATCATGGCATTCCAAGCAAAACAAGTGTTTTATATCAGTGATCTTTCTAACAAAAGGTGGTCAGTGCTTCTCCCAGGAAAAAGCATGCATAATGGTAGTGAGGAAAATCAAGATTCAACTCTTGATATTTCTGATACTCCTTCTTCCTCAACACGGGTGCCTACTTTCAATGAGGAAAATGAAGTGGACGATATACATGCCACTCGTGATGATCATCATGAAGGGTTATGGGAGAACATTACTACTTGACCATAGTGTAAGTTATGTTTACAGTTATATTTATAAGTTATACTTATAAGTTATGTTTATAAGTCATATGTATTTATGAGTTATATTTATAGGTTATGTTTAAAAGTATTTTTTAAAGTCATATTTACAAGTTTTATTTTTCTTGATATTTACAAGTTAATTTAAGTTATGTTTGATATAACTCAATTCTTACTGACATTACGTTTTTTTTGTGTGTCTAAATAGGCATACATGGCTGATCACGAGGACATCCCTCCTTCGCGCAGCGGGTCGGATACCCCGCCTAAACGCAAAAAGGGTAGAGGTGCCACACGGTTAAGGAATTTAACCATCAATCGTGGTGCTAATCAAAGGATCCAGATCCAGTTTGATGAACGTTGCAAGCCTGTAGGGCCAATGGCTGATCAGTTTCACAGTTTTGTGGGCTTCGTTGCTCGAAGCAAGACTAGTGTTCTTATTGAGGATTGGGACCATGTACCGGAGAGTGTGAAGGATCGGATATGGGATAGTATCATGGTATCTATAATTTTAATGTCTTTGTTTGTATTTATTTTATTTAACCATATTAATATCATACATTAATTTCTCTATTTTGTTGTGTAATATAGCTCACCTTTGAAGTGCCTAATACCAAGCGTATGAGGAGGACATGGATAAAGTATGCGGGTGAGCGTTGGAGGCAATTTAAGACGGACCTGGGCAGATACTACATATTTCGGTAGCTTGACAAGTCCCCACTTGAAACATACTCGTTTCTTGACCAGGAGACTTGGGATCGTTTTGTTCAGTCCCGACATGAGCCCTCCCACCAAGTTAACTTAATTGAGTCATCTGTTAATTTAATTAATTTAATTGATTTACGTAATACGATTGTCTATCATTTATAACAGGTGAATAGGAAAAAGGCGCAAGACATCCAGAAAAATAATGTCTACCCCCATGTCATGGCTCGTGCAAGATATGATGACCTTGATATAAAAATGATGGAAGAGGAAAAGAAAAGACTCCAGGAAGAAGCATCTCAGACTGATCCTAATGCTGAAAACCTTCCAAAAGTTGTTGATCCACCTCCATCCCCATGCCATAAGTCATGGAAGAGAGCCCGACTAAGAAAATCGGGACAATATACAACAGAGGAGACACGTCGGGTACCTGAGAAGATTGTAAGTTTATTTTGAATTCTAATTATAATCTTAACAATCTTATCCATTGTCTTACATAAATTAATGTGACATTCTATATGTTGTAGGATTCCTTGGACGAGCAGGTCACTCAAGGAAGTTTTGTGCCTAAAGGACGCAAAGATATTTTGGCTACTGCAATTGGTAAGCCAGACCACCCTGGCCGTGTCATTTGTGTTGTATGGGGCGTTGGCATTCGCCAATACCATGATTCATGTTCACATCATCGCCCCAGGGAAGATGTAGATCGAGAACAGCTAAAATGGGAGACTGCAGATGAGCTTAGACGAGAGATGGCCCAGTAGATGCAAACTTTTGCTATTTCCTAGAAAAATAACGGTGTCTCACCCTCTGTCCGTGTGAGCACCAAGGGGTCATGCGATCCTCCTCAACAGCCTGATGACATGGAGGAGGATCCTGACATGTGTGAGCTGTATGTTGATGATAATCATGACCACTTAGTGGCATTTGGGAGGGCACACAACTTGGGAAATACCTTACACAACCGGACATTAGGAGATGATGAGGTGAGGGTGGTGGTTGAAGATATTCGAGATCCTGATACTCGTGTCCCTGTGCCCACTGAGGATATTCAAATAGTAGGCCAGTCCCTCGGTAATTTCATCTCTTGGCCGAGAAGACTTCCGAGGTTTTTTGTTTCAGCCAAGGTATTCAATTACTTGTATTTTTCTATATTTACAATTGAAATAATTTAATTATGTTTATTAATGCTTTTTTTATTGTTTAGGATTTTGAAAAGGATGTTCCACCCAGAAAGTCTCATCTGGGAAGACCTGTGAAGTCTTCTTCTGGTAAGGTATTCATATAATTATTCAATTACTTACAATTGAATTAACTTAACCGTGTCCACTAATGTTTTATCTTTATTGATTAGGGTATCGACGAGGGGGATCACTCTGATGCTTTTGAACGTCTGGCTATAGTGACTGTGAAACTTGCGAAGAATCCGGCTTCCATAGAGTTGGAACATGATGGCAGGCTTGATCAACCCTTCAATCTCCCCACAAGGGACTTTATGGAGATAGCTCTTGATGGTGAAAAGGTTTGCTGGTCGTGCGTCTCATTATGGTGCACGTAAGTGCATTTTTTATTTGTTAGTTTAACTAAATAAGTTTTTAATACTATTATAATTAACATGTTTTTTCAATATATTAGGTATTTTCATCGCCAATGTATTGTTAGGGGCAACCTTCATATTTATGGATTCATTGACCCTGGCCTCATTGAGGGTGAGACACTTCCCCCATATGAGATTACTGCGAGCATGCGGCACATGCTTGGTCGAGGCAACAAACAGTGCTACCTAGCACCTTGCCTCAAGAGATAAGTACAAGTATAAAAGTGATTTATAATTATCTATGACTTATCACCAACTGTTCCCAACTGCAGTGAACATTGGCAATTATTGGTCTTATGTCCTAGTTCGAATGTTGTGTTGCTCTTCAGTCCATTGGGAAGAAGAGCGACGAAGGAACTCAAGCCCATTGTTGAAACGTAAGCTTTTAATTTTATTATTTAGTACTGCATTTGTTTTATTAATTACTCGAAAATCTGTAACATACTTTAAGTGTATATTTTCTTATGATAGATCTATGGACGCACGTCGCATGTTAGATGGTACTAGGCCTAGGCCTATTAAGTGGATTTTCCCTAACATAAGTATTTTATTGGTACCCGAGATTCAATTGCAATTTACAATATAGTTAATGTTAAGTGTTTACTCATTATATTCAAATCGAGTTCATTTGTAGTCTCATAGGCAACGTGGCTCATGGGAGTGCGGCTTCTATGTTATGAAGTGGATGCTCGACATTATATTCGGTGGAATTACTGAAGGATAGATGACGGTAAGTAATAGAATTTGTAATAAGTTATATATTAATTATGTTTTGTTTTAGTCTGATTATATGTAATGTTTAATTTATCTTATGTTACATGCAAATATTCGACACTCGGGCTCCACTATCTAAAGAGGACATTATGGACATAAAGAAGCATTGGGCAACCTTCTTTCTAGAGTTGACTGGGAATTAATGGGTGATCATATACACATCTATGTGTAGTTTCTTTGGTGTCATATTATTTAGTTTGAATTTATGACATTCTATGTATTTAGTTAAGATTTTTAGATGTAAACTTTTGCGTTGGCTTTCTTTGCGCGCGTAATCAAAATTATACTTTTGCATAATCGATCAATATAGGACTTTGAATGAAATTTTGGTTATAAGGGATTCTTTTGAGAATATTTAGTTTCTGTTTGTTGGGATTTTGGTTGTACAAATGAAACAGGGAAAGAATTGTAACTGGTGTAGGCCTATTTTTTTTAAAAAATAAAGAACTTTCAACATCGGTTATTAATAAAAATCGATGTTGAAAGTTGACTTTAGACATCGTTTTATAAGGAACCAATGTGTAAAGTGATTTTTAATAGAGTTAGAAAACATTGAAAGTTCACTTTAGACATCGGTTAAAATTTTAATCGATGTGTAAAGCGTACTTTCAACATCGGTTCATAACCGATGTCTAACACCAGCGCATACAACATCGCCTGTATACACATCGGTTAAATAACCGATGTTAAAACCCAAAATTAACCGATGTTAAAAGTGTTTTCTACACTAGTGATATGTTGATGTATTATTACTTTATGGATTTTTTACTATCAATGCTCTATATTAAAGGTTTAATTATCCGGTTGGCCCTGAACTATTTGAGAATTTTCAAGTAAGTTTCCTAAACTAAAAAAGTTTCTAATTGGATATCTGAACATAAATAAAATTTTCGATTGAGTCCCTTGGATAGCAAATCTCTTAATGATCTGTGAAATCTGACATAATATGTCTTATTCCATCCAAGCTTAACACTCGTGTCAGCCTTCTTTGCCATGTCATTATCTAGATAACATTCCACTTTATTATCCCAATTCTCCCAAGATAGAAATCCCTAATCATGTTTCTCTCCAACCTAGTATCGCTGCTCACCAAACACCCCAATCCTTATTGCATCTGCATGTTTGCGTTCGCTGGTGTTGTACATTTGCTTTTTCAAGTATATTTCGGGTGGAGAATGAACCTTGAGACATTGTCACAACAAGTTACAGTGATGCAATCAGATGCAAAGCTGAAACAGAGAAGCTATTACAAAAAGAAAGATGCATATGTGAAACAAAGATTGGGGAATGGAGAAGCGGTCCAAGATAGGGGAGAAGCATCTATTTCAAAATTTTGGGTTTCTGAAACCCTAAATTCAAATTTGGAGGAGAATTCCAAGTCACATTCCATATCGACAAGCTTAACGACTTCTTCGAGGAACCCTACCGCGACTAAAAAATTTATATGTTTAGGACCCAATTAAAAACGTTTTAAGTTTGGAAACCTACTTGAAAATTACCAAATAGTTCAGGGACCAACTAAATAATTAAACCTATATTAAATTATCATTAGTAAAAACTTTTTCTTTTTCAGAAAGTATCTAGAAATCTCTTGGTTAGTAATGTAAGAAATCAAAAGAGAGAAGCAATTTGTACGAGATGACTTAGGACCTACAAAGCAACAAGCTACCTACACTTATAATGTCTTACCCAGTGACTCGAGTAACCCCAGTCAGTGGCAACTGGCAAGCAGAAAATTGCCAAACCCTCAAATGGGTCCATACGAGACTTATACCGAAATCAGATCCAAAGAGTTGAGGCCCAACAAGTTGCTCCAATCTAAAAATAGCACCTTTTGTATCCAAATATGCACGGAACCACCTTGCCCGCCAAAAAGAATGCATGAGAACATGAACATCAATCTCTTACTTCTACTGTATTCTATATAGGGCCACCAAGTGCCAATAACTTCTCATATACCTAAGCCAAGTACCAATAATTTCGCATTTGCGTTCCCCTAGACAAATTCAACCTCATAAATTCCCTAATTGGTGTTTTGCCTTTTTGTTTTAAGTTATTCCTCCCATATTTATAAGATTCGTATATGTAGTTATTCCCGACAACGTTAAAATAATACTTAGTCAACGAAAGTCACGTCCCGTGAATAAGGATTAATCCTTCATTGACAACATCGAGATACACTGGATTTAGACAAAAAATATATATGTAGTTATTCTTTTAAAATATTCACTTAAAAAATCAATTAAAGTCGTGCTTATAGTGAATGTTGCATGTGCACGATTAGTCTTTTTATTCTTAGCTTTTTTTTTTTGGTAGATTATTCTAAGCTATTTAAAGAGCTTGAAGTGGACGCAAGAAAGTATTAAGAAATTGTTTATCTTATTATTAGCCTTCTTCGGAATTTGTCACAAGGGTGTGTGGACCCCAAACAAAGAAGCTGTAGAAATTCTTTTCTGCAGGACATGAATTCATACAAGTAACATCTTTTGGATCTAACAAATGAACCCAAGAAAGATGCTCACCCCAAATATCATAGGTATACTCATCTCCAACTCCTACCTTTGGTGCTTCAACAACAGCCTTTTGCTTCTTGAGATTGTATCCAGGAGCTCTAGCTTCTAAGGGAAGAGTAGATGTTGACACCAAGGAAAATCTAGAAGGTCCATTAGGCAAAGGAGAAGTAGCAGAAGGTACCTTAACAGGTATAGTATTAGTAGGACTTGTTGAAACTGAATGAAGCACTTGAGGTTGAGAAGAAGCATTGTTACTACCACTGCAGCACCCCATTGCAACCTTAGGCTTCAATATATTTGTCTTAGCAGCAGAGGGAGAAGCTTGGTGGTTATCATGATGTCGGGCAGGCGCCCGAGTGATTAACTGATGCGCCTCAACGGGGGGTTGCTCCACATCAGGAGACGACGGCCAGTTACATTTGGATAATGTAGAGGCAACTGGGGATAAGGGTGATGAGGGTGTAGAGTTTCCACTTTGACTACTTGAAACTTCAGACAATGATGCTAGTTTTGCACCAAGACTCTTCCTCTTCCTCCTTCTACTTCTTTCTTTTCCAGTTTTGACCATGAGATTACCCGGTTGGGATGCTTTCATTGTATCAGAACTCTGAACTGCATTGGATGGCAATTTTCTTTCATCTGGAGTATCCAACAAATGACTATTCTGTTTATGCTTTTCTGAAGTCTGCATCAAATGCTGAGATATTCGCTTTTCAGAGGGTTCACCTTGACCATGAGAATATCTGCTACAGTCAGCCTGCATTGTCGAAGTTGTCTCCTTTTCAACTGAGCAAAACAGATTATTCATCTTACCGGACACAGATGACTTACTCTTTCTCTGGTTACAAGGAAGTAGAGGGGTTTTTGTTTTTGCTGCCCGTTTTACCGTGGTGTCATCGCTCTTGCATGAGTAATCCAAGGAGCCCAACGGAATAGTTTGGGGAGATATGAAACAAAATACCAGAACAATTAAGGATGCAACAACAAGGAATCCAAGGAAGGATTTTTTCGCTCGCATCCAAAACATGGTTTTCTTACAGCTACTATGCACATCATAAGGGAAACTTGCCTTCATTGGTATCAGAAAAATACCAGTAGCCAAAGCAAGTTCAAGATCACGTTGTACCATAGCTGCAGAAAAATCACTTTGGTATGATATCAGAAGCTTGGTTGACTCCCCAGGTTGAAGTGCAAAACCTCTACAAGCATGAATCCTAAAACCATCCAACCCGCATTCTCTCCCCGAAACTCGGATTGTTTTCACCTCCAATGGCAAGTCTCCAGTGTTCTTGGCATACAGCTCTTTCACTAAAGGCTGTGAACAGACAGAACTTATCTCTTTCAAGTGAAGTAACGCATACGGAAGAGTGAAATTGAGGGGCTTGGGCATTTTAAGATCAAAATTTATACTCTGAACATTATCAGACCTCTCAAGCAAAACTAGGGAAAGCAACCCTCCAAAGCCTTTTAAAGGTATCCACTCAGCACCTGTAAGATTGTTTCTTATCAATGCTGAACCACTCCACCCACATGGCTTGGATGGATAAAAAATAATTGGCCCTAAAGTTACATAATCATGAGGGTGCACATAAGCCTCTGTCACTGCACTCTCTGGTACTGAGAACCCATACTTTGTCGGGGTAGTAGCTTCATCTACAACTAAATTACCAGATGAAGAGGGGCGCAATAAATCATCCGGACCCCTGCATTCGTCAATTATTTCTCCTGAGTTCAAGATAAGCTGCACCATAACTGGATGTTGGCTAGGATTCTTCACAGTGATCCACCTAGAGACATAACTTCCAACTTGAACCATTGGGAATAGAACCTCACGGTCTTCAAGCACAGACACGCCGTCAGTGGTTCCTTGAGACACCCAGTTTTGAAGAACTAATTCATCTACATCTGCTGTCTCTATAACCTGCATGTACAAGTAGCAGTGGTTTTAGTGATTATAAAAAATACAAGATAATAATATAGATAATTTAAGGCAACATAACTACATAAGTAAATTTTCTTCCAATATCATATGAAGGGAATTCCTTTGCTGTGTGTGCATAACAAACATATACAACAATTTGCAGAAAGATAAATAGAAAATGAAGGGAAGATGGTTATAATGAAATTTATCTTTGTCTTAACAATTGCAAAATAAGGATTAATGTCCTCTGTAAAACATCGTATGATACTTTCAAAATAACTAGATCTATTCTCTTTTTATACAGACAAAAAAGAGAGCAAGAAAGAAAAAAAGAAAAAAAGAAAGGAGAAAAGGTTTAGGGGAGAAAAAACAATGGTACAATAAAACACTATGCATACCTATATGCAAAACAGAACCCTACATGATTATATAGAAGAATTGCTGCACATTCTACATGTTTATGACTCAGCTTCCAGATTTGAGCAGTCAATCAAGAGAGATTTTCTTATGCTGAATTGCATAAAAAACAGGGTATATAGATAAATAAATACAAGCCTGTTCAATTTATCACTTATTTCTCTAGCCAAAAAAGTAAATGATTCTAGATGCGTTTGGGCAAACAACTTAATTAAACACTCATTCGATAATCCGTTGTTAAATAAGTTAAAAACAACTTATTTTCATAAGCTTCTCTGACAAGCTTATTACAATAAACTAAATTGAGCTTATATGAAGTTCATAAATTATTTTCATAAACTATTTGCATAAGTTCATCTTGATAAACTATTCTCATAAGCTTTGTATAAGCTCTTCCAAACGCACCCTGTATTGAAATTGCTTAAAACGTTTGTCGTAGAGAACCCTAGCCATGTACTGTCTTAAACCTATTCAACTCTCAATTCTCCAGAATTGGGTCCATACTCCATAGTTTTTGAAAAAAAAAAAATATCAGACTTAGGATTCTTCAAATCAACAACTTAGATGAATTGTTAATGCAGAATTTAAACAGAGATGACATCCATTTCTATGCTACTAAGCCCTGGCTCGTAATTAACGATAACTAAATGGTAAGCCAGAGCTGCCAGTAATTGTGAAGTTTAATATCCTGTGCAAGAACATCAAAATGGAATATTTATACAGTCCATGCATCATAGAAACATAATACCAAATGGTAAGCCAAAGCTGACAGTAATTGTAAAGTTTAATATCCTATGCAAGAATATCAAAATGGAATATTTATACAGTCCATGCATCATAGAAACATAATACCAAGGCACTTACAAAGTATGCTACAAGAATCAGTTGAAATAGGCTACTAATATGCTACTCAATTTTGAATTGCAAGTTTGGAAACAATTCATCAACAAATGTGTTGAGATAAAAAAGGACAGAGGGAGCTAGACATCCACACCTTGACATTTGGAGGCGACTGCATGCTTCTGACCTCATACCCTGCCCTCATATTTCCAGATTTGATGAGTTTAGACTTTTCTTCTACTCCAACAGATGAAAGCCTTTGATGTTCAAAACAAATATGAAGTATGTCTTTGCAGAGAATCTCAATCCGAGGACTAGTTGAGTCATTTGTAAGAATAACCAGTTTGCAGTTCTCTTGCAAGTTGGACACTTTAGATGGCATGTCATGCAAATTAATGTGCAGGTGACTACAATAAATAATGCCAACTTGTGTAACAGTACTGGGGAAAAGCAGCAAGCCATCCATGTACTTAATATGGAAGAGTTCAGCGTCAGCAACTTCTAGAACTTTAACAAAACTTAAAACAGAAGGGCCATAATTTCTTAGAGAAATAGTAATAACAGTCTCTCTGCCATCATATGCTTGCAGACCCTCAAGAGTTGCTGAAACAAACATACCAGCCATATCATCGCCAAAATGACTGTCCATTTCGGCTTCGATAGGAACCATAATAGTATCAGACTTGTCTTGTGAGTACCTCAGTAAATGCAAACAAAGTGCACCAAAAACTTTCCCCTCCCGTCCAACTGCAATATCTATGTCCATCAGAGTTTCAGAGCTATGTGGACCAATCTCCCAGTTCCTGTGAGGCTTGATTGCAACCACTGGTGAACCAATTTGACTACTCTTCACAACCAAGAGGTTCTTAATAGTTGGGGAAAGAATATTATCGAAAACCTGAAAATTATTTATACCACAAATTGCTTCAGTTTCAACAGAATTATGCCCTATAAAAACTGATATCCAAGCAGATATTTCCTCCACATAAAGGGTTTCATCAAACGGATTGGACAATTTGAAATTCTTGCTCAATCTTCCACCAGGAGAAATTTCCAAACCTAAAAAAGGCTGAATTCCAAAGGGAGATTCACTAGCATATCCTTTAGCCTCTACTATGAATCCACCAGAACTTGTCTGCAAAATCAGGTCAGCTGATGACAACCCCAGACATCTAGGGAAGAAAACAAAACATATCAAAGTTGATTCACCAGGTCCTAGTGAAACCTCACTGAAGTTACAAGGGTAGAACTGTAAGTCATTGCTGAATGGTTCATAGAGGTGTAATATGCTATCGTTGCATGTATTTGCCACAGTTAAGAAAGCTACTGAAGGAGAATACAAGTATCTTTGTCCCCAATCCAGGACAGTAGGGTCAATCTTTACATTGGGAGGGAAGGAATCATCAAAGGTACTTGATTTGGACATCTCAGAATTCTTTGACGGAAAATGTGTTGTCTTTTGCTCAAGTAAAGAGCGTCCACAGAAAGAAATATCATCTTTACGAAAGCCCTCAGCTCGAAGAGATGATACATCACTAGCTCCTTCTCTTGAGTTCAACGAGCAAGAAACAACCCCTCCATTAAGTAACTTAAACAAACCATAGTCAGATGACCAGCTAATGTTACTTCCCTGCTTGCTATCTTGAGCTAACCCTACATAAAACTGACCGTTGTGCTGATTACCAGAATCTCCTAGAGAAGCTCCTTTCATACTTTTCTCTTTAATATTAAATCCAGGTAATGTTGAAGGAAAGCAGAATGAACGATTGTCTGGACACACACTTTCAAAACTACTGTGGATAGTTGGAGATCCATAGCCTAAACCACTGTCACCAACAATGGTGTCCGGAAAACTCAAACTGTAACTTTTCCCAAAAGGCGCACAAGCATCATATTCTGGCGGATTTTGCAATCCATTAGCAGAGAACAACACAGATGCAGTGAGGAAAAAGAAGGCACATGCCAGAACCACAAAACGATTGAATATTTTTGTTGGTTGCAACAATCCCCTATTTGAGCCACAAACACAGGTTAGAATTTTGTTCAATCCACACATAAATTAATATGCAAACAACTACAACACATAATGCTCTTTCCACTGCCAAGGAAGTTTATTTGCTAATAAAAAAAAATCTGGTCATCACTCCCTTTGTTTTCATTCCAGCACAGCAGGCCAAAAATTGTACCATGCTTTCTGTTCAATTAAAAAAAATGAAGGTACACACTGATCACACTATCATTTAACAAACCGAAATATCATACATTTAATTATAAATAAAACAGTACCATCTGAAAAAAAATCATAAATAAAATAGTATAAAGCTTGCAAATGGTTATGCGACAAAAAAATTGACCAAAGGCAGAAAAAGTGAACAGTTTCCGCATTAATAACAAAACAACAAAACCAATTCTCTACACGAACTTCATGTGTGCTATACATTATGGTAGATTAACACCAAACCAAACAACATTACAAAAAAAAAATTACGAAAAAACGTACAGAAGATAGCAAAACAATAACTGATAATTCAACTTCGCATGCCAGAAATGGAAGGTAAAAGAATCCTTATAAGCACAGTTACGGTGAAAAGTTCAAATTATTACCATACAATCATCTACAACACCAAAATCACTTACTAAAAAAAAATAATAAATAACCAAAATAAAAATAAAAATTTACTTCCTTAAACACAGCATTCTACTTACCCAGAATCAAGAATCATCAACCCAAAAAAGAAAAGAAAAAACGCACCAAAAAAAAAGCTCAGCTTAAAATAAAATCATAATCCACCCCCACAAAAGTTACAAAAAAAAAAGGAAAAAACTTTACTCAAAGCATGTCAGCAAGAAGCAGCAACAAAATAGTGACAAGAACTGAAAAGTGAAAACCCACAAAAAAATAAAAACAAAAAAATAAAATACAAAGACCCCAAGTTCAAAAAATGGAAAAAGTTTCAAAATTTAATAGACCCCGGAAACATAAAAAGAATGAAACAAGAAGTCAAGGCACGAAGACGATGATGGATTAAAAAACAAAACAAAACAAAAAAGACAGGAAGGTGAAAATGGTGAAGAGTGATGAAAGATGGTACCATGGGTTTGAAGAAGTGATGATGATTAGGGTTTGGAGCTCCATGATAGTGAAAGGGAACAACCCATGCGACGTTGGAGCCAGTATTTGGTTTTGGTATTGGTTACTGCGCTCAGAAACTCGATAGCTGTGTAAGAAAAATGAATGAATGGCTTTGTGTCTGAGAAATAACCAAAGAAATGTGGAGAGAGAAAGAGAAAGAGAGAGACAGCACTCCCTGAGCAAAAATAAATTATATGGTAACTTGGAATTACTGTCTTACACTGAAGCGACGTCGTTGGATTGTGGTCCAAACGTTGAGTCTTGTGACCATAGGGTTGGGGTTTCATGTATTTGGAATAACTCGAGTGGGTTCTTTCCATGACCGGACGTGGTTTCCGATTTATTTGAGTTTACTCAATTCGACCGGTCGAGTTTTTTCGCAACTGTTCAACCGAACCGATCAAACGATCGTTTGGACAAACGACTCAATAAGGATAAATGTCTCTTGAAAACTATTGATATACATATAGAGAAAAAACATTGTAACGTTTCCGGAAAAAAATACACTACATTATATGATAACGTTTCTACGTGGGTTCGTCGATGACAAACGGGTGGAGATGGTGGTTGGGGCTGAGGCCTTTCCGGAAAAAAAATACACTCGTCAATAAAAATAGAATCCCTAACTCTACATCATATGATAACATTTCTACGTGGGTTCGTCGATGGCAAACAGGTGGAGATGGTGGTTGGGCCTGAGGCCAGGTGTCCGCGATGGTTACTGAAATGAGGGGTCACAACAGCTTTGGTGGCCAGGCAGTGGTTTTGAGGGTGGTGTTTTAAAGTTGCAAAAATCGCTGTCGATGGTATGTGAGTTATTTTTCGTAATTAGAACCAATGTTTAAATTTATGATTTTTTTATGGACCAATGAGCAAATTCTAAGAAAAAATTATACGGTATCTTGAAAAAATTACACATCAATGAAATGAAACTTACGGCATGGCTCAAAGGATATGGCTCAGCTGGTTGCGTAAGCTTAACTTGCGGGAGAACTTGAGTTCGAATCCCACATAACACGTTCTTGAGAAAGGGTGAAGAACCTTAATTGTGGGGAGATTAATTTCATAATGAATCCAAAGAATCTAAACTTTTGAGGATACTTTATGGACTCATTGGGGAGCCAAAGACTCTGATTATGATGGGTTCCAAATAAAAAAAAAACTCACAACATTACATCATAGTCCACACCAACTTACAAAACCAATTAATATTTTACAATAAATATTGAATTTTAAAAAAAATGCATCCTCAAATTAATATACTCATTAAACTAAATATAACGTGCATCAACAACTTGCCAAGCCAATCAGACTTTTAATAATGTAGTTTTTTTTTACGAGACTTTTACTAATATAGTTGGTCTTATGAAGAAAAGATTTCCTTAAAGCAACTCACGGATTTGACTACGAAAAATGATATTAATATAGCTACAAATGTTATTAAAAAAAGTATTCATGATAAAAAGAATCATTGACTTTTTTCAACGATCCTACTCTTTTATGGTGAGCGATTCACTTTAGAAGTAAAACGAGCTCATCTACACCGTTAAATGAATTAATGGTACATATTACAACATATCATCATGTATTATTTTACTAAAATAATAATAAGATGTTATGGCAAAAAAAGAAAAGATAAAACTAAAATAACTCCTCTCCTTGATCCATTTATTACCTTCTCCGCTTTTTCTTCTATATTTCCTTCTAATTCTCCATTGATTTGGAGCCATCAATACGGAAAATCATTGATATAATAGATTGAAAGAGGAATATTTGAGAAATGACTCATTAAATCATTTTGAACGCTTATGAGAACTCACATTCACCTCAGAAGTGAATTGCTCGCTACAGAGAAGCTATATATTTTTATCAAAACCATATAACCAAACGAATCAAGTAGTCTTGTACAAATTTGTTAGTCGGCGCAATTTTTACAATTATAATTATATTTATAAAGAAAAATACCCACACCAAGAAATGATTAACTAAAGAGGATCATAGTCATCCCTCTCAAAAATTAAAATAGGAAAAACTTTACCCAAGACGTAAGAGAAAGAAGAATCGACGACAAGTAAGAAAATAGTAACAAGAATTGAAAAGTAAAAATCCGAAAAATGAAATAAAAATTAAAAATAAAAAAGACCTCAAGTTCAAAAAATGATTTTTTTTTTTAATTTATAGAACACATAAATGTATAAAAAGGTAGCAATGAAGATAAGGCACAAAGATGTGGATTAAAAAAAAGGAAAATGAAAATGGTGGAGTGCGGTGAGGTGAGGTGAGTCGGTGAGAGATAGTACCATGGGTTTGAAGAAGCGACGATTACGGTTTGGAGCTCCATGATAGCAAAAGGAAACAACCCATGCGACGTTGGAACGAGTATCTGGGTGTGGTGTTGCTTGTGCTCAGAAACTTGATAGTCGTCAATGAAGACGAGAATGTCTTACTTAGTTGAGAAAAAAATCTGTTAAAGTAATATTTTAGTCCCAATACATTACATAAATTTTTGATTTGATCTCTATATATAAAAAATTATTAAAATGGTCCTTATATGTATAAAAAGTCTCCATTTGGTCCCTGTCGTACAAAATTTTAGGGACTGATTTGATAATTTTTTGCTCGTATTGGGACCAAATGGAGACTTTCTGTATGTATATGGACTATTTTAATAATTTTTATATATAGGGACCAAATCGAGAATTCATATAATGTATAGGAACCAAAATATTACTTTAACCAAAAATAAAAATACAGAGAGAGGATGAGAGAGAGAGCAGTGAGCAAAATAATAATTATATAATAATTGAAGTGACGTCATCTAGTAAAACCACAAAGGGAGACAAAACTCTCCGTTAAGTATAATCATCACTACAAGTAAAGCACATGTTGCAAGAAATTTGTCATAAACCTACGGATGCTTTTGTTGGAACCAAAGTGGTTTTGGATTTAATAATCTCTAAGTTTTGATGTTAACAAAAGGATTAAATTTGCTTGACAAAGTGTTAGTTGAGATCTAACTAGTACTTCCAGTTATGTAGGAACGTTTTTATAAGTAAAATAAATTTGAGATAAGTTTCAATTGAAAAATACGCGTCTACCTATGTAGACGGGCTGCTCATGAACTGTGGTAAAGTTACCTTGTTGTTTAATTAAGTAGACGAGGCTATAAATGAATACCTAAATAACTTGTTAGGTACAGTGAGTCCAAAAACTTGAAAATAAGCGCATCCATATTGTCACGTCAGCAGACGAGTGCTATCTTTGAAACTCAAGTATACACCCATAGTGCCTAACCAAAATTCAGTAGACGTCCATATTGCCACATCATTGGACAGAGTCTCTCTAAGGACTTAGCAAGTCCAAAAACTTGTGTCGACGAGCGCTTCTACCATACCAGTGGACGAGCAGAATATAATCTTGTGTAGTTACGTTCTTAAACTAAGTGTTTGTAGACGGTTCTATATGTTCTATATATTTACTACCTTGAATATGATTTAATGCAATCTGGTCCACGATGAATTTATTTCAAATGAATATTTGTTCTTCCCATTTGTTTTTATCCGATTAATGTCTTGTTTCCTTTGAGAAAATTCATAGTACTTTCAAGGAAATCCAAAAAGTAAATAGTATAATTGGAATTGCAAAACGATCTGGACAATGATATCTTTATTGCTGAACAAAAGCTGGGTTATACACAAAAGAAGAAAGAAAGTTTTTAAGGTACAATTGAGCCTCCATTTTTGTGATTTTCAAATAACCAAGGAAGCTTTTCAACTCGCCCAAAATCAAGCTATCAGTCTCAATGGATATCATGCATTTAACGCTATCTCTATAACGGGACTATTCAAATAACCGTTGAAGATTTACAAGAGAAGTTGAAGACCACTATATATGTAGAAGGTCTCAAGTACTGAAGAGCAACTTTTGCCATTTGAATTTTTGCAAGATATTCAAAAGCTTATATTCCCTTTGTAAAGCAAAAGTCTGTAATTCTTAAGGATTGAATATTTGTGAATTCAGTAGATCTTAAACCTTCATACCCTCACATATAGTGAATTAGAAAGATCTTAAAAAAATCTGTGATAGAGTTAGAGCTTGAAGAGGCTTAGCAAGAAAGCAATACTTGTAGCCTGGAGAGGTGAAAAATACTTGTTGTAGAAACCAGTTGAAAACAGGAGAAAATCCTTCAAGTAGAAGGGACTGGACGTAGCTCTTGGTTGGAAGAGAGTGAACCAGGATAAAATACCCGAGTGAATTTTCTATCCTTTATCTTTTACAGTTTTATTTATTTTTACTAACTGTGGGATTTGATTTTGGTTTTGTTATCTTTTAAAGGATTTCTTTTGTACTTAATCTTTTTATCTTCTGCTTGTGAAAATGTTTTCTCAAAAAGGGTTTTTACGAAAATAATTAACAAACACAATTCAACCCCCCTTCTTGTTTTTGCATGTGCTAACTTCAGCTTTTAATGATAGTAGATATGATTATCGATATAGGTATCATATACCTACAGATTTATGATAAACCGTGAGTTACTCCCAGGAATCAGCTCCTCTAAGGTAATCAATTTACTCTTGAAGTAAAAGTGAACTCATATGCATCGTTCAAATAAGGAATCAAAGATCAGCATGCTGGTTCACCAGTATGAACTATTCAAGATGGATGATCATGAAACTATAGACTAGTTGTTTGGAATATTCCAAACAATCACCAACAGTCTCAGGTCTCTTGGAAAGGTCTATGAGAATAGAGATCATGTGAGAAAATTTTTGAGAAATCTCTCAAAGTAGTGGAGACCTAAGGTAACTGCTATCCAGGAAGCAAAGAATCTGAATACACTTTCTCTAGAAGAGCTTCTAGGGTCATTAAAATTTCATGAACAATGAAGAGGAAAACTCTAGAAAAGGAAAGTTCATTGCCTTAAAGGCCAAGAAAGCTAGTTCCTCAAAGGTGCTTAAAGTTTATGAGTCCTCGGATGAAGCTGATTCATCAAATAATGAAGATGACTCAGATGAGGATGAATTATCTTTCATCTCTAGAAAAATTCAACACATGTGGAGAAAGAAAGGTGGATTCAGAAGAAAGCAGTTCAACAAAAAATTCTCCAAGGAGAAATCAGATTCCAAGGAGAAAGGCCCACCTTTGTGCTTTGAATGTAAGAAACCAGGACACTTCAAAGCTGACTGCCCAGAGCTGAAGGAGAAAAAGAAATTCTTCAAAAAGAAGAATGACTTGATGGCTACTTGAGAGGATCCTGACCTGTCTTCTTCAGATGAAGAAGATGAAGCAAGAGAAGAAGCAAACATTTGCTTCATGGCTGACACTGCATCAGAAAATGAATTCACTGATGCTGAGGTAATGGACTCTGATCCATCTACTCTTCAAACTGTTTTTGATGAATTACTGCATGAATCATGCATATTGTCTAAAGAGTATAAGAGTCTCAAAAAGAAGTTTATTAAACTCTCTAAAGATTATGATAAGGTCTGCACAGTGAATCAAAATCTTAGGGATGAGAATGAAACATTAAAATCAAGCAATGTTAGTCTGGCCGACAAGACTAAGTGTAAGTCTAATAGCTCTTGTGAAATTGAACAACTGAAACAAGATGTGACATACTTGACAGACTCTTTGTCAAAACTGGTTGGTAGCTCAGATAAATTAAACCTTATATTAAGATATTCTAGATCACCACGTGACAAATCTGGTATTGGTTATGATAAAGAGAAGCAAGATGCATCTCTGAATAAACCAAAAAATCATACACAATATAAGGCTTTTAAAGTCCGTCCACAGCATACTAAGTCAAAACCAAGCCCTTCCAATACTTACTGCAAAGTATGTGGAAAAAGTGGGCATGTGTCATCTAAATGCATACATAACAAGCATACAAAGCATTCACGACCTATGATCACTAACAAGAAAGGACCCAAGTCACTTTGGGTATCTAAAGATATGATAATCCATGTTGCAGATCTGCTTAACAACAGGAAAGAAACAGAAGTCCTGGTACTTGGACAGTGGGTGCTCACAACACATGACAGGATAAAGGTATATGTTCTAAGACCTTAGACCCAAAGATGGTGGCTGGGTCACTTTTGGAGGAAACCAAAAAGGAAAGATCATTGGTATAGGTAAAATTGGTAAACATCATTTTCCCTCCATTGATAATGTTCTGTTAGTTAATGGTCTTAAACACAATCTGCTTAGCAGTAATCAATTATGTGATAGTGGGTTTGCTGTTTCATTTAATAAGAATATATGTTCTGTCAAGAAAGCTGATGGATCACTCTTATTCACTGCCCAGAGGCAAAACAATCAGTATAAGATTGACTTAGAGTACCTCTCAAATCAAAGCGTGTAATGTCTAGTGTCCATTGAGGATGAACGATGGATTTGGCACAAAAGGTTGGGTCACGCAAGTTTGAGATTAATCTCAAAACTGAAAAAGCATAACCTTGTAAGAGGCCTACCAAACCTTAGTTTCAAATCCGTTGCTCTCTGTGATGCATGTCAGAAGGGAAAACAAATCAAATGTTCCTTTGAATCTAAGAATGTTGTTAGTACCAACAGACCACTAGAATTGCTACAGCTTGATCTCTTTGGTCCAACAAGGACTGCCTCTGTCAATGGTAAGAAATATGGTCTTGTCATAGTAGACGACTACACTAGATGGACATGGGTTATGTTCCTTGCTCACAAGGATGAGTCACTCAAGGTCTTTTCTGTATTCTGCAAGCGTGTATAGAATGAAAAAGGCATGTGTATAGCTTCAATTAGAAGTGATCATGGGGGAGAATTTGTCAATGAGCTATTCCGTGAGTTTTGTGAAGAAGGTGGTATTCAACACAACTTCTCAATACCAAGAACACCACCTCAAAATAGTGTGGTAGAGAGAAAGAACAGATCTCTTCAAGATATGGCTAGGACTATGCTCAATGACAATTCTGTCCCAAAGCACTTCTGGGCTGACGCTATGAACACTGTGTGCTACATTCAGAACAGAATATACATTAGACCTATTCTGAATAAGACTCCTTATAAATTGTGGAAAGGTAGAAAACCCAACATTTCATACTTTCACCCTTTCGGATGTAAATGTTACATTTTGAACACAAAAGATCAACTTGGTAAATTTGATGCTAAGATAGATAATGGAATTCTACTAGGATTTTATGAAACTTCAAAAGGTTTTATAGTTTATAATTCTAGAATTTTAGTTGTAGAAGAATGTATTCATGTAAAATTTGATGACAAACAACCTGATAAGAGACTATCAGAGCTAGATGAAGCTTTTGCACATCTTGATCTAAATATCTCAGGAGAGAAACCAGAAATCAAGTCTGATATCCAAGTAGATGACACTTCTCAACAACAACCAGAAATGTCTATCTCACAACAAGAAAATGCTCAAAAATCTTGGTATTTCAGAAACTACCATCCTCAAGATCAAATCATTGGTGACCCCAACGATAAGCTAAGAACTAGGTCAACCTTCAAAGAGCAGAGTGATTCTGCTCTTGTCTCTGAATGTGAACCAAAGTCAGTGGACGAATCTCTATTGGACGAAGGATGGATTCTAGCTATACAAGAAGAGCTTAATCAGTTTGAAAGAAGTGATGTTTGGATACTTGTACCCCTGCCTGAAGACAAGTCAGTCATTGGAATAAAGTGGGTTTACAGAAACAAGCTTGATGAAGATGGTAAGGTTGTGAGAAACAAGGCAAGACTTGTTGCTCAAGGCTACTCTCAAGAAGAAGGTATAGACTACGCTGAAACTTTTGCACCGGTTGCTAGGCTAGAAGCTATAAGAATTTTAATATCGTTTGCTGCACATCATAGCTCTATGCTTTTTCAAATGGATGTTAAAAGTGCCTTTTTAAATGGATTTATTAATGAAGAAGTTTATGTCATGCAACCTCCTGGGTTTGAAAAAACAAATCACCCTGAACATGTTTATAAGCTTAAGAAAGCACTGTATGGACTTAAACAAGCTCCTAGAGCTTGGTATTATAGGTTAAGTTCGTTCCTAATGGAAAGTGGTTTTAACAGAGGAAAAGTAGACACAACTCTTTTTAGAAAATATATTAAGTCAGATTTCATTATAGTACAGATTTATGTTGATGATATCATTTTCGGTGCTACTAATGAATATTTATGCAAGGAATTTTCTAAGTTAATGCAGAAAGAATTTGAAATGAGCATAATGGGAGAACTCAAATTCTTCCTTGGACTTCAAGTTAAACAGTCTATGGACGAGGTGTACATCCATCAGACTAAGTATACAAAGGAACTTCTAAAGAGGTTTAAGATGGATGATTGCAAACCAATGAATACTCCTATGCATCCCACTTCAATACTGAACAAAGATGATAAAGAGAAAAAAGTAGACCAAAAAGTATATAGAGGTATGATAGGATCTCTTTTATATCTGACGGCGTCTAGGCCTGATATAATGTTCAGTGTTTACTTATGTGATCGTTTTCAATCTGATCCTAGAGAGTCTCATCTCTCAGCAGTTAAGAGAATATTTAGATATTTAAAAGGTACTACTAATCTGGGCTTGTGCTTTAAGAATAATGATGATTACAGATTAGTTGGTTTTTGTGATGCTAACTATGCTGGAGATAGGATTGAAAGAAAAAGCACCAGTGGAGGATGTCACTTCATTGGAGCTAACCTAGTATCATAGTCAAGCAAAAGGCAAAGTACCATTGCTCTATCAACTGCTGAAGCAAAATACATATCAGATGCAAGCTGCTGCTCACAACTTCTATGGATCAAACATCAATTGGAGGACTACAATGTATTTGTAAGTAGTATTCCACTTATGTGTGATAATATAGCTGCAATCAATTTATCTAAGAATCCAATATTGCATTCTAGAGCTAAGCATATAGAAATCAAACATCATTTTATTAGAGATTATGTGCAAAAAGGTGTGTTTGATTTTCAATTTGTAGATACTGACCACCAATGGGCAGATATCTTCACTAAACCTCTTGCTGAGGACAGATTTATCTTTATAAGAAAGCATTTGAATATGTTGTATGTGGATTGAGCTAGTATATTTGCTGTTAATTTGGTCTTCCATTGCATGTTTTCTCTGCACGTCCACTAGTCATGACGTCCAGAGCAAGTAAAATCTACGAGTTCACTACCTATGTCTTTACGTGTCCACTCTTAGTCTTGTGTGGACTCGTCTATGCACACATTTATTGCTTATATTAATTTGTTCTTGAACACATTTATATAAAATGCTTCTCTTTCCTTGCTGAGTCAGCTACCCTCATCAATCCCATCGTAACTTTTTATGGTCCCAAGTTACCAACGCCATTTTACACTTAATGACATGTCTTGTCATTATTTTTTTTTTGGAAACTGTTGGTTTTCAGAAATCTTTAAAAGTAACCTCTTTCCCTCTGAAAATATTTTCACGTCTTTTCATCCCTATCAACCTCTCTCTCTGAATCTTTCGAACTCTCTGTCTCCCTTGTTCTTCCAAAACTCATCTTACTCAACAATGGCTTCAACCTCTGCTCCCATGCCTGCTTTTGCAACTGACACTATGTCCACATCTGTGGAACATCACTTCAATTTTGGGATTCTACAAGAATACAATTTAGATGTGAGTAAGTTCATTAACACTGCTGGATGGGATGGAATGTTTCTGGAAAAAGTCTTAGTGTATCCAGATTTGATAAGAGAATTCTGGAGAAGACCAAAGATCTCTGAAATAGAAGTTGTTGGGTTTGTGCTAGGAAGGAAAGTGATAGTATCAGAGAAAACCATCTCTGATGCAATTTCTTGTGCTCAAGAAGGATTGGTCTTCACGGAGAACTGGGAAGAAGACCTAGGTGGTCCAGAGACAATTGCTATTACCCTTATGAGGCGAGACAGCGTGAGAACTCATTCTTGGAAATCCTCTGAGATGAAAGATCACATTAGGATTCTTCACCAAATCCTGAACAAGGTGGTGCTGCATAAGATTGGCTCTAAGGACAATTTATCAGCTCTTCACAAGTTCTGTCTTTGCCATCTGGTTTTTGAAACAAAGATTAACTTACCATGGATCCTTTTTCATCGTTTCAAAGATGCCATTACCAACAGAGAATCTGCTTCTCACATTACTTTCACTCATCTTCTGTAAAAAATTCTCAAACAGCAAGGCGTGTACGATATTCTAAGTGCAAATCCTAAGGATGAACAAGAAAGACTCATTCGTGAGAAAGGATTGCAAGCTATTGATTTTGGCAGAGTTAATCTCAGTTGCATACAACTCAGCACATACGAGTAAGTGGAGTTGGCCATGCTTGAGGAGAAAATGAAGATTAAGGAAGAATCACTTGAGGCCAACGAAGCTACAATCCTTGGTTTAAAGAAAGGAACCAAGAGGAAGACTGTGGCTATGAGGCAACCCATTCCTAAAAGGACTACTAGAGGATCTATCCTCTCTGTATCTTCTGTTGCTACTCTTCCACCTACACCAAAAAGGACAAGGAAAGTAATCATGTCTAAAGAAGAAGATGATGATGAACTTCCTATTGCTGTCATTCTAGAAAAACAAGTTGCTGATGTTGCTAGTCCTATTGCCAAGAAGAAGAGGCAACTAGCAAAGAGGGCTAGAACAACCTTGGCTTCTGAGGTAGTAATCTCTGCTGATGACCCTGTTAGGTTAGCAGTAGATGAATTAGTGTCTAATTTAAGAACTCAGGGTGTTAATATCTCTGCTCCACATGATCTGGATGATGTTTATGTCCCTACCTTCCACAACCACCACCCTCACCTCTAACACATATAGACAATAGCATTAACATTGGAGCCCCGTTTCCTAAACCTTTGAAAACCTTGTTTCCACCCATAATTCCCTCTTCCATTCTCTATACTGGCAAATCTGAGAACTGGGCCAAAGTACAGAGAGAATGGAAAATACTATTCCACACCATTCCACAAGAACCAGAACTCATTCTAACTAAGTGGTATCCTCTGGCTGAGTATGAGTATGAACCCCTCAACATCTATCCATACTGGGTCAACCCTGAACCCCACACTCCAACTGGCCCATTCCCTTCCCAAATGTTCAATGAACATGGACCTCTCCTCACCCACCTTCCCCAACAAAGATTCCCTGCCAGAAAAATCTACCCCAACCTAGTGAAACTTCCACCCCTTAAACCATTCACTGATGGAGTAGAAAGAGTCATCATATCTGATTGGCATATTGATCCCAGCAAGAAGGATCTTGGGAGTGTTCTCGAGAAAAGAGCCAGATCCTTCAGGAAAATTCCTTTTGTCATGGACAAGACTACAAAATGGATGACTTTCAAACACCTAAGAGTATATGGAGATGCTATTGACTAGTTTGTGGACACTCTCTTGTATGAGATTCTGAAGTGGGAATTCAGTCACTTCAGAGCAGACAGAGCTGCACGGTTTGTCCCTCCAACCTGGTTAAAACACTCAACTTCCACAAATGTTGGAGTCAAGCCCTATAAGATTTGTCCTAGGTTGTCAATGATCGATCTAAACAAGGACAAGGACCAGAAGCATCCAAGGCACAAAGGAAAGATGCCAGTAGTTGAAGACATTATGCTGGATCTCAGTTTTGAACCCTTTGACCACTCTTTGATGGATTACATTCAGTCTTTGCCAATTGAGATGGTCACTGAGTCTAATTATGCAAGAGCGTTCTGACAATCTCACCTAATTCACTGCACCAGAGAGCCTCTACTTCTGGCCTGACTACTGAAGAGAAGAAGAAAACTCCTAAATTCAGAGGCAGATGTGGACTTTCTCGTGTCAGATATTTGATCTTCAAAGATCTTTGGGGTTTGCCAATAACCAGCCGTGATATGGAAATTCCTAATCCTATTCATTGGGCAAAGGATGTCCCTGAGCCTAGGGATGCATTCGTTCTACAATATAACCTTTTACCCGTTTAGCGGCGGTTCATCTTAACCTCATCCTATAATACCTTATATTGCAGGAAGGGATGTATTAATTTGTAGGTGTATGTTCAAATATCTGAAGATATTAATGTTTTTAAAATTTTTTTTATAATCCCACGTATCGGACGGGAACCTTCAACTCCCTTAGCGGATGTCGTTGTTGTTGTATTATCAACGGGCGGGTGTTGAGCCAACTCCGTGCCCGCCCGACATCAGCCAGTCACAATAACTATGAGATATGTGCTTCTAAGCAAGAATTAGTTGTAGAAGGCCCCGCTAAAGTTACATCTTCTCAAACCCACTTACCTCTTGCTATGGTTCATCCTCTGAGCCAACTCAAGCTCATGAGATATGTGTTTGAGGCGACTAAGACATCTTCTCAACCATTACCTCTTGCTATGGTTCATCCTCAAGCAAGACATTATCCGCAATTATCCTTACCACCGAATCTTGAGGACATCATTGGAAGAATTGTTGATGATAAGGTTGGTAAGATAGTTGAAGAGAAGACAGAGCAGATGGCACAATAGATTGAGGAAAGAGTACAAAAGCAAGTTCAAGATACCTTGGCCCCTACAAATGCTATGGTGACTCAAATGCTGGCCTTATTAATGGATTTTCAGAAAAGCCAAAATCCGAACCATCCCCCTCCACAACCTCCTTCTACCTAAATCTTTTCTTTCTTTCTTATTAGTTTTGCTGACAGTGATGATCCTCTCCTTTTTTTTTAACCTTTTTGACTGATGACAAAAAAGGGGAGAAAGGAAAAGAAAGAGAATTATATATATAAATCAGTTGCTGAAAAGCTCTTATATGTTTGCATTTGCATATTCTTTTCTATATGATATATTTCTCTGATATACTTATGTTTATATAGATTCTAAGAATGATAAGTTTTTGTACCTGTCTGTTAGTTTTTTTAAAAAAGTCTGCTTAAGTATTTGAATGCTTTGTCTTAGGGGGAGCCCTGCAAGCTCTCTTAGACTTTGCTTTTCAAATTTAATTAGTTTTGTCATCATCAAAAAGGGGGAGATTGTTGGAACCAAAGTGGTTTTGGATTTAATAATCTCTAAGTTTTGATGCTAACAAAAGGATTAAATTTGCTCGGCAAAGTATTAGTTGAGATCTAACTAGTGCTTTCAGTTATGCAGGAACGCTTTTATAAGTAAAATAAACTTGGGATAAGTTTCAATTGAAAAATACGCGTCCACCACTGTAGACGGGCTGCTAAAGAACTGTGGTAAAGTTACCTTGTTGTTTAATTAAGTAGACGAGGCTATAAATGAATACATAAATAACTTGTTAGTACAGCAAGTCCAAAGTCTTGAAAATAAGCGCGTCCATATTGCCACGTCAGCAGACGAGTGCTATCTTCGAAACTCAAGTATACATCCATAGTGTCTAACCAAAATTCATTAGACGTCTATAGTGCCACGTCATTGGACGGAGTCTCGCTAAGGACTTAGCAAGTCCAAAGACTTGTGTGGACGAGTGCTTCTACCACACCAGTGGACGAGCAGAATAAAATCTTGTATAGATATGTTCTTAAACTAAGTGCCTGTAGACGGTTCTATATGTTCTATATATTTACTATCTTGAATATGATTTAATGGAATCTGGTCCACGATGAATTTATTTCAAATGAATATTTGTTCTTCCCATTTATTTTTTATTCAATTAATGTCTTGTTTCCTTTGAGAAAATTCATAGCACTATCAAGGAAATACAAAAAGTAAATAGTACAATTGGAATTGCAAAACGATCTGTATGATGACATCTTTATTGCTGGACAAAAGCTGGGTTATACACAAAAGAAGAAAGAAAGTTTTTAAGGTACAATTGCTCAGAACAGTGAGCCTCCATTTTGTGATTTTCTGATAACCAAGGAAGCTTTTCAACTCGCCCAAAATCAAGCTATCAGTCTCAACGGATATCATGCATTTAATGCTATCTCTATAACGGGACTATTCAAATAACCGTTGAAGATTTACAAGAGAAGTTGAAGACCACTATATATATAGAAGGTCTCAAGCACTGAAGAACAACTTTTACCATTTGAATTTTTGCAAGATATTCAAAAGCTTATATTCCCTTTGTAAAGCAAAAATCTGTAATTCTTAAGGATTGAATATTTGTGAAAATATTCAGTAGATCTTAAACCTTCATACCCTCACATATAGTGAGTTAGAAAGATCTTAGAAAAATCTGTGATAGTGTTAGAGCCTGAAGAGGCTTGGCAAGAAAGCAATACTTGTAGCCTGGAGAGGTGAAGAATACTTGTTGTAGAAACCATTTGAAAATAGTGGAGAAAATCCTTCAAGTAGAAGGGACTGGATGTAGCTCTTGGTTGGAAGAGAGTGAACCATGATAAAATACCCGAGTGAATTTTCTATCCTTTATCTTTTACAGTTTTATTTATTTTTATTAACTGTGGGATTTGATTTTGGTTTTGTTAATCTTTTAAAGGATTTCTTGTGTGCTTAATCTTTTTATCTTCTGCTTGTGAAAGGGTTTTCTCAAAAACGGTTTTTACGAAAATAATTAACAAACACAATTCAACCCCCCTTCTTGTGTTTGCCTGTGCCAACTTCAGCTTTTAATGGTAGTGGATATGATTATCGATATAGGTATCATATACCTACAGATTTATGATAAACCGTGAGTTATTTCCAATAATCAGCTCCTCTAAGGTAATCAATTTACTATAGAAGTAAAAGTGAACTCATATGCATCATTCAAATAAATTAATGGTATAGATCATAACACATCATCGTAAATTATTTACTATAACATTAATAAATTAAAATAAAATATTTCATCTCCTCATTTCATTCATTACATTTTCTGTGTTTTCTTCTATATTTCCTTGTTATTCTCCTTATATTTGGAAACGAGTGAATCGTCATTTTGTCCTTGAAATTGTAGGGTGATGGCAAGTTGGTCCCTCACATTAAGAAATAGGCACCTCAAATTGAAAAACGTTAATTACGTTATGGTCTCCAAATTGAAAAACTTTGTCAAATTGGACTAACTTGATGGTCTTTTTTCCAATTTGATGGATGTTTTTGCCTATTTCTTAATATGAGGAACCAATTTGCCACCGTTCTATAATTTCAGGGACCAAAATGGTGATTCACTCATACGGGAACAAATGTGTTCACTTATGGATATGTGAGTAGAGGAAAATCGAAACCCGTTAATCCGTAAGTAATTTTTTATTTTTGTAGATGATACATTTTGTAGCTTACAAGGTAGATGTCATGCATAATTAATGTGGACACACAAAGAAAAAAATGGTGCAACCCCTTCATGCATGTGGAGATTGAACAAGAAATATCTGAGAAAGATGAGAAATGGAATCTTTGAACAAAAATCAGACCTAGACACTTATGGATCTACCCAAGAATAAGTGGGTAGTTGGATGCAAGTGGGTCTTCAAGAAAAAGGAAGGTATTCCGGGAGTTGAGAAAACAAGGTACAAAGCAAGGCTCTTGGCGAAGGGTTTTACACAAGTGGATGGGATTGGCTACAATGAGATCTTTTCACCTGTGGTAAAACATTGTTCTATAATAATTTTGATGTCAATTGTCAATCAATATGATCTTGAGTTGGAACAATTGGATGTTAAGACAATGTTTCTACATGGGAATCTAGAGGAGACTATCTACATGCAACAACCAGAAGGGTTCGCAGAGGATGTGTCAAAGGTATGTCTCTCGAGAAAATCGCTCTATGACTTGAAACAAAGTCCTAGACAATGGTATAAAAAATTCGATGATTTTCTCTTGAGATATGGATTTCTAAGGAGTAGTTATGATAGCTGCGTTTACATATTGAGAAGAGGAGAAAATTGTGTTCTTTTCTTGCTTCTATATGTGGATATATTCTTATAGCTAGCTCTAGCAAGGATGAGATTGACATGCTTAAAGAAAGGCTGAATTCTGAATTTGAGATGAAGGATCTTGGAATTGCAAAGAGGATACTTGGGATGGATATTGTAAGAAACCGGAAAGAGGGGGAATTATTCTTATCTCAACATGGCTACTTGAGGAAGATGGTGGAACCATTTAGGATGCATTAATCCAAACTGGTTAGCACACCTTTGGGTCATCACACAAAGCTTTCAATTACCCAAGCAGCTAGCACTAAAGAGGAAATGGGCAAGATGAATTCTATTCCATATGCAAGTGGAGTAGGAAGCATCATGTACGATATGGTTTGTAGTAGACCAGATTTGGTTCATGTGGTTAGCATTGTTAGTCGGTTCATGGAAAATCCAGGTCAAGCTCATTGGGAGGCTTTGAAGTGGGTATTTAGGTATTTGAATGGTTCACAGAAATCTGGTTTGAGGTACAAGAAGACAACTCAAGGGGAAGATGCTCTTGTTGGGTATGTTGATGCGGACTATGCAGGGAATGGGGACACTAGGAAGTCATTCTCCGGTTATGTGTTTACTTTGTTTTGGAGTGATATTAGTTGGAAGTCAACATTGCAATCGGTGGTAGTATTGTCAACCACACAAGCTGAGTACATTGTGCTTGCAGAAGGAGTAAAGGAAGCCATTTGGCTAGAAGGGATGATTAGTGAATTGGGGATTACGCAAGATTGTGTCACGGTCTATTGTGATAGCCAAAGTGCTATACATTTGGCAAATCATCAAGTTTACCATGAGAGGACCGAGCATATAGATATCAGACTTCACTTTATTAGAGATGTGGCAGAATCTAAAGAGGTTAAGATTGAGAAAATAGCTTTGGAAGACAATCCAATGGATATGTTTGCTAAGTCACTACCTAGATCAAAGTTCAAGACATGCTTGGACTTGATCAACTTCTATGAAGCGTAAATCCATCCCATAAGTGGGAGAGCAGCACACACAACACACTGGTGATTGTTTTGGTCTTAGGGTCTCTGATTTGGAGTCAAGGTGGAGAAATGTTGAAAGATGCCTTAAAATCAGCAAAGTGGAGTTTTCAACAGGGATAATCGATTATGGTGTCTGCATAATCGATTATGGGACTGGCAGAGAACTTGTAATCGATTAGCATAATCGATTACTTGCATTTACAGAAATATGAAACTCGGACAGAGGAGGCATAATCGATTAGCATAATCGATTACGCGGTTTTCTAGAATAGGCAGAGAAAGTGTAATCGATTAGCATAATCGATTACGGGAAATTCCATCAGTGAAGGCATAATCGATTATGGCACTTAAATAATTGATTATGATGCGACTACAAAAGCTGCTATGTTTAGTTTCTACATAACATCAGTTGTGAGATTTTGTGCAAGATTCAAGGGTTCATGGATCTCAAATTTCGTCCAGATACATTGAGAATATTGATCTAGGGTTTGTGTGTACAATAGAGAGATAAGCTTGAGGTTTGTTCATGTTCTTATGAACATGGGAGTGACAAATCTAAAGGAGTTCTCTATTGTAAAACATTGATCATTGATTCTTAGTGGTGCTGCTCTCTCCCGTGGATGTAGATCACATTGATCGAACCACACTAAATCTTGTGCGTACATTCTTCTATCCCTTTCTTGTTTTTTAATTTCTGAACATTTTATGTGCCTACCAAGTGTTTGGTGTATTTCCTGTGTGGCTGTTATTTTCTTTGTGTGTTTGTTTTGTGTTCAGGGACTTTGTGGCTTCCATCCGAGTCTTGGAACCAACAAAAATATATGATAATTTATAGATTTTGCAAATAATATGTATTATAGAAATTTTTTGTGGGTAACATACATAATTTTTTATATAAAAAAAATTTAGGAAAAACAACTACCCACTCCACCCCTGCGTCTAAAGTTAATTGCCCGTTCTAAAGGATCCATGTATATTTATCAAAACCATTTAAACAAACACGTCAAGTATTCTTGTACAAATTTGTTAAGTCGGTACAAACTTCATAATTATAGTTAGATTTATAATAAAAAAAATTATTACATGTCTTCAATGTAGTGCACAAATTGAATAAAATTTAAACATTAGAAAACCATTAATTATAATATGTCACTTATTGAGCCCATTAGGATTAAAGAATTAATGAAAATGAATAACCCTCATTTTCAAATTTAGAAGCTTTCGACCAATATCAGGGTTTTGTATAAAATGTGGTCTAAAATCTCAACCTAGTGTTTTAATGTCTTAAAATGAGTACTAGAATCTAGTTAATTAAAGGATTTGATCAAAAGAATCACATTTTGTAATAATAGGGCTTTGGGACCAAAATCAAGTAAAAAGGAGAAAATCATCTTATAATTTTTTCAACTGTTTTCAAGGATTTATTTTGAGAAATTTAGTATCAATGTACCTATACATTAAACCTATTTCAAAATGTTTTAGTTTTTGGTAACAAGGTTTTGACCTTAGACAAAAAGAATTTTAGTCTCCAAGACTTGTATTTTAAGCAAAACCGTAAAACCTAAGTCAAATAATTGTTAACTCACAAAGCGTCCGACTCTCTGTCAGGCGTCTGACTCTATATCAAGTTGACCATTGTGTTTTGATGAATCTAAACATTAAGCAAATGATTTTAATTGAACTGTCTGAGCATTGCTAATCCATTACTTGAGGTGGGCAGGATAGACAATATAAATACAGATCAAATAAATAATGGAAGAACAAACGTGCAATCTATGCGTCTGGCACTTAGAATCTTAAGATCAGCTGAAGTAAAGCATCTGATTAGTTATGAACAAGCTAAAGTTTAGTTCAACTGTCCAATAAAATATTGTTGTACAAGTTCTCTGAAGCGAGTCACTTAGTTCAAAGAAACGTCTTGACGATCATAGCCAAAGTTTGGAAGACAAATTCGTCTGAAGATTAGACCAAAGCTGAAGATAAAGCTAAGTCTATTACTACATATCCTATTCAGACTGAAGATCTCCTCGAAGAATGAAGACTCAAATCCACTATATCTCAAGCAAACAAAGCTTATACAAAAATTCATGTTGTGAATTGAACAACAAGACCTTCACATGTTTGTATCAAGACTGCAAATATCAAGAACTATTAGAAGTTGCATCAAGAGTATTCTCAACAATTTTCTAAGATAGATTGCAAAGCTAAATATGCAATTCCTTGAAGAAAAATTGAAGACCAACTCAAGACAAGATCAAGTTATAGTCTACACATTCAATCCATTCAAAGTATCCATAAAGCAGAGATCAAGCAAGGATATTTACTGGAAGAAGAAAGTGTCTGAAGATCTGTCAGAACTAAGAAATCATTTGAAGATATATCAGAACTGTCAAGTACAAAGAAAGCGTCTGAGGAATTGGTCAGATATTGAAGTATACTCTAAAGGAAGCATCTGAGTAAAATATCACAACCTTTGTTACTCTGGAACATCAAAGGAAGAATAATGCTTGAAGTTTTATTTTGAGATCTGAAGGAAAGTGATTTATCTAAGAAAGGAACAATCTCTCAAAATGAATATAATACAAATATTCTTATTTTCCAAGAAGGTACAAAAAGCAGAAAACATAAAGTCTCTGCTATGTCTCCTTTCTCGCAATAAGCTAAAAGTACCTTTTTTCGAGTCATTCTCAATGTTGTACAAATGAGGAAAGTTGCACTGACCAAGCCAGAAAACAACTACGCTCAGCTCTATGGTCAACAAAGCTCTCCAACATTTGTAAACATTAAATTCAAGAAAGAACGACTATTTTATATCCAGAAGACAAAGAGAAGATGCGTGATGACCAAAGAAAGTACCTTAACGGATCTTTCTCCGTTAGGTATAAAAAGATGACCAAGAAGATTGGTTGAAAATAAAGAACATAGAGACTGAGAATAGAGAATAGAGAAATAGAGAAAATAATATACAAGGGGTTCATTTAGCATACCATGTACCATTGGGGAGATAACTATTGGGAAAGCTTTGTGTGATCTAGGGGCAAGCATCAATTTGATGCTCCTCTCTATGATGAGGAAGCTAGGCATAAAAGAAGCCAAGGAAACTAGGATGTCACTCCAACTAGCGGATCGTTCTATCAAATACCCTTTTGGGGTGGTGGAGGATTTGTTGGTAAAGGTAGGTAAGTTAATCTTTCCGGCGGATTTTGTAGTACTTGATATGGATGAAGATGCCGAGATACCTCTCATATTGGGAAGACCGTTCTTGGCCACCGGGTGTGCATTGATAGATGTGCAACAAGGAAAGCTCACACTAAGGGTACAAGATGAGAATGTAGTCTTCAATGTCTTTGAAGCAATGAAGCATCCAGTAGAGAAATCTTATGCATATAGTGTTGATGTGGTGGACCCAATTGTAGAATCTATAGCCACACAGGAAGCCCATGGTTCTATACTTGCAAAAGTGTTGGTAAAATTCCATGATGAAGATGGAGAGTCTGTGTGGACTACAGGAAGCTTAATGGTGCGACAAGGAAAGATCACTTCCCTCTTCCATTCATCGATCAAATGGTTGAAAGGTTGGCTGGATATGAGTACTACTGTTTCTTGGATGATTACTCCGGTTACAACCAAATTGTGGTGGATCCTCAAGACCAAGAGAAGACGGCCTTCACATGTCCATATGGAGTTTTTGCTTATTGGAGGATGCCCTTTGGATTGTGCAATGCTCCCGCTACTTTCCAAAGGTGCATGTTTTCCATCTTTTCGGACATGGTGGAAAAATTCATAGAGGTATTCATGGATGACTTCTCGGTTTTTGGGGCGTCATTTGATAATTTCTTAAAGAACTTGGCTTGTGTGCTCGAGAGGTGCCAAGAAACCAATATTGTACTCAATTGGGAAAAATGCCATTTCATGGTTAAGGAAGGTATAGTTTTGGGACAGAAAATCTCCCAAAAGGGGATTGAAGTTGATAGAGCCAAGATCGAGTTAATTGAGAAGCTACCCCCACCAACCAATGTGAAAGGGGTGAAGAGTTTCTTGGGACATGCCGGTTTCTACTGATGGTTCATAAAAGACTTCTCCAAAATAGCAAAACAACTATGTGACCTTCTTATGAAGGACGTATCCTTTGATTTTAATACTTCTTGTTTAAATTCTTTCAACACTTTGAAAAATATGCTTGTTACCGCACCCATAATCACCGCGCCTAATTGGAATTTACCCTTTGAAATAATGTGTGATGCAAGTGATTATGCGGTGGGGGCGGTTTTAGGTCAAAGGGTGGAAAAGTTAGCTCATGTGATTTACTATGCAAGTAAAGTTTTAAATGAGGCACAAGCGAACTATTCCACGACTGAAAAAGAACTAATTGCAGGGGGTTTTGCTTTAGATAAGTTTAGATCTTATGTTGTAGGGTCTAAAATTATTGTTTTCACCGATCATGCGTCCATAAAACACTTGATGACAAAACAAGAGGCCAAACCTAGATTAATCCGGTGGATTCTTCTTTTACAGGAGTTTGATTTTGAGATTAGGGACCGCAAGGGCTCGAAAAATGGAGTGGCGGACCACTTGTCAAGGTTGGTTAATCCCGACACTGAGGAGAAATTGCTAACATCAAGGAAGAATTTCCTTATGAGAGATTGTTTGCAATTTTTGAAAAAGTTTCTCCTTGGTTCGCAGATATGGTCAACTTCAAGTCTTCAAACGTGGTTCCGAAGGGATGGACTATGCAACAAAGAAAGAAGTTCTTCTCGGATGCAAAGTACTACATTTGGGAAGATCCCTTCTTGTTTAAGAAGTGTGCGGATAGATTGATGCGAAGGTGCATTCCTCGTGATCAAATTGGGAGTGTATTGTGGCATTGCCATGGCTCGGATTATGGTGGACGTTTTGCAAAGAAATTTGTAGAAAAAGTTCCCCAAAGTGGTTTCTATTGGCCCACAATCGTCAAAGATGCCAAGGCTTTCACGGATAGTTGTGATCGTTGTCAAAGGGTTGGCAATATCTCCAAGAGACACGAACTTCTTCTCCAAACCATGTCATAAGTAGAAATCTTCGATGTGTGGGGCATTGACTTCATGGGACCGTTCCCTCCATCTTTCTCATATCAATATATTTTGGTGGCGGTGGATTATGTGTCCAAATGGGTCGAGGCCATACCAACCACAGCGGATGATGCGCGAGTCGTCATGGAATTTCTAAGGCGCAACATTTTCACAAGGTTTGGAGTCCCAAGGATTTTAATTAGTGACGATGGTTCACACTTTTGCAACAACTAAATGGATCACCTACTTTCACGATAGGGGGTCACACACAAGGTTGCAAATCCTTATCATCTGCAAACAAGTGGTCAAGTAGAAGTGTCCAACCGTGAGTTGAAGTGAATCCTTGAGAAGACAGTAAACTCATCATGGAAGGATTGGTCAAGGAATATAGATGATGCACTATGGGCATACAGGACTGCTTTCAAAACACCCATTGGTAAATCTCCATATAATTTGGTGTTTGGAAAGGCCCGTCACTTACCGGTGGAATTGGAACATAAATCCTATTGGGCCATCAAGACCCTGAATTTCGAATTGACAAAGGCCGGTGAGAAGCACCTACTAGACTTGAATGAATTGACTGAGATCCGAATGCAAGCGTATGAAAATGAGCGGATTTACAAGGAACGGACAAAGGCTTGGCATGATAAGCATATATTGCCTAGAAGTTTTGAACCGGGGCAATGGGTCTTATTGTATAACTCAAGATTAAGGTTATTTCCGGGTAAGCTGAAATCCCGGTGGTTTGGACCTTTCAAGGTTCACAAGGTATTTCCACACGGAGCAATGGATCTAGAGGGGAACAAACCAGGTGAAATCTTCAAGGTAAATGGCCAAAGACTCAAACCCTACTATGGGGAGGCATTCTAAAGGAACCACCACAGCTTCACGCTAGACTAGCCCTTCATGGGCGACTTGAGTCAAGCTCGGGACGTTAAACAACCGCTACTTGGGAGGCAACCCAAGCTTCCATATCCTTTTTATGCATTATCAGTGTCCAAAAATAATAAAAAGTGACTCATATAAAGTCCTTAGTTATAAAAATTGTATTTAGGAAATATATAGGACTTAGTTGCATTTAGAAATAGGGGGCAAATTTTTGTCTATGGCTCGCCTCGTGAGCAAAGTCTCGGCCCACGAGTAGAGTCTTGCCTCGCGAGCCAGAAGGGGATCAGAAACCCTGTGTCTAGCTCACCCCGTGAAGCATGTCTCGCCTCGCGGGAATGGGAAATGATTAATTTACCAGATTCGCCCCACGATAACTTACTCACCCCACGAATCAGGGTAGAAGATGAACAATTTGAAATTCCTAGATTCGCCTCGCGAGCTCTCTCTCGCCCCGTGAATCTAAGCAACTAGAAGGGTGAAAAAACTTTCTGGTTCACCCAGCGAACCCTGAAATTAGGGTTCAGAATTGGGGAAATTTTAAGTTCTTGCCCCACGGGCGAGGGAGATTTACACGCCACGCGAGCAGCTTTCTGCTCATTTGGGCAAGAAAAATTTAAAACTCTTCTTCTTCTTCCTCTCACTCGTACGCACAAACCAGGGGCCAAGAAACACCTCTCACTCCACTCTTTCATCACTTCCACACTTAATCATCAAGGTTTGTTGTTTTCAAATCCTTTTTCATTATCAAAAGCATGAAATCCATGTCATTCTCTCCATTTTCTCTTTGCGAAAATCTTTGAAAATTCTGAGGAAAATGTGACTTGAATTAAGTATGATTGAATGTTTTTAGAACCAGGATGTCAATATGTTGATTTCATGACTTTCTTGAATGCTTGCATCTTTGAATATGAGAATGTGGTGAAGAACCTTATGACTAATGATTGTTATGAATGCATGATGTTATTGAAAATCAATTTTGAAATCGTGAACTGCTCTGATTGTGATAAACTGACTGCTAGGAACCTAAGTTTGGGGGTCCGCTGGGAATCTTTAGAGATGATTCATTGCTAAGCTGCGTTTCGGGGAAATTGTTTTCTGAAAATTATAGAAAGAATTTGTGTTCTAAATTGATGATTGGACTGCTTGAGATTCAATTGTAATAGCTTAGGAGGAAATTCTATCTTCTTAGCTATATTGTGACTGTGTTATAAACTGTACCGGGAACTCTTCTGATTTTCAGGTATGGCTCCTCCAAAGAACACTACTGAGAAACAACAAGTAAAGCGCAATAAGTGCCAAGCTACTCTCGGGGGAGGGGGAGGGGGGGGGGTGTGTTCCGTGTGGGACACGAGACCTCTTCTCGGAGTGCTACTCCTTCCATCCGCTTCCGTTCTCTTGTTCGTCAGGAGCATTGGGAGTTGGTGCGTAAGAAGGACATGGTACTTGAGAGGAGGGTGGCTCTCGCGGGGAACAACTACTTCTTCGTCTCTGATGCTAGTTGGGATCGGGGCTGGGGTTACTTGGCTGATCTTCCTAGGCGAGTTGATGTTAAACTCGTCAAGGAATTTTATGCCAATGCTTACAGCCCCGACCCTACTGAGCCAGGATGCATTAGCATGGTGAGGGGTGTGGGAGTTACTTTCCACCCCGATGACATTAACCAGTGTTCGGGCATTCCCAACACTTGGGGAGAGGGGAGCCAACACTCTCATATGCCGGCAATCCAGGAACTTGCCCAACCCATTCTAGAGACCTGCTGCAAACCTGGAGCGCAGTGGGAAATAAGGACCTCTGGGAACTTACTGAGACTGAGGAGGAGGGATCTTAATCCCACGACCCGGGTTTGGCATTCTTTCATACATGCCAGCCTGATTTGCAGCTTTCACGAGTCGGATATCATAGTTGTACGGGCCCACCTCTTCTATGCCATTATGGAAGGGAAGACCATTGATGTGGGCACGGTCATAGCCCAGGACATCCAGCATAAGGCCAACTCCAGGAACGCCAAGGAGGTGTTGGCTCATGGATTTTTGATCACAAAAATGATGGCGAGGGCGGGGATTGTTGTTTCTGGGGATAACAAGAAGGTTCCCCGACAGTCGATCGACAGAGATTATATCCGCCACCACTGTTATGGAGAGCCAGCACCACCTTGGAGGACAGCAGGACAGGCCCCTCAAAGGGAATTAACAATAGAGATGGTTTTGCTTCTGTAAAACCAACAGGCAGAGAGGAGGTCGCATGAGGTATTCTGGGACTTCTTCCGAGAGATGTCCCTGGCTCAGCAGGAGGGACGGGTACCCATCTACCCCTTCGAGGATGATTTGGCACCTCGGCTAGGGTGGCAGGACTATCCTGGGGACCAGGATGCCCAGCCATAAGGGGGGTGCCCGAGGTCCCAGTAGATGATGGGGCAGCTGCTCAGGGTAACCCGGATGATGATATGTTGGATCATATGTTGGATCAGATCGACTTCATCTGAGTCGGAGGCGACCATCTTTATTTTCCTTTGAGTTCTAGCTATACATTCGATATGGTTGTATACTAAAATACCCTAGAAACTCATATTATCTTGATACCTTATGCACTGTTCCAGACTATATACATGTTTTGTGGTGCATGTTTTTAATTTTGCTCTTTTCTTTTTAAATTTTTAATTATTTTTATTGACCACTAGTTGAATTGTGAATTAGATGCCTATTGATTGGAGTTTTTTATGCAAGGAAAGGCAACCAATTGATGAAAGAACAATCACTTTAGACCACCCCGATTATGAGTACATCAGTGTGTGCATACGAGAGAGACGGATCCCCTACCCTCAATTAGAAAAATTGTCAAAAAAAAAGAGGACGAGGAGGATCCGTTTCACTTGAGCTTTGATAGGGGTATGAATGACTACGTCCGGAGGATAATTGAGCTTGAGGTTGAAGAAAGGCAAAAGGGCTTCCCAGTTTACATAAACAACGAGCATGCCTTATATGAGAAAGTCAAGAAGGCGGTGGAAAGAGGAGAGATTCCATTCTCGGATGTGGAGAGATTAACTAAGTATGAAGAGGACAAGTGGGATCCAAAATGGCTTCTAACCTTTAAGGGAGCCAATGATATCGCATGGGTGGAATTGGAAATGATCCGGCATGCAAGAGAAGGAATTCCGAGCGGAAGAGCTCCAAGAGAGGAAGCTACTGTTATTAGCCCGGACATAGTTTGGGCTATGTATCTTGATGAGGAGGCCGAATCTAGTATGCCAAGGAAGAAAGTAAAGTAAGACGAGGAAGAGGCGAGGCATGCTAATAAGAGCGTGGGGTCCGCTCGGACCCCTTGAGATAACTCTTTCTAAAACTCAACTCTTTTGTTTTCTTTTGAATTTTCGGGTTGCATGTGAATAAGTGGTCAATAAACAGAAACCATTGTGTCATAGAGCCTAGTTGGTAAGTCTTGATGGGATTAATTGCAGTGAGCCTAAAATTGAATGCATGCGATAAATATTGAAAAAATCCTGATGTTTTTCCTTATGCATTTGAAAAATGAGAAAAATTGATCCCCATGAAAAATTGGACAGCGAGCTTTGAGAATTTTTGTTTGGATTGCATGATTTATGCCAAGTTTGGGGTGAAGGGGTACACACATTAGGGATGCATCTCGGACAAATAATTTGCTAAAAATGTCCAGGTGAGGAATTTGAGCCTCCAACATGTTCTTGAAAATTGTGTGAATCACTTTCAAGTTGCACTTTCCCGGATTTGCTTGAATCTATGCATGGTTTGCATATCTATTTGTTGCATCATATGATCTAGGCATTGTTTCTTTGAAATAGCTACTTGGCCAAAATGAACCATTCCTAATGCATGTTCCATAGTTAGCCAATTTTGAGCTTAATAAGCCTATTGTTTCTTAATAACCTAACGTTACATGCCGAAAATCCAGAAAAACCGTATTAACCCGATCTTAGGATTTAGGAGAGCATGGATGCTTAGCAAGAAAATGGTTGTTTAGAAACTAAGTTTGGGGTGGCTACAATTAATTATCATCTTACTTGGGAATGAAAAAAGGGGGGGGGGGGGGGGGGGGGGTTTAAAAGATTATCAAAGGAAAAAGGTTTGTAGCCACCCAAAGGGAAAAATAAAATTGAAAAAGGAATTAGAAGAAAAAAAATAAAGGTGTGAAAAGTTCGTGCTCTCTTGATTCCTAGGGATTTAAGGTTTGTAACCACCTTTGTATATCCTACCTTTAGCCATTCCCCATTACAACCCTTAAAAGACCTTTTGATGATGCAAACATGTTTTTTGGGGACTTTGTTTAGATGAAGATCAAATCCATGGAAGGTGCACTTGAAATGTGAATTTTAGTGAAAAGTTGAAAACCTTGACAAATTGAACGAATGAGTGAATGACTAAATGCCCTTGTGAGGAAGGCAATTGTTTGAATTTGGTGAGCTCCCTTTTGTGTGTGACTTGGATCCTTTGCTTAGATTAATGAATGCATGATTGATTGAATTCTCATGGTTTGAAAGTAGATGAAGTTGTGGATTGATTAATTAAAGTAAAGAAAGGGAAGGCATTGATTGAAAGTGAATTGATGGGATTGCATGAAATTTGAGGCAAGGGTGATTAAGTCCATTGAGCTTACCTAGTTTTGAGTCTTTCTTGTTAGTTTACTTGGGGACAAGCAAAGTTTAAGTTTGGGGTATTTTGATAAAAATTTGGTTCATCTAGTTTTATGACTAGAAAGGCCTCAATTTTGATACCAAATGTGCGAGTTCATTCTCGTTTTAGCCGAAATTTGGCTTTAATTGCTCACAGGCGACATTTTGAGTCTTAGGAATAATTTCTTGTAATTTCTTCTTTTTTCTAGTCAAAATAAAGCAATTAATGCTACTTTTTATTTCAGGTTAAAAGTGAAGTTCTTGGAAACTTGGATTAAATGAATAAAACAAGCAAAAAGAAATTTCCAAGGTCTCGCCCCGCGAGCCAGAACTGATGCTGAGCAGGAATAGAAGTCTTTTAGTCTCGCCCCGCTAGCCAGACACAGGTTTCTGAAGACTTTTCAGTCTCGTCCCGCGAGGATTCAAACTCATACTGGAGCCAAATTTAAGTGCTCGCCCCGCGAGCAACCGCAGAATCAGACTTCTATATAAGAAGTAATTCGGTCAATATACCATCTATTGTTCATAAATTATTACAAGGTCTCGACTAACTCAAAACCTATCAGAATCACACATTGTTTCGACAAAGAAAAAATTCAAACAAGGTCCTACCAGAGATCACGCAACAAAAACATAACAGACCTATTCCCCAAGGTTTCCGAAAGACTCGACCGGCTTTGATACCACTAATGTAACACCCTAACTCGGGTCATTACATGGTTAACCCATTGTGGAAAATAAATTAAAATTATATTAACTGGTTGCTTTCGAAAAATTTATTTATTTGAGGTCAGAAAAACTCGAGTGTAAAAATTTTCTTCTGCGAATAACTCTAGAATATCTTAATACATACAAAAATAGTAAAGTCATATTCTTAAAGGAGTCACCACAGCATACCGTTCTTATTTTCAAAAAGAGAAACTTAAAACAAAGATATTATTACAACATCACAGTTACCGACCTTTTCAACATAAAACCCAAAATTAAACTCCTAAGCTGGTCGCTCTACAAGACATTATTGGAAAGACCACCGTGATCTTTTCCACGAACAAATACTTCTTCTAGCATCTAGAATCTAAGTCCGCGAGTGACTTAAAGAACTCCTCCGCTTCATCTGTACTAGTATCCCAAGATACAACGTCAGTTACCAGAAAAACCTGATATATTTGTAAGGGTGAGACGACAATATATGGATTTAACACAATAACCGCATGAGCGACAAGAAGGAAAACATATACACATATACATTACCATAAATAAACAAGTAGTATATGACTGGGTTTCATACCCGATCACGGTCTTTTGGAAAAATGCATGAACACTTCAATATTCAGGCTCTAATTTAATACCTAGTCTCTGGAGACCCCAATGTCGTGTAAATGAATTGATCAAGCTCGATGGCCAAATGATACGTCGAGACATGCATGATTAACAATACGTCGAGACATGAATATCATTAAGATATCATGATTAACAATGCGTCGAGACATGAATATCATTAAGATATCATGATTAACAATGCGTCGAGACATGAATACCATTAAGATATCATGATTAACAATGCGTCGAGACATGAATATCATTAAGATACCATGATTAACAAATAAACTGTAGAGTAAAACTTGTTTACAAAAACCCTTTCTGTTGTAACTCGTTTATAAAACGTCAAACCATATTGAAATTCATTTTCTTTTGGAAATCCTTTTCCCGAAATAACGTCTAGTCTTCGTAAAATCATTTCTACTATAAATTCCTTTATCAAATCACTAAGAAACTCATTTTCATTCAAAAATCTATATTTGGAACCTTAGTTCCAACAAACATCATTTAAAGCTAAATTGCTGTTAAAACAAATACTGTCGTTTTCAAAATTTGTTTCCATAAATATTTGAGGAATTATCCGTCGTTTAACATTTTAAAAACATTTTAAGTCAAAACTTGATCTTTTCCACTGAAATAATTTTCTAAAGTCATAATTAACATATTTTCAATATTTAATTTCATAAAATAACTTTTTATAATATTGCGGAATTTCTTACGTAAAAATCAGCAGTACAAAAATAATTTCACGGTTTCGCTCTCACTGTGACTCATAGTTCACTCTTACAGCGATAAATCATTAAAATAATGATATTTTCCAAAATTCCTTATTTTTCCCAAATAAAATTTTTCATTAATATTATGTTCCAATATTTTACTGTTAAAACATTGAATATAGTTTATAAAGCTTCTTAAAGCTTTTATCCAATTAATTTAATTGGGCACTCACCACTGTCAGGCTTCTCAAACAACAATCAACAACAATATCACAGAAATATTACCAGGCATATCATGCATCACAATACATTATAATATAATTGCAGACAAACAATTTAAATGCAAATCAACCATCACAGGTAAAAATACATAACTTAAACAACTTGAACCAAATTAAACAAGCACCACAACCACAGATAAATAATACAGACCACCCACTAATCACATACAGTTATTGGGAAAAATCCCTCAGGTAAGCTCCCCTTACCTCAAAAACACAGATTCTTCAGTGAATAATTTCTGACAAGTCCCGCAGTGTCGGTAACGCGCGTAAACGGCAATCTAACTTTATCCTTCATTAAACACAACAACTAATAAACAATCAAACAACTTAATCAAACCTATATTACTATATGTATGTTTCGGCCAAGAGCCGCCCTTAGGTTTAGGAATCTCTAAAAATTCTAAACTTTTGGATTAATCACTCCTAATTACTCAAATCCCCAAATCAATGTTTATTGAACAAAGATTGAATTTAAATCTTCCAATCCCTCAACAAATGATTTTCGGCCATGACCATTAAAATGGTTTAGAGACTCTAATTTACCTCAAACAACATAGATCTAATACCTATATAGCTTATAAGATTGAATCTTGTAAAGAAAATGAACAAAATCCCCCCCCCAAACAAAACCCTAGGTTCTGCCTCCTTAGGTTAAATAGGTTCGAAAATTTTGTTTGATGCAAGCTTCTAGATCTAGAACATAGAGGTAATAATAGGATTATAGAAATTGGTTTCATATTTTTAGGATTTTTCTATGATTTATGGTGATTTTTCAAAGTTCTAGATCTAGAAACTTAAAAGTGATGAACATAGATGAAATAGACTTTGAATCATGAAACTTATTGAAGAAGATAGACATGATTAGGAAAGGAGAATAGAATTCACCTCTTGAAGATCAAAAACAAGTGAAGATCCAAGGACTTGCTTCACAAAATCAAGCTATGTAACTTAGGAGTTTTAATGAAAAATGGCAAAGTTGATGAAGAAGATGAAGATGGTCTTTTATAGAAGTGAAATGGGCTCACTTGGGAGGGTTTGGTCGTGGTTTTCAAGGGCATAAGGGTCCAAACATAAATTTTTAGGGACAAAGGAGTAATCTTACAAAATGGCACTTTTGTGATAAAATCCAACATTAAGGACAAAATGGTAATTTCTAAAAAAAAACCATCATGACAAACATGTGGTGAGGAGTGGTTGGTGATGTGGCTGATTTGTGTCCACAATTTGTGGGGACAAACTTGGCATTTAAATGAAAGTTCAAGGGTAAAATTGTCCAAGGATAAAATAGTCTTTATACTATTTTAAAGAAATATCTAGATTTTTATTTAAAAGAAATCATGACATGAGTGAGTCATCCATATGACTCACCACCCTAGGTGGCAAGAGATCTCAGCATCCGACGTCGGGTTTTGTCTCTACACGTCCGTTCTCGACTCCGTCGATTACGCGATTTAGGGTTTTATGCCCAAATTGAGTATAATAACTTATTTATTTTGAAAATTTTCAAAATAACCTTTATTGTTGGAAATTAGATATAAAATATATTCATTTCGTTCTCGGGTCAAAATTAGGTCATTTGAGCGGTGAAATCTTACTGTCGGTGAAAACGCAGACCGGGTTCCGTCTGAATGTTCAACAAAAAATTTCACCATATACTTATAAAAAAAAGTATGATATGAATATGAATTTGGTTTTCCCAAAATCATTTTCTAAGTTTCCGATAAAAATATAAACGTTTATTTATATTTATACCGATCTTAGAAAGCGAAAAAATTGGGGTGTTAAAATACTACCCCACTATAAAGAATTTCGTACTTGAAATTCGGGACTGAAAACTATACAAGATCTTCTTAATCCTAAGGTCTTACTTTCACAAGAGGGTAAGTAATCATAGAAGAACTTTATTAATCCGAAAAGAACACAGGAATGTCCAATATGCAAAAAGATTCTTTAATATGTTCGCGAGCGTAAAACTGCATAGCAAATACATATTTACAACTAGGACTCTAATAAAGTTCCTTCTTTCACGAGAACACCTAGTGGATTAGGAACTCACAAAACGACTAGTTCCCACTCTGAAGAGAATTTATTATTTGAACAAGGAATTTATCAAACAACGATTTAAAAATAACAACAGTCCGATTAAAATTCAGACTGAATCACTCTTACCAAAAGTAAAAGTGACTAAACTAAGTCTCATCAAGAAAATTCTTTCATCGCGAAAGTATCTATCCCGAACAATAATAAGATAGTTCACAAAATAAAATTCCATAAAATTCATTCAACAATTGTAGTTTGAAAACAATTCACAACTGTTGGGAAAAAAAATGATCTGACCCCAAAAATCTAGACTAATCACTTCAATCAAAAGAAAAAGGACTAGAATAAATTTCCTTCAAGAAACCTTTATTCTCATGTGTCTAAAACACCTTACTTATAAGAAGTAATTCAGTCAATATACCATCTATTGTTTATAAATTCTTACAAGGTCTCGACTAACTCAAAACCTATTAGAATCATACATTGTTTCGACAAAGAAACAATTCAAACAAGGTCCTACCAGAGATCACACAACAAAACATAACAGACCTATTCCCCAAGGTTCCCGAAAGACTCGACCAGCTCTGATACCACTAATGTAACACCCTAACTCTGGTCATTACATGGTTAACCCATTGCGGAAAATAAACTAAAATTATATTTGCTGGTTGCTTTCGAAAAATTTATTTATTTGAGGTCAGAAAAACTCAAGTGTAAAAATTTTCTTCCGCGAATAACTCTAGAATACCTTAATACATACAAAAATAGTAAAGTCATATTCTTAAAGGAGTCACCACAGCATACCGTTCTTATTTTCAAAAAGAGAAACTTGAAACAAAGATATTATTACGACATCACAGTTACCGACCTTTTCAACATAAAACCCAAAATTAAACTCCTAAGTTGGTCGCTCTATAAGACATTATTGGAAAGACCCCCGTGATCTTTTCCACGAACAAATACTTCTTCAAGCATCTAGAATCTAAGTCCGTGAGTGACTTAAAGAACTCCTCCGCTTCATCTGTACTAGTATCCCAAGATACAACGGAAATTACCAGAAAAACCTGATATATTTGTAAGGGTGAGACGCCAATATATAGATTTAACACAATAACCGCATGAGCGACAAGAAGCAAAACATATACACATATACATTACCATAAATAAACAAGTAGTATATCACTGGGTTTCATACCCGATCACAGTCTTTTGGAAAAATGCATGAACACTTCAATATTCAGGATCTAATTTAATACCTAGTCTCCGGAGACCCCAATGTCGTGTAAATGAGTTGATCAAGCTCGATGGCCAAATGATACGTCGAGACATGCATGACTAACAATACGTCAAGACATGAATACCATTAAGATACCATGATTAACAATACGTCGAGACATGAATATCATTAAGATAACATGATTAACAGTGCGTCGAGACATGAATATCATTAAGATACCATGATTAACAGTGCGTCGAGACATGAATATCATTAAGATACCATGATTAACAAATAAACCGTAGAGTAAAACTTGTTTACAAAAACCCTTTCTGTTGTAACTCGTTTATAAAACGTCAAACCATATTGAAATTCATTTTCTTTTGGAAACCTTTTTCCCGAAATAACGTTCAGTCTTCGTAAAATCATTTATACTATAAATTCCTTTATCAAATCACTAAGAAACTCATTTTCTCTCAAAAATCTATATTTGGAACCTTAGTTCCAAGAAACATCGTTTAAAGCTAAATTGCTGTTAAAACAAATACTGTCGTTTGCAAAAATTGTTTCCGTAAATATTTGAGGAATTATCCGTCGTTTAACATTTTAAAAACATTTTAAGTCAAAACTTGATCTTTTCCACTTAAATAATTTTCTAAAATCATAATTAACTTATTTTCAATATTTAATTTCATAAAATAACTTTTTATAATATTGCGGAATTTCTTACGTAAAAATCAACAGTACAAAAATAATTTCACGGTTTCGCTCTCACTGTGACTCATTGTTCACTCTTACAGCGATAAATCATTAAAATAATGATATTTTCCAAAATTCCTTATTTTTCCCAAATAAAAATTTCCATTAATATTATGTTCCAATATTTTACCTTAAAACATTGAATATAGTTTATAAAGCTTCTTAAAGCTTTTATCCAATTAATTTAATTGGGCACTGACCACTGTCAGGCTTCTCAAACAACAATCAACAACAATATCACAGAAATATTCCCAGGCAGATTATGCATCACAATACATTATAATATAATTGCAGATAAACAATTTAAATGCAAATCAACCATCACAGGTAAAAATATATAACTTAAACAACTTGAACCAAATTAAACAAGCACCACAACCACAGATAAATAATATAGACCGCCCACTAATCACATACAGTTATTGGGAAAAATCCCTCAGGTAAGCTCCCCTTACCTCAAAAACACCGATTCTTCAGTGAATAATTTCTGACATGTCCCGCAGTGTCGGTAATGCACGTAAACGGTAATCTAACTTTATCCTTCATTAAACACAACAACTATTCAACAATCAAACAACTTAATCAAACCTATATTACTACATGTAGGTTTCGGCCTAGAGCTGCCCTTAGGGTTATGAATCTCTAAAAATTCTAAACTTTTGGGTTAATCACTCCTAATTACTCAAAACCCTAAATCAATGGTTATTGAACAAAGATTGAATTTAAATCTTTTAATCCCTCAACAAATTATTTTCAGCCATTACCATTAAAATATATATATACACTCACGTCAAAACACTTAAAATCGATAGAATATACTTGCATATTGATCTCTCAACTCTTCTTATTAGAGCTAAGTTTATTACTTTTAAAAAAAATTAAAGTTGATAATCCAAAGTCACTAAAATACCCTAAAGACAAATTATTTTATGCAAAAGCGTTTTTGATTTTTTGTCCAATGCAAAAGATGAACCTGTATATGAAGGTAGGTTAGCAATACTCACGAAAAAGTGATTTATATTCTATTTATATTTAGATTAAACAAAATATACATTTTCTACTCAATATAAGGTTTTTTTTTGAAGAACTGCTCAATATAAGGTTAATATATAAAAATCATAGATAAAAGTATTTAAAACAATTTACTCTAATAATTATATAATAATTTTGATATTCAGTAATTTTGATAATATTGTTTAAAAAAGGTAATAGTATATAATATAAATTCCTTTTAAAATTAAATAATTGTATTTATTTTTAAAATAAATAAAATATAGCTAAATTTTAGTCATTAATTATTAAAGATATCTTCATGTCAATGCAAGGTGTTTGGGTCAAATGTCAAGCGACTCATGATCTTGAGTGACGGGAATGCGTATTATAAAAGCTAAGGATGACATCTTTTATGTATGATTCTAGTGAAAGATGTGCACACGCGTATCTCCCATGTCAAAAGGATAAATTTATTAAAGATAATCAGCACTTTTAAAAAAATAAAGGATGCTGAAAATATCTTCTTTATCACATAGTATTATTCAATATAATAATGAAAGAAACTATTAAAAAATAACTTAATTTCTTTTGACCCCGTGTATTAGTTGGCCTTGTTTAATTTTATACTATGAATAATGCTAAGAACCTATTTATTTTATATATCTGGGTTAAATATGTTTTTAATCTTTTATTTTTGATAAAAATTCAGTTTTAGTTTTTCGTTTGGAAAATATATATTTTTAGTCCATCAATTTTTAAAATATGTTAAAAGTGATCCCTACATCACACATTCATTTTTTACAACAATATATTTTTAATCTCTTATTTTTATTTATAAAAATTCGATTTTAGTACACCGTTTTTCAAATAGAAATATGATGTATGAGTTATTTCTGATATATTTTAAAAAACAGAAAACTAAAAAAATACATTTTTAAAACGAAAAACTAAAACAAAACTTTTGTAAAAAAAATAGGGATCTATGTTCTATGAGGCATGCAATACAGAGTTATGCGTTCACATTTTCTTGCTACTTCATATCACGTCATAGTGACATCACGCTAATTATATTTTTAAAAAAATAGTAGAAATGAATGGAACTGCTACTTGAATTACAAATTAAAAAGATAATAATATACATAGGCAAATTCTACCGTGGATGAATTATTGATATCTCTCACGTGAGAGACCTTTTTTTGACCGTTGGATTAAAAGTATCACAGGATATTACAATGGACTTCCCACACCAGATTCTATATTTTTAGTTTGCCCCTTCTTGCTCACTCCCCATGCTTCTCCCGCGGCGGCGCCTCCACCCCTTCGGCCCTCCTACTCCCAGCTACGTCCTCACCCCTTCACTGACTCTCATTATTTTATTCTTTTTATTTATTTTTTTATTCGATGCCTCTGTTCCAAATTTCAATATTGAAGGATACCCACTTGGGTTCTGGTTCCAGATCTTTGCATTCCCTGTTTCCAATTCCAAAGCCCAAAGTCGGTTTATTGCTACACCCTGAACCTCCTCTCATGGCTGGTCGCTACGACAGCAATCGCTTCGAGGAAAAAGAAGACAATCCCATCTCTGTAGTCCTTGTTCTCCCCCAGCAGTGTTGCTTTCTGAAAGTTGAGTTTTTGAGAACTGGATATGCGTTTTTGGTAAATTCAATCTGGTTCAATGATGTGTGCCTTGAACAATGATGTTATACTTTTTTTGTATTTTAGATTTGGGAATTCTTCTGCTTCCACTGACAAGGTTCAGCGATTTACGCCGTGCTCACAACGATCGATTAAGGTTAGGAAAACCAGGTTGGTGAAAACCGAGTTGGTGGACGATCCAATTGAAGAACTTGAGGCAGGATAGGACGTTTTGCTATTGGCGGCGAGGTGACGGAGGGCGAAGAGTTCGGGAAGATTACAGAGGGATGAGATGGAGAGGGGTGAAATGAAAAAAGAAATAATCAGATGTAGGCTTACCATGTTAACATCCGGTGTAACTTCTTCATCCAATGGTGATTTATGATTGCGCACGGTGAGCGACTTGCTTAAGTCGCGCATCGTAGAAATAGCCTGTGTTTGGTTAATGTTTATTGTTAGCAAGATTCTTATTTCCAAATTTTAAGTTTCCGGTGACTATATGCACCCCCCCCATTTTTTCTAGGATATCCTCCACGTGTAACTGTGGAGACGACTAATACCTCGAGTCAGATAGGACCATAAGGACGACAAAGCTCCCCCTCAAGAGTTTTAATGTTGCTTGTAACACCATGTTTTACTTAAGACTGATTAACTTAGTAAAATGAAGATTTTCATATTTGTTTTCAAAATAACCTCTTTAAAATTTGGAACTTTGCATGATGTCAAAACTCTACCTGATAAACATATGATAAATTTAAAAACTTCTTCAAATAAAAATTTGATCACTGGTCTTAAACCAATTGCCAGGATAGAAAAGGAATAATATTCCATTTATATACTAGAAACATAAAATAGATAAATTCAACAGTTCCAAAATAAAGTTTCAAAAGTACACGAAATAATTACGTACAAGAGTTTTCGAAAACTAAGTAAGCTTATATCTCACGATTACCAGAATAAAATATAATAACATTTTCAAAATACTTTAAATAAAAACAACTCTAAATAGATAACAACAACATATTACACACGACATCGAAGCTCTGAGTCATCATAATTCTCTTCTGTCACCTTCTCAGCATCTTCTAACCTTTCTTCATCTCATCTTCGCTCCTCAAATGAAACAACGCATTGCCAACAAGAAACGAAGAAGAAAAGAAGTACAAACAGAGGAGGTAAGATTCTACAATAGGCTAGCAATGTAGATATGGGCACGCAGGAAAGCATACAAGCTTTCAAGTGGATATATATATATATATATATATATATATATATATATAGGTATGTGTCAAGGGATACATTTATAAAATACGTATATAGTTTCAGAAAAAAGGTCGAGACTCGAATGCATGCCTAGGACTAGACCTAACTCTGCTCCATGGAGACTATTGTTGTCATAATGTTATGTCAGGATAGCATTCAGGTAATATGCGTAAACAACTCGGTACACAAGTCCCAAATGGAGTATGCTAACAGCCATCTCCGCGGTCCTTTCACACGAGAGTACTTAACATCTGAATAGTATTTAGTTCAGTGGAGTGTCAAGATAGCCCTGTTGTCCAAGTCTCCACCAGTGCAGTGCAGTTGTACACCGAACCATTGGCAGGATCCACACCTGACTATCCCCAATGTCTATGTGGCCCCCACACAGTCCCCTAATATACTATGAATAGGTGTCTGTGCTTCCAGAACGATAACGACTATGATTAGGGTGGAATGTTGTGCAAAGACAAACAAAGCAGGAACTAAAAGTTCCAAAGCGCGCTGGTATCAATTTAAAAAGAGTTATTGTTAAGAATTGGTCTCGAATAGACCATTAACCAAAATAATATTCCTAATTCAAAATTCGTTTGACATTTCAAATTCATTTGAGCATACTTAGGCTAAAATTAAGTATATAATCATATTTAGAATTAACATTTGATACTTAATATCAAATACAAATCGAAGGATACAATCATCCAAAAGATAAGATTTTGAAAGTCTTTAACTTTCCAATATTTGGTCTATTCATTTCAATCCTAAATACCATATATCATATTAACTTCGAGCTCAAGACAACAAAATATGAAAAGGATGAACCTTGAAGTTGAATTCATAAATTCAATAAATAAGAATTGATACCAACTAATAATAACATTCCAACACCTCCCGAATCTAAGTTTGGAAACAAATGCACTTCACACAAGTCCCTAAGTGACTTAACGATCGGACATAAGGCTTATACTTAGAGCCCAGTTGCAACGAAATCGAAATGATGCTCAACGTCCGAAAAATTCAAGAATAAGCAAGTTCTCGGATTCGAACCTAGGCAAAAATTTGCAAATGATATCATATCATGTTCAAGACAAGCCTCATTAATTTCTTACAAGAAATACACATCAAGCTCACAACACACTTTTTACCATCAAACGTAACTAATAAAATCACACCTCCTCATACCTATCACATCATCATATTATCTGTTTCATAACCTCAAAACATTACACCCACTTATAATCTCATCTTAATTACATGCTTTCATGAACATACCCCTCATCATAAACAACATAAACGATGTCCACCTTCCTTTTCATAACACACTTTAATGCCCCTTATTACTATTCTTCTTAAGTCTTACTACTGTCCATCATAATTCTCATAGTCCAAGCCTACTCTTACTAATTATTTCCTTAAACTTACAACAATCCATTTTAAAGGAACTCTATTACTATAATATCATCATTTCAACTTACCCACAATTGTAATGAGACACATCCTTTTCTTATTATACCATATTGTCTTGATAACTCTTGGCACCCAAATTAATGCACATAATGATCAACTCATCTTGTCAATCTACCCGTTACATTCATCATACTCAACTTATACCTGTCCATAGAATTATATTGACATTATACTTTGTTTCTTAACTTAGCAATTACCTTAAGACATAAGTCCAACAAACCTTAGTCAAATAAACTTACACTAGGACACCATTGCTTCTAGAATTCAACCATAGTCTTGAAAAATCATATTCATATGCAGATAAATAATTTTAATAAACTAATATACATTCAACGTTCCCTGACGCCTCTCCACACACATATTACTGCTCTACTCTTATTGCCTTTTTCATCCAACAACATTGTACATGATTTAAGTCCTAAGGGAATAATGGTCCTTAATTTCTAATCCAAAGCCAGAATAAAACAACCAAAACAAGCAAAAGCAACCATTTCAAACAACACAATTATCCCAAACATAACATCAGGCAAAGTCCTAATCATACAAAACATATAATTCACAAGTGCAACCAACGCAATTATAATCAAGCAATTTATAACAAACCCTATACAATTCATTTCATGAAATTTCCTAGGCATATATACTAAACCCTTATTAAAACCCACACTACACCTAGAGTATTATCTTCCCCCACCTTAAAGGTGTTCCGAGATCTCCAGGCACTTGTCAGTTAGGCAGTCAGAGTTTCCAGAGAGCAATTTCTGCTTCCTCAAAGCAAGCACGAGCATGAATGACGACCCAGAGGGATGATCCAACCATGGAAACAATCAGACAAATCACCAAATTAATTTCTCAACATCAACACTATAAATATAACTCACTAACATATTTAATTTCTCAAAAACCTCGTTGATTTAAATCAAAACAGATTTGGGGATTTTTAGGTTCATGAAGAAAATTGGGGGAAATTAATTTAACAAGAGATTGACAAAATTGGTTTAGGGAAACACTTAATCATGCTCCCAACTGCATAAAAACATTACCAATTTCAAACTTTGAAACTGAAATCAAATTGCTAGGTTTAGGGTTTGATTAATCAATTTGGGGGTTTTGAATTTGAAGCACACAAGGTGGATTTTTCACTCACTAAGCTGAGAAAGAGAAGGAATGGTGGTTATTCGGAGGTCCGGCGACGGCAGCGACGGCAGCCACGCGGCGACAATCGGCGATGGTTTCGTTTCTGTAACCACCAAGAGTCAAAGAGAGGGAATAAGTTCAAATGAAGAAGAAATAGAGGTTGAAGAAGGTGGCAACCACCCTTACCCGCAGCGGCGACGCGCACTTTCCGTATGTAGTGGAGACGAACGACGGTGTTTCGCACGGTGGCTGGAGCTGAGCCTGGTGCCGGTGACGCGGTTCTACTTTCTAGAGGGAAGGAGGAGCAAATTTTTGAAGAGTTGGAGAAAGAAGATGATGGTTGTTAGGATGCAGAAGAAGAATTTATCGTGAAAAGGAGAGAGGAAAGAAAGAAAAGGGGAAAAAGGAAGAGAGAGGGTATGGGAGACGTGGAGAAACCGTGGCTAAGTAAGGAAAATAACACAAAAATGATCATTTTTATTTTTCTGATGCTAAAAATTTCTTTTAGGGACTATTAAAATAATTTTTCTTTAACCAAAATAATTTTAGATTGTATTTTTCTAAACAAAGAATAATAGCTTAATTCTATTGTCTAGCAAGCATGCACACCCCGTAACAATGCAGTGTTAACACACCTAATAAAAACATAGTTTAATAAGCAGATAAAAATCAAATAAGTCAAATCACATAAAAATAAATATATTTGACCAATTAATAAATATTGTTATCAAATAAACACAAATATATATAATTTTCGGGATGTTACAACACTACCTCTCTTACAAAAATTTCGTCCTCGAAATTGATATATCTCAAAAGAGATATAGATACTAACCCTACGTTTTCACCTGGATATTCCGCATAGCAAATCCAACGACGACGATCCCATAAACTTTGACTAAGTAATCGGGTTTCCTTGACGTTCTTTTACCAATCGGTCTATTATCTTAACAGGGAAAAGTCTCATAAGACAAGTCTTCTTCTAACTGCACTAGATCAATTTCGGTAATCATGAAAGATCATAATTACATTTCCACAACAAGGAGAAATGAAAGAATCTTGAACGTTTGAAAAGAGAGTGAAATTAGTCAATAAGTGATAAGCCTTATCGAACAAACGATAAGACAAGGCATTAGAAATTGGAAAGGAAACTTGAAGAAAGGAAATTTGTAGACTTTACTTTCACAAAAAAGTATAAAGAAGAATTTAATAAACAGAAAGGTAAAGGAATATCCAATATGTAAAAAGAGTCTTCAATAGGTTCCTGAGTGAAAAAATGTCGTCACAACTTTACAAATAAGACTCTACTAAGATCACTTCTTCCACAAGAACTTCCATTGGATTAGAAAATCAAAGATGAATAGATTCCAACACTAAGGGAATTCATTCTTAATATAAGACAATGTCAAACGATGCTTTAAAATAATAATAGTCCGCCTTAAAAAAATCAGACTGAGTCACATCTACCAAGAATAGAGGCGACTAGAGTAAGTTTGCAAAGGAAATCCAGTTTCCAGAAATTTTAGATACAATACGACTCAAGAAAAATGGTCATAATAGATAACGAATCCTGATGGAAACAATCAAATCAACAGATAGCTACTAAACTGGTCATCTCAATTGTCTAATACAATCATAGGAAATAATTGAATGAGTGATAGCTTGCAAATTTAATGGACAACTCTAAACAAGCTATAGTACAAAATGAAACTTTGAAAGTAGAAAGAGAAATCACTTGTATGAGAAACACAGAAAAGATAATTCTCATGATCTCCCACACTAAAGTGAAATGAAGGAATAATTACTGAATGAAATGGGTATCACAAATAAAAGACCTAGGTATGAGACACTTATCTTGTCTAAGACCTTTAGATTAAGTAATCTCGATTCCAGAAATTGTATAGCCAAGAAGCTATAATATGTTATGACCCAGGAGAAATAGTCATAACAAATTTTCAAATAAAAAAGTGAGAATGTTCAAATTAACGGATACTTTCAAATCGATCAACCCAAGTGTCTAATACAACAATGAGTATTTAGAAGCATGAGTGCAAATTCTCAAATATAAGGAATCTATTTGAGTTAGTTAAAATAACATACTAGCATGACCAATTGATGGGGCATGGCAGATTTCGAATCAAAGTCGGGACAGTCAAATCAACACATAGTCATAATAATTGGACATTATGATTGTCTAATACAACCATAGGAATTAAAGAAACGATAATCAAATCACAAGTACTAAAAGGATAGCTTCAAATGAACTAAAGCATAAGGATATAAATCTTGAGGGTAAAAGAATCAACTTGTATGAAAAAACAGAAATAAAGAAACTCAATAATTTCACATAATAATGTGAGGTGAAAGTATGATCAGTAAAGGAACTGGATAATAGTACAGTTAAAAGTCTCTTAATCATGAGACACTCACTAGAGGTCGAAGATTTAGATTGACTTGCCTAAGTCTCGGCAAGTAAAAAGGTCCTCCCAGACACGCTTAGTTTGGGATGCTATTATCTCCTGTTTTACCCTGAGTTGTGCAAGATCACGAAAAACTTAGTTAACTCCTCATATCTTGATCAGTCTGATATCCTGATGTAACATTCCTTTGCCTGTGCATATTTTCCTCTTCTTAAGGTCGAGACTCGAATGCATTCCTAGGACTAGACCTGACTTTGCTCTATGGAGACTATTGTTGTCATAGTGTTCTGTCAGGATAGCAATCAGGTAATATGCGTAAACAACTCGGTGCACAAGTCCCAAATGGAGTACGCTAACAGCCATCTCCACGGTCCTTTCACACGAGAGTACTTAACATCTGAATAGTATTTAGTTTAGTGGAGTGTCAAGATAGCCCTGCTGTTCAGGTCTCCACCGATGCAGTGAAGCTGTACACCGAACCATTGGCAGGATCTACGCCTGACTATCCCCAAGGTCTCCATGGCCCCCACACAATCCCCTAATATCCTATGAATAGGTGCTATGCTTCTTGAATGACATTGACTATGATTAGGTTGGAATGTTGTCCGAAGACAAACGAAGCAGGAACTAAAAGTTCCAAAGCGCTAGTATCAATTTAAAAATAGTTATTGTTGAGAATTGGGCTCGAATAGACCTTTAACCAAAATAATATTCCTAATTCAAAATTCGTTTGACAGTTCAAATTCATTTGAGCATACTTAGGCTAAAATTATGTATATAATCATATTTAGAATTAACATTTGATACTTAATATCAAATACAAATCGAAGGATAAAATCATCCAAAAGACAAGATTTTGAAACTCTTTAACTTTTCAATATTTGGTCTATTCCTTTCATTCCATAATACCATATATCATATTAACTTCGAGCCCAAGACAACAAAATATGAAAAGTATGAACCTTGAAGTTGAATTCATAAATTCAATAAATAAGAATTGATACCAACTAATAATAATCTTCCAACACCTCCCGAATCTAAGTTCGGAAACAAATTCACTTCACACAAGTCCCTAAGCGACTTAACGATCGGACATAAGGCTTATACTTAGAGCCCAGTTACAATGAAATCGAAATGACGCTCAACGTCCAAAAAATTCAAGAATAAGCAAGGTTCTCGAATTCGAACCATAGGCAAAAATTCGTAAATGATACCATATCATGTTCAAGACAAGCCTCATTAATTTTTTAAAAGAAATACACGTCAAGATCACAACACAAATTTTACCATCAAACGTAACTGTTAAAATCACACCTCCTCATACCTATCACATCATCATATTATCTGTTTCATAACCTCAAAGCATTACACCCACTTATAATCTCATCTTAATTACATGCACTACAAAAAAAAAGGTCATTTAGCGACCGAAAATAGTGACCGAATTTTTTGGTTGCTTTTTGCGACCGAAATAGCGGCCGATTGTAGGATCTACATGAAACACTGATTAGAGTTGATACTGCGATCGAAATAGCGACCGAAATAGAGCGTAGCAGAGATATCGGTCGCTATGTCGGTCGCTAAATAAAGGAAAGTAAAAGTCAAAAATTTATGAATTTTTAGCGACCAAAATAGCGACCGATTTAAATGCAACGGTTAAACTTTTTTTATATTAGCGACCGATTTAAAAATCCGTCGCTAAATTTATGAATTCATATTTCAACCTTTATTTATATTTGCGACCGATATTAATTCGGTCACTAAACGACGCGTAAAAAATAAAATAGCGCGTGTTAGCGACCGAAATTTAAATCGGTCGCTAAAATTTTAAATTCAAATTTCAAACTAACCGAATTAGCGACCGATTTAATTCGGTCGCTAAAACTGAAATCCCTAAATTTGACAGAACCACCTTCTTCCTCATTTTACTCGAAGGCATATCTCTCTCTCACTGTTTCTCTCTTCCTAACCGCACGCTCCGGCCACCACAAGACACCTCCTGTCACCACCGTCATCCCCTCTGCTCAGGTAAGCTCTCCCCTACTCCATCTCTCTCTCTGTCTCTATTTTTCTCGCATCTCTCTCTGTCTCACTCTGCTTCTCTCTCTCTATCTGTTTCTAAGGTCTCTCTCATCCTCCTCTGGCCAACATCACCTCTGTCGTCGTGCGGCCACCACCCCCAACAAACTCCTCTCTCAATTCTTACTCATCTCAGGTAATGATCGATCATAATGTCTTCTTCTTTGTGAGCTTTATCTTTTTGTAATCTTCAAGCATGAATCATCACACCCACCATGTGTGTGCAATTCTCATCATACCATTCACAACACAACTAGGCTAGACTAGCTAGCTTTGTACATTTTGGTCATGTATTCCCATGAGCAGGTGTTATACATTTTGTTTTGTCTGGATATATATCATTGTTTCTGAACTAGAGTAGTTAGCATTGAATTCAACTATGGCAGGGTCTAATAATATTACCAGTTTGTTTGTGTTAAGCATTTGATAGTTGATAAAAACCCACAATAAGATTGGTAAAATAATTTCTAGTAGGCTAAATGGCCCATCACCATTTCTTCAAACATGATTCTTTTTAGTGCATCACTTAGAAAGCACAAATAAAATTCTTTTCAACGTCTCAATTCAATATAGAAGAAGCCTTCTTTATAAAAAGGAAGAGCTACTCATAGCTGTAACAAAACAAAACAATAGCACCCTTAGTCACTTTGTAATCATTCAACGGCCTAAAGAAACATGCTAGAGAATACAATCCAATCTTTGAATAATGTTTGGAAAAATAATCTCAACCTATATTTATCTTGTTTTCCATATATCTTAAGAAATAGGATCTAGAGCATTCAAACTGTTAGAATAAAGAACTCTCATACTATTCCTTTACTTGATTACACTAAGGTCTTTATTGTCTGTTACTGTATGTTCATATAAAATATATCAAAACTCTGATGCCCATTACCAAATTATATTTTGAAGGAGCCACTTTGCTTAAGTTCATTCTCTCAATCCCATAAAAGAAACTTGATCCTACCATGTGAGTGCATAGGCATGTTCCTCAATGCTAGCTTACAGAGGACATATGAGAACAAAAAAATCACTGCATCATAGAATGTTTCACCACTTACTGTGGTACCTTCTATCATCAACTAATGAGCAATATTATTGTTAAAAGCAACTCAATGAGTAGAAACTCAATGGCAGCACAAAAATTTAGTTAAATGCAATTAAGCAAGTCATACAAACAGAAAATATAACAAGCAAAATTTCCAAGTCGTAACTATGAACAGAATTCAATGTTTGAGAATACATGAACCACCATCAATGATAATCCATTAAAATAATACACCATCATAATCAAAGTTAATCATAAGAGATCTAATATCATCTTCCATCATTTTCTTTTTAACATTTATATTCAAGTTACTTGATGTATCACCTAAAATAACATTTATTTTATATCTCAAACATTTTCACAATGCCACAGGTACACACCTACCTTAACATGATTCATATTAGAAGCATTAGTTATACCTTTACATTAGTATCATACATATGCATTATTTAATCTATACTTAGATCATATTATATCAAAATTTATTCATAAGTATCTATTACACCCTTTAGCACCCTGAGATGTGCCTAAGATATCACAGTCCCTTCTTTCTAAACTCCAGCCATGACGCCCAATATAAGAAAAGTGCAACCTCCATTTGATTTTGCTATTCCACATTTTCAAGAGTTAGGTTTTGGGAGAGAAAAGGTTCCTTAGTACTTTTCTCCCTTGGTTTCCTCTTCTTCTGAAATAAAGGAGATGGGGAGGAGAGTATAAGGAAGAAGGGAAACTAGGAGAGCACAACCAAAGAGAAAGGGGGTTACCACTTTTTCTCACCATTCAAAACCCTAGAACCTCAAAGCTCAACTCTCCCTCTAAACTTATACTCTCCAACGTAAAGAGTGGTGAGGGCACTCTGAAGCATCAAATAAGTTGAGTTCCATCTAGTAGGAACATCTAGACACAAGCCAACCAAAGTATCAACACCACCAATTCGTTCAATGCATTCCTTAAATTTTTTATTCTAATCTCTGAACCCCGCACAAGTTTCACGCTCTCTCTAATTTTGCTCAATGCGTCACTAGATAGCTTCAATCCCTCTTGACAATTATATTTAAAATGTATGCAGAACAACACAAGAAAAAAAGGAATCACTTGATTCTGATAGATAACACTCGTACCAAGTTGCAAGTTGTTCTAAATTTGTAATCGTATATTATTGATTTTATTTTATATTAATTTATGTGTTTCTAGTCTTATAAATAGTTGTACTGGATTCTGTATATATAGAATAGTGATTTGATCTGAAATGACTAATTTCATTTATGCACGATAGGTCCTTGTTGTCATATTCTTCTACTCTCTGTTGGCTCCGGCTCCTCCCCTTATCCTTACTCGGTTGTGTTTTCTCTCTCAGGTAAGTTCTCTGAACACTCAATGTAATGTATTATGTGAATTATCGTGTTGTTTGGTAGTGGAGAGATGAGCTCAATAGGATGTGATCTTGTCTGATTGTATGCTGATAATTTAATGTTTATGCATGTGTTTGTCAATATGTGTTGTTTGTTAGTGGAGAGTGAAGCTCAATAGGATGTGATCTTGGCCGAAAGGCGGGATGCTGGTTGTGTGCTGATAATTTAGAAATTATGCATGTGTTTGACAATTAACTGCTACTTGTTAGTGGAGAGCGGAGCTCAATAGGATGTTTGCTACAATATTTAATCTAAGTTTGTATTGATTTACGCTGCAATTTATATAAGCTCAACAATGTTGCAATATTTATAGGTTAATGGTTTTATTTTCGGTTAGAGTTAATAATTAATTTACGAAAGCCTTAGTTTCCTATTTGAGATTCAATATTAATGAGCATGCATAACTTATCAAGGTATGCATGATCATTGTATTGAATCTTGAATTGTCCAAGTGGGACAGTTTGGGAAAAAACCTTTTTCACACTCGTACAATAGTCATTTCAATGTTCAAATGCCTTATATACTTGTTGAAATCTCGGTCTGATGCATTTCCTTTTGTTCTCATGGTGCATACTTGATCGCGGTGATTCTCACCGTGCTCGAGTCGTGTACTTGAAGACCGATGGGAAATGCTGCCAAAATTTTGTCAAGTATAAGGTATTTGAATATGGGAATAACTATTATTAGCCGAGTGTGGCAAAGGTTTCTTCTCGAATGGTATAGGTTCATACCTTGTCATAAGAACGAGATTGATGGAGTTATTGGAATGCACCATAATATGTAAGTGTTATTGTAGGATTGGTCAGGCTATTTAATTGCCAGCAATGGATATTCCGGAGAATTGGAAATGGATGTATCATAGGTTGGATCGAAATAAACATCTTACGGAAGAGTATAGAGTTGGAGTGGGTGAGTTTATAGAGTTTGTTGTTAGCCAGGAGAGATTTATACGGCTGGGCGGTGATCAATTGAGGTGTCCTTGCAAAAGATGCAAGTGTCAATCTTTCAAAAGCGTGGATGGAGTTGTATCTGATCTTTATGAGAAGGGCTTCATGCCTGATTACTATTGGTGGAGTAACCATGGTGAGACATTGCCTGACTTAAACCCGATTGTGTTTGAAGGTTCGTACTATGCAAGTAGTGACCGGAGGGAAGAATTGAATCCATACGAGCAGATGATAATGGATCATGCTGGACCATCGGTTGGTGTTGTACTAGAAGAAGATGGGGGAGAAGATTGTGGAATGGGTTCCCAATACATAGAGGAGAATCCGAATCCCGAAGCTCAAAGATTCTATGATATGCTGAGTGCTGCACGATCTCCATTGTGGGAAGGATGTCGGGAGTACACGGAGTTGTCGATGTGCATGGAATGGTTGAGTATCAAATCTGACTACAATATGCAAGAAGGCTGTTTTAATCGCCTCACCAGGTCAGTGTCCAAGGCGTTGCCAGAAGACAATCAGATGCCTACTAGTTTTTATCATGCTAAGAAGTCTGTGGAAAATTTGGGTCTGGGGTGTTTGAAAATTGATTGTTGCCCGAATGGATGTATGTTGTACTATAAGGATGATTCAGCGGAAAGCATAATATGTTGTCGATTTTGTGGTGAGGATCGGTATAAGACAACCACTAGGATGGGCATTGAGAAGAAGAGGTCGCTAAAAAAGATGTGGTACTTTCCGCTCGTGCCAAGACTTACAAGATTGTACTCTTCGATGGCCACTGCAGCTCACATGAGATGGCATAATGAGCATGAGAGGGAGCAAGATGTCTTGTGTCATCCATCTGATGGAGAAGCTTGGAAGCATTTTGATAGGGTTCATATGGCATTTTCGCAGGACCCTCGCAATGTCCGATTGCGGTTATCTACTGATGGATTTAATCCTTTTGGGCAGTCTGGAAAAGCATACTCTTGTTGGCTGGTTATCCTGACTCCGTACAATCTTCCCCCGGGGATGTGCATGAAGCAGGAGTTTATGTTCCTAACAGTCATAATTCCGGGTCCGTCTAATCCAAAAGGTAAGATTGATGTGTACTTGCAACCGCTGATTGATGAGTTGACAATGCTGTGGAATGATGGTGTGTTGACATATGACGTATCTTTGAGGCAGAATTTCATCATGAAAGCAGCTTTGATGTGGACGATCAACGACTTTCCCACTTATGGGATGATGTCGGGTTGGATGACCGCGGGGAAGCTTGGATGCCAAATATGTATGGAGCGATCGAAGGCATTCACGCTTAAAAACAATCGAAAGATCTCATATTTTGATTGTCATCATCAATTCCTTCCAGAAGATCATCCTTATAGGCGGAACAAGAATGCATTCAAGAAGCGTTGTGTGGAGACAACACTGCCTCCACAACGTTTGACTGGTCCTAATGTATGGCGCAGAGTATAGTACTTACCGCTCGTCCATGAAACTCAAGGAGAAAATATTCCTGATTATGGCGTCAACCATAATTGGACAAAACAAAGTATATTTTGGAGGTTACCGTATTGGAGGACGCAACTACTCCATCACAACATTGATGTCATGCATACTGAGAGGAATGTGTTTTTGAATGTGTTTGACACTGTGATGGACATCAAGGGGAGGACAAAGGATACAAATAAAGCCCGATTGGATCTGACTGAAATTTGTAATCGGAAGGAGCTTGAGTTGCAGGACGGTGGTCGTGGCAGACTTATCAAACCGAAGGCAAGTTATACACTAAGCAAAACACAGAAAGTGGCCGTCTGTAAGTGGGTTAAAGAACTAAAGTTACCAGATGGGTATGCTTCCAATATGGGTAGATGTGTTGACATTAAGGAAGCAAAGTTACATGGAATGAAGAGTCATGATTGCCACGTGTTCATGCAACGGTTGCTTCCAATTGCGTTCGATGCATTACCGAAGCAAATTTGGAACCCACTTGTTGAGCTTAGCCACTTTTTCAGGGAGCTTACATCGACAACACTGAATGTGAATCAATTAAAGGATATGAAAGTCAAGATACCCATTTTGTTATGTAAGCTGGAGCAAATCTTCCCGCCGAGTTTCTTTGATTCCATGGAACACCTGCCAGTTCATCTACCTTACGAAGCAAGAGTTGGTGGCCCAGTCCAATACCGCTGGATGTATCCATTTGAGAGGTAAACAACATCAACTATTTTACTTAATACATATGAAATTCACGAACACGAGAGTGTAGTTTAGCTTTCCCTAAAACTAGTAATTATTTGTATGTATCCCTCTTTAATAGGTTCCTGCACTCCCTTAAACACAAAGTCAAGAACAAGGCGCGAGTGGAGGGTTCCATTTGTGATGCGTACTTAGTAGAGGAGACTTCCACTTTTGCCTCTTATTTCTATCCGGACGAAGTTAACACGAGAAGGACAAGGATGCCTAGAAACGTTGATTCGGGCAAAGGAAGTTCAACTAGTCCTCCTATATCAATATTCAACTATCCGGGCAGATTTAGTAGCAAATCAAAAGGATATTTCTTGGAGCAGTGTGACATTAATGCTGCTAATCTGTATATCCTTCAAAATTGTGAAGAGGTGGCACCATATTTAGAGTAAGTTTCTACAATGTCTTTTATAAGTTCAATTGACATTTATAATTATTAATCGTCCTCCTTTTATTCTCCCATATGTAGGATGTACGACAATTTTCTAAGGGATCTCCAACCTGACATTTCAAATGATCAGGTTGATCGAGAAATTACTTCTCACTTTGCTACGTGGTTCAGCAAATATGTAGGTTAAGCATCTTCATTTGTTGAACTACATTTTATCTCCTTAAATATATAACATGTATAAGAATAATATAATATTTGATTTTTTAGGTACTAGACCCAGAAAACAATGGCTGGTTGGGTGTTATTAAGATAAAGGCTCGCAGTATAATTACTGATAATGCAATCAACCAGCCTAAAAAAGATGCTCCGTACCAAGATGATGAGTTTTCAAGACCCCACGTACCGTTGCAAATTACGCCGGACATTATTGTTAATTTTCTGGCGGACTTTTCCGGAAATGGGGAAGAAGTTGAAAGAGAGTTAATGGATCAATCCGAGTTGGACGCATCTAGCGAAGGTACATTCCAATCAAGTGATACTGATGAGAGTGAGGGTGAATTTAGTGACGGAGATTCTACTTAGGTAATTTATTTATGTCATAATTCATTGTGTAAATGTCATTCTACTTAGGTAATTTATTTTTGTATTATTTACACTGTTGTGTAATCATCTTTTCATTTTTTTTACAGATGGTAGATTCCTCTAGAGGTATGGGTCGTCGTGGAGGTCGTGCTGCGAGAGTCCCTTCGCCGGCCGACCCACAGCCTTCAGATCGAGACCACCCTACCAGCACCTCTGTAGATGGGACACCTCTGGGTGATGGAGTTGCACCCCCTACCCAGCCTCATGTGGACGGGACACAGGCTGCACCCTCATCATCCACACCTACGACATGACCATCATCATCATCGGGACAGAAGAGTCGTGGTCCATCCGACAGGAGGATTCTTCTTATCCCCAGGGGGGATAACGAGTAAGCTAATTTAATTTTTTAATATATAAAGTATCATTAATTTCTATTTACTTGTTTTTTAAATTTATTTATAACATTTATTAATGCTCTAATTTTGCTGCAGCTTTCTGCCCACGAAGGGCCCTTCTGATTCGATATCGAAGATCCTGCGACGCAAGTTTGATGGTCCATAGCCTACATGGAAGGCCATCCCAGAGGGCCATAGGTAAGGGTGACAAATGGATGGATCGGATAAATTTTTATTCGGATCTTAATGGATGGATTAAAAACAATCCATTAATCCATTATATTCCATTAAAAATTCATTTAAAAAATCCAATCCATCCATGATCCATTAAATAAAATCCATACGATCCATCCATTAACAACTTTTCATGGATGGATATCCAATCCATCCACTAAAATTTATTTTAAGAAATTAAATAATTTTATATCTCTTTTATCCATCCATAAAATATTTTTAAAAATAAAATAACTTGTAAAAAAATTAAAATATTATCTCTATCTCACCATCACTCTCCTCTTTCTTCCTCTCTCTACCCTTTCTCTCTCTTCCTTTTTTCATACTCTCTCTCTATCTTTACTCTTTCTCCACTCTATCTCATGACCATTTTGTATCACGGTCATTTTTCTATTACAAATGGAGGTTTTTTTTTTTATTTGGAGAAAAATAATATGAAAAAAATAAATTGGTTTTGAAATGGATAAAAGTTGATCCATTACATTTTTGATTGTTGGTCCAATGGATTTTAAAAAATATTGGATGGATCATAAACCATCCATTAAAAAAATAATCCAATCCATCCAATTCATTTATATTATTTTTTTATAAATGGATGGATTGGATGGATTTTCTCATGGATGGATTGGATGGATGGTGGACAAATGGATCATTTTGCCACCCCTAGCCATAGGGATCAGTTGTTTCTAGAGTTTAAGGTAACAATTTATTAAGTTATTTAAATTAAATTTACATTATATATATATATACACACACACACGAATTTCCTAACAAATGTACGTTGCAGAAAGAGTATAGGTGGGACATAGCTTTAGAGGCTCTCGTCAGGGACATATTTGAGCATAAAGGCTCACTGGTCATGAAGAATCTGACGAACAAGCTGAGGAAGGGTAAGAATAAGGGGAAGTGGGTGGATCCTGAGATCAGGAGGCAGCTGGACCAATCTCTTGGGCTGGAGAAGTTCCAGGAGAACCAGGCCACAGCTCGGCGTAATCGAGCTTCTGATGGTGGCGCATGTGCTTGGACCGGCGGGTCTAAATCAGCCACCGCTCACTACGACGAGCTGGTAATACATTAAACTTTTGACTTAATATACTATTTAATTAATTAGTTTTCATTTTTAATTATTCTTATGAATTTAACATTATATTTTTTTGTGCAGAAAGCACAGAAACAGCGGGCCCCCACTGCTATGGAGTTGGTGAAGAGGACGAAGAAGTTGAAGTCGGGGACATGGGTCAACGACAAGGCCCGTAACTATGCTGTAAGCAAAAAAACAATTTAGTGTTTACTTGTAATTTATTATAAATGATTTGTTAATATTGATTATAATTTTAACTAAATCTCTTCAACTATACTTTGTAGGTGGGCTTCAACGAGAAGAAGGACGATGCCATATCACGTGCCTCACAGTCACAAGATGAGGCTTTGACTGGTGATGGGCCCTGCTCTCCTATCTTCGTTGACGATAATGCCATTTATTTGGAGGTCGTCGGGGGCAGGAACAAGAAGGGGCACGTGTATGGCCTCGGACACGTGGGAGGCGAGTTTATCGCTTCATCATCCGGCATGCCTGCTCCTTCCTACGCCGATCTTGTCCCTCGGGAGCAGTTCAACCAAATCACGAGAACACCATCAGGCGGTGAACGCGGAGCTTCGGGAGAAGAAGCGAGAGAGAGCGGCAGATGACGAACCAGTTGCACGATTGGCTCGAGCACACCGGCAGCTGATGCGGCGAGCATCGAGCGAGGGCGACATCTGCGGCTGGTGTTGGAGCAGATGAGGATCAGAACTCGATTGCTCGGTGATGCTCTGACGGTTGTGCCGCCTGCTGCCGCTCCTCCAGTTCTGCCGCCAGCTACTGATGCTGCTACTAGAGGACGATCAGCTAGCAGACGTCGGTGGTACGGACGCCGAGGATGATTCGATTCCTCCCCCTCCCCCTCATCATGACTGATTTTCTTTTCTTCATATTTTTGACTTTAAACGATTCTTGTACGACATTTTGGATTTTTTTTATATATATTTATTATTTCTTATGATTGTATATTTCATAAGTAATTTGGTGTGTTTTATTAGTAATTTTGCTAACGTTTAAAGAAAAACAGAAAAAAAAAATTATTTTAAAAATTAAAATTTTTTAAAAAAAACCAGTTTAGCGACCGAATTAGAAACCAATAATTCGGTCGTTAAAATTTATTTAACATTAACAGATGTGGTATAGCGACCGAAAATTCGTCGCTAATATAGGTTAACAGTAACCAAAATTAGCAACCGAACTAGCAACCGATTATCGGTCGATAGAAATGGTTACCTAAACAATGCGACCAACCGAATAGCGACCGTTTTTTATTATTTAGCGACCGAAATATTAATTCGGTCGCTAAAACCTTAGGGACCAAGTATTCAGCCACCACCATTAATCGGTCGCTAATTCGGTCGCTAAATTAAATAGCGACCGATTTACATAATTTAGCGACCGAATATGCCGGTCGCTAAATAGATGTTTTTTTGTAGTGATGCTTTCATGAACTTACCTTTCATCATAAACAACATAAAACGATGTCCACCTTCCTTTTCATAACACACTTTAATGCCCCTTATTACTATTCATCTTAAGTCTTACTACGGTCCATCATAATTCTCATCGTCCAAGCCTACTCGTACTAATTATTTCCTTAAACTTACAACAATCCAGTTTAAAGGAACTCTATTACTATAATATCATCATTTCAACTTACCCACAATTGTAATGAGACACATCCTTTTCTTATTATACCACATTGTCTTGATAACTCTTGGCACCCAAATTAATGCACATAATGATCAACTCATCTTGTCCATCTACTCGTTACATTCATCATACTTAACTTATACCTGTCCATAGAAATATATTGAAATTATACTTTGTTTCTTAACTTAGCAATTACCTTAAGACATAAGTCCAACAAACCTTAGTCAAATAAACTTACACTAGGATACCATTGCTTCTAGAATTCAACCATAGTCTTGAAAAATCATATTCATATGCTGATAAATAATTTTAATAAACTAATATGCCTTCAAGGTTCCCTGACGCCTCTCCACACATATATTACTGCTACACTCTTATTGCCTTCTAAATCCAACAACATTGTACATGATTTAAGTCCTAAGGGAATAATGGTCCTTAATTTCTAATCCAAAGCTAGAATAAAACAACCAAAACTAGCAAAAGCAACCAATTTCAAACAACACAATTATCCCAAACATAACATCAGACAAAGTCCTAATCATACAAAACGTATAATTCACAAGTGCAACCAACGCAATTATAATCAAGCAATTTATAACAAACCCTATACAATTCATTTCATGAAATTTCCTAGGCATATATACTAAACTCGCATTAAAACCCACACTACACATAGAGTATTATCCTTGTAAAGAAATGTAGAAGATGATAGTTTGGTAGAATAATACTTGTGTATAGCAAAAGGATTACATCAGGGACTTAAATACAAAAGGTTTGGTAACTGAAAAATAAATGAATTTAAATATACAACAAATCACAAAAGATCAGGATAACAAATCACACAACATCAAGATGAGTGTTAATAGGCAATGGCGCAAATCATGGACAGCATCAAGGAGCATATCATGGACAGCTAGCAGATTGCATAATAGCTGCAAATCATGGATAGCATCAAGAAGCATATCATGGGAGGCGCATATCATGGGATATCAATTGTAATAATAGTTAGATGCTGTAACACGCCCCCTCAAGATGGTTTGTGTAAGTTAGATAACCCCATCTTGCTCTTTAGCCACAGGAATTGATCTTTGCCTAAGGACTTGGTGAACAAGTCAGCAATTTGATTTGCGGAACTAACTTTCATAGTGTTTATAAGACCGGAAGAAATCTTTTCACGAAAAACATGACAATCGATCTCTATGTGTTTAGTACGTTCGTGATACACCGGATTTGAGGCAATATGAAGAAGCGGAGGCGATTGTCACAAAACAGTGGTATTGGTGTAGAACGAGAGAGACCAATGTCATTTAAAAGATATGAGAGACAATTAATTTCACAAGTTGCATTGGCCATAGCTCTATATTCCGCTTCTGCGGATGAACGAGATGCTACATTTTGTTTCTTTGTTTTCCATGAGACTATACTAGGACCTAGAAAAATGTAATAACCAGAAGTAGAGCGTCGAGTGGTAGGACAACTATCTCAATATGAATCACAGTAGCCTTGGACGAATAAATCTGAATTAAAGGGAAAGAGAAGGCCTTGGCCGGGAGTGGTTTTTAAATAGCGAAGAAGACGAATAGCAGCATTCATATGTGGTTGACGAGGTGCATGCATGAATTGGCTTAAAATGTTGACGGAGTAAGCAATATTAGGACGTGTAAATGTGAGATAAATTAGACGACCCACAAGACGACGATATGGTGCAAGATCAGTTAAAACAGTACCTTCAGAAGAAGATAATTTCAGATTTTGTTCCATGGGAAAGTCTACTGGTTTGGTAGCAGTAAGACCACTATCAGATATAATGTCAAGTGCATACTGTTGTTGAGATAAAAAAAAGACCACGCTTTGATCTTGCAACTTCAATCCCTAAAAAATACTTTAAGCGTCCCAAGTCTTTAATTTTGAAATGTTTGTGTAAAAGTTCCTCAACCATTCTTATAAGAACCAAATCTGAACCTGTGAGAACAATGTCATCGACATAAAGTAGAAGAAAAACAGAACCAGATTCACGATGTAGGCAAAAAAAGAGATGGGTCAGCTGTACTATCTGTGAAACCAAATTCAATAAGAACTTCAGAAAATTTTGGATACCTGTTTCGTGATGCCTGTTTAAGACCATATAATGATTTTTGTAACTCACAAACAAGAGGCTCCCCTTGACGTCTGAAACCTGGGGGCAACTGCATACATACATGTTCGTGCAAATCACCATGTAAAAAAGCATTGTTGACATCGAGTTGATGAAGAGGCCAATTTTTAGCAACGGCAATAGAGTAGAGAACTCGAACAATGACTAGTTTGGCAACAGGAGCAAACGTATCAAAATAATCAATCCTTTCTATTTGAGTACACCCTTTAGCAACTAATCGAGCTTTATACCTTTCAATATTTCCATCATAATTGCATTTAATTTTGAATACCCAACGGCAACCAATCAATTTCTTTCCAGCTGGTAGTGGAACTAAAGACCGTGTTCTATTTTCACACAAGGCATCAATCTCAGATTGCATAGCATTGCGCCATTCCGGAAATTTCTTAGCCTCAGAGTATGATGTTGGCTCGGAATCAATAGCAATTGAAGAAAGAAAGGATCAATGAGAAGGGGGAAAATTATGAGAGGGTAAGGAATTGCAAATAGGATAAAGAGTACCGAGAACAGAAGCGGAAGAAGACACCTGTGATGAGTTGAAGGAGCATATGTAGTCGTCAAGATAATGGGGTCGATTACATGGACAGGTTGGACGAGGATGTGCTGACGAGGAAGGAGTTTGGGTATGTGATGATGGCGTAGCATGTTCTGGAGGTTGGGTCTGAATAGGATTGGAAGGCTGGGGCGGTGCCGTATCACAATCAAGGTGTTGGACTTGGTTTTGAATTGTAGAATCTTGGGTAATGGGTGTGAAAGATAAGTCAGGTGGTGAAGAGATGTGGTTTGTAATGTTATTAGGTGGTGAGAACTTTGTATCTGGAGGGGTGGGTGTTGTAATGTAGTTTGGTGGGTCAAGCGGTGGGTTCCCTTGGAAAGGATAAATAATAGGTGAAGAAAAATCTTCTTTAGGTGGCAGTGGCAAAACTAAGGGAGACATTCTAGCATTAAGAATTTTGTATGGAAAAATATGTTCATGAAAAATAGCATCTCTTGTTACATAATTTTTTTTTGAAGATAAATAAAGTATTTTTAACCTTTTTGACCATGGGGGTATCCTAAAATAACTCCCAGAGAAGCACAATTATCAAATTTGTGATTGATGTGTGTGTTACGTCCATATACCAAACAACCAAAAACCCGAAGATGAGAAAGATTTGGTTTTATTAAACAATATTTCATGAGGTGTATGGCCTTTGAGAACTGTAGTGGGTAGACGATTAATTAAATAAGTAGCTGTTAATACAGAATCACCCTAAAAATCTAAAGGCAAGTTTGATTGAAAATGCAAAGCACGTGCAACGTTTAATAAATGTCAGTGTTTACGCTCCACGACACCATTTGTTGTGGAGTATAAGCACAACTTGATTGTTGTAACACTCCTAAGTTTTTTAAAAAACAGTTAGTTTGGGAATTAAAAAATTCACGTGCATTATCGGATTGTATTTTTTGAATATGTGTTTGAAATTGTTTCTCAACCATTTTAAAAAAATGAGGAATGATGGTATTGACTTCACTTTTGTGTCGCATGAGAAAAACCCATGTACTTCTAGAAAAATCATCAACCACAGTAAGAAAAAATTTTGCACCAGAGGAATGAGTTTTATTGTAGGGTCCCCAAACATCAAAATGTACTAATTCAAAACATTTAACCGTGGAAATGCTACTTAATGAAAATTTTAGACGAGTATGTTTTGCCAACGGACAAACAGTACAAGTACATTTATTTGAAAACTTAATGCTAGAATCAATATTATTGAATTGTGAAGATAAAGATGGTGCCGGATGTCCTAAACGCCAGTGCCATAAATCAAAATGAGGGCCAAATGAAGCAGCAGAGATAAAGGTGGTAGGAGATTTGTCCATGAGATAGAGACCCCCATGTTGCTTACCCATCACAAAAGTCCTCTTTTTCCTCTGGTCCTGTAAAAAAACATGAAGTAGGAGTAAAAGTGACCCAAGAGTTAGTGTCTCGGGAAAGTTTGCTAATGGACAAAAGGTTAAATTGAAATGATGGAACATGCAAGACATGTGGTATTAATAGGCCAGATTTTAAATAAATGGAACCAATATGATGAACTGGAGCAAGTTTGTTGTCAGGTAATTTAACGGAAGATGAGACTTTGGTATATGAATGAAAAAGTGAAAGATCAGATACCATATGATCAGTGGCACCGGAATCTAAAATCCAGAGGGACGAACGAGGTTTAAAAGAGATAAAACAACGAAAAGAGTTACCTGCAAAATTTGCTAGAGGTTGGTCATTACCAGGTTTAATGAGAGAGAGTAATTGCTATATTTGAGTATGAGACAAATTAACCAGAGGCTAAGAATCTGGAGATGAAGCAACAGCAGCAGTTGGATGAGCTTGTGAGCAGAAGGTCTTGAGCCCCGATTATCACGAGAGGAAGAACCACTACGGGATTTGTTGGCTCCAAGATTGTGTTTCTACCATGAAGGATAGTCAATTTTGGTATAGCAGCGACTGTCAAAATGACCGTCAAAATTGCAAATGGAACAATAATAAGAAGGTTTGGTGTTGCCATCTCGAAAAGGAGTGGAATGTTGAGCAACCATGGATGGTCAATGAAATGAAGGACCGAATTTAGGCTGATACCATGTAAAGAAGCGTAGAAGATGATAGTTTGGTAGAATAATACTTGTGTATAGCAAAAGGATTACATCAAGGACTTAAATACAAAAAGGTTTGGTAGCTAAAAAATGAATGAATTTAAATATACAACAAATCACAAAAGATCAGGATAACAAATCACACAACATCAGGATGAGAGTTAATAGGCAATGGCACAAATCATGGACAACATCAATGAGCATATCATGGACAACTAGCAGATTGCATAACAGCCACAAATCATGGACAGCATCAAGGAGCATATCATGGGAGGCGCATATCATGGATATCAGTTGTAATAATAGTTAGATGCTGTAACAATCTTCCCCCACTGGTCGCGTCGTCGCCACGCGCCAAAAAGAACAAGCGTTTACAAAATAATGTAGATAGGGAAGCGACAACTCGGATATCGTCTCACAAGGACTCTTAGGTTGCTATTATTAAAAGAAAATCAGTTTTGGGGGGTTTGGAGTGAATGCAAATAAGAAACGAAACAAAACAGAACAATGAAAACAGAGCAGTTTAAGAGATTAACAAATAAACTAAAGACGATCAACCTACTGTTCTCGGTTTCCCACTATCATTGGTTCATGTAAATTCCAAGCGCTAAGCAGATTCTAATCCCCTCCCAGTTGTAGCAACAATTTACAACGAAATCGCTACCACGGATATATGTTCCTATTCCCGAAATAACAAACGGGGTTAAGCCCTCATGAACTAAACGAACATGAATGAACACACGCGAAATAACAAACGCGATTAAGTATAGGAACATAACATCACCGAAATGAATCAACACAACACTATACACTCCTGAAATAACAAACAGAAACATATAGCATTGCATTGAAAAGAGAATAGAAAACAAAATAGGAAATATAGAACCTCAAGTGTAATTGAAACCAATCACAGTAGATTAATCTAGGAGACTAGCTCTTCATTACAGACTTAAGCACAAAAGAAAAGAAAAGGAAATAAACTACTGAACTACAACTACTGACTAACTAGCTAGCCCTCATTTCTGCCTTCAAACAGGCTTATATACAACTTCTGGAATTCGCTAACTCACGAGGCGAGCACTCCTTCGCGAGGCGAATAATGCGAACAGTCTTCAGCTTTTGGTTCTCTCGCGAGGCGAGCATATATTCGCGAGGCGAGACTCTTCAAATTCCAACCTGAAACGCCCGTGACCTTCAACATGGATGAGCCGTGATGGCTTCTGGTCTTCCAGGGTTGGATTACTCGCGAGGTGAGTCATGTTTCGCAGGGCGAGACAGAGAGGTTTGCAATTTCTGGCACAGTCACCTTCAGGTTCGCGGGGCGAAAGCTCCAGATTTATTTCCTTTTATTAACCTGAAAACAGAAAATAGCATAAGTACTTTATTTAACTCTAAATCAACTAAATTAACCTAAAAATACTTTACAGACTCAAAATGCTGCTTAAAGACAATCAAGTCTAATTTGGGCGAAAATGATATAAAATTAGCACAAAACCACGGTCATACTAGCTATAAAATTAGATGAGCCAGCGGCTGATAAAAATGCCCCAAACTTAAACTTTGCTTGTACCCAAGCAAACTAAAACTCAAAAACTTAAAAAGACTCAAGACATGGCAAGCTTAAGGATTCAATCAACTTTGCACAAATTTCATGCAATTTCAACAAAACACTTTTTTCCTTCAATGTCCCCCCCTTTCAAACAAAGCAATCCCCACTTTCATTCATTCTAAACAATCGAGAATTTGATCATTCAAACAATCAATAATCTAAGCAAGGGATCCAAGTCACACACAAGAGGGAGATCACCAAATTCAAACAACTGCCTTCCTCACAAGGGAAATTTGTGTTTCACTCAATCGCTCAGTTTGTGTCTAGGCTTTCACTCAATTTCACTTTTAAGAGCACTTCCCATAATTTGATTTTCATCTCCAAATGGTTCCCACAGAAAACATGGAAGCAACATCAAAAGGTTTTTTATGGGTTGTAATGGGGCCTGGCTAAGGGTAGGATATACAAAGGTACTAGCTGAAGACCCTAGGAACTAAGAGAGCATGAAACTTTTTACACTTTGAATTTCCACTCAGATTCCTTTCTTCATTTATCTTTATGCTTTGGGTGACTACAGCCTCTTTTCCTTCTTGATATATATTTTTTCTTTTTGACATTTTTGTTCTTTTACACTTTTTTTTCTTTTAATTTTTTTTTCTTTTATTTCTTTCTTTCTTTCTTTTTTTTCTTCTTCAAATCTCAAACAACACATCATATCCTTGTAGCCACCCCAAACTTAGTTTCTTGCAACCAATCTCTTACTAAGATTCCATGCTCTCCTAATCCTAAGATTGGGTTAACATGGTTTTTCCAGATTTTAGGCTCATAACATCAGGTCATCAAGAATTAACAGGCTAATCAGGCTCAATGGGGCTAACTAAGGAACATGCATTAGGGGTGGTTATTTTTAGGCTAAGTAGTTACTTACAAAGAAAATGCCTAAATCATTTGAAGCAAACACATAATCATGCAAACCAAAAAGAGATTCAAGCAAACTCGGGAAAGTGCAACTTAAAAGTGATTTCTCACAGTCAAAAACATGTTGGAGGCTCAAAACCTCACCTGGACATTTTTGCAAATTGTTTGACAGAGATTCTATCCCTAGTGTGTGCTTCCTATCACCCCAAACTTATCATAAATCATGCCATCATAACAAAATCCCAAAGTTCAGTTTTCAATCACATGGGGATCAAATTTTCAAAAATTTCAAATCCTAGGGGGGAACAGTCAACACATAACATGCAATCAATCTATGCAAAAATTAATCAAATTCATCAAACTTGCCAATATAAGACTCAACACAACTCCTAAGCTTCTCAAATTATTCAGGAGCTTTATTGAAAACAAAACAGAAATAAAGTAAAGCAAAGCAATTAAAAAGAGTAGGGTTCAGAAAAACTCATTGGGGCGGTTCCACCAGGATCCCATTGCTTGTAACATAAGGCCCAAGTGATAGCCAAAGGGTGGGAGTTCATTCCATGCTTCCATAACTTGCAGCCTTGATATGGGAGTGAGTGCTTAACAATTACGGTGACTCCTTCCATTGCGGCGTACTTCTCACTCCTTCTTGGGTCAAAGATGACCGCTGTCTCAACAAAATCCTCCCAATAAAATTGGGATTCAACCCCTTGGACTGGCCATTGTGCAAGATCCAGTGGCTTGAACCCCATCACTGGTGGTTCCACAGTGGGAGGTGGCAAATAGGTGGAGAGTGTTACTGGTGCTGTTTCAATTTCTGCACGTTCTTCATTCACCGTGCTAACAATTCCATCACCTGCTAAACATGCAAAAATTTCAGCACACACCACACAAAGGTTAGTGTTAGTAGAGTCAGTACATATAGTACAATAAACTGAATCAGGAAATGTCTGAATGTCTGGAAATTCAGCACATAGTTCATCCATCCCATCACTTTTAACACATGAAATTGAATCATCTACTTCCAAAGGTTCTTCATCATCCTCGGGCATTGTGAAGCAGATATCCTCCTGATCCTCATTCTCTATGTGAATATGGCCCTCAACCTCATAGGTCTCCTGTTCCATATGGATGTTTTGCTCTTCATACCTTTCAAAACATGCTATACATAAAGCAGTGTCAGTACAACCAGCACATGAATTATAATAGATAGAATCAGGGGATTCAACACACAGCTCATCAACAGAAACATTATCAAAATTATCATCAGAAGTATTGTCAGGAATAACCACTTGTGAATCTGTATGTTCTTTAAGGAGATGTGGAGTTAGCAGTGCAGCCGAGGTGGCGACAATGTGATCAATTTGAATGGCCAACTTCTGAGATTCAGCTTCTCTCCTCTGATGAGATTCAAGACTTTGTTCTGCCATCCGTTGATTTTGCTCTGCCATTTGTTGTATCATTCCTTCCATTTGTGCAGTCATTTGCTTGAACATGTCCTCTAGTGAAGGTCTGGAAGGTGCAGAAGTGGTCACTTGGGGAGGATTCTGTGGTGGTGCTAGTGGTGACATTAGTTGTTGGTCCTCATACCAAGGGTTTAGATGGGTTCCCCAGCTCAATAGGAAGACTATCTTCAAATCAACCCAGCTGAAGGTGGAATCCACATCAAGATTATACAACCAATCCCTTGCAGCGCCTTCAAGTGAGAGATGGAAAGCTCCCATATGGATGTGATCTTCTGTTATTCCTTCAGGTCTCAGCATTATAGAACAAACAGCCTGGAATTCCTTCAGATGCGCCTGCGGATTTTCACCTGCAAGACCACTAAACCTTGGCAACCAGTGCCTTAAACCAGCAAAATCAGGATAATATATGCATGGTGGTTCATAATTAACATTAGGCATGTACCCACACATGTAATTCTCCATGGAAAGCACTAAGATTCACAACCAGACAATGCAGACAAAACTAATTCAGCAAAGAGATTATTTTTTTTAACTGTTAATAACAACAAGAGTCCCCGGCAACGGCGCCAATTTTTGGTCGCGCTGTCGCCACGCGCCAAAAAGAACGAGCGTTTACAAAATAATGTAGATAGGGAAGCAACAACTCGGATATCGTCTCACAAAGACTCTTAGGTTGCTATTATTAACAGAAAATCAGTTTTGGGGGGTTTGGAGTGAATGCAAATAAGAAACGAAACAAAACAGAACAATGAAAACCGAGCAGTTTAAGAGATTAACAAATAAACTAAAGACGATCAACATACTATTCTCGGTTTCCCACTATCATTGGTTCATGTAAATTCCAAGCCCCAAGCAGATTCTAATCCCCTCCCGGTTGTAGCAACAATTTACAACGAAATCACTACCACGGATATATGTTCCTATTCCCGAAATAACAAACGGGGTTAAGCCCTCATGAACTAAACGAACATGAATGAACACACGCAAAATAACAAACGCGATTAAGTATAGGAACATAACATCACCGAAATGAATCAACACAACACTATACACTCCTGAAATAACAAACAGAAACATATAGCATCGCATTGAAAAGAGAATAGCAAACAAAATAGGAAATATAGAACCTCAAGTGTAATTGAAACCAATCACAGTAGATTAATCTAGGAGACTAGCTCTCCATTACAGACTTAAGCACAAAAGAAAAGAAAAGAAAATAAACTACTGAACTACAACTATTGACTAACTAGCTAGCCCTCATTTCTGCCTTCAAACAGGCTTATATACAACTTCTGGAATTCGCTGACTCGCGAGGCGAGCACTCCTTCGCGAGGCGAATAATGCGAACAGTCTTCAGCTTTTGGTTCTCTCGCGAGGCGAGACTCTTCAAATTCCAAACTGTAACGCCCGTGACCTTCAACATGGATGAGCCGTGATGGCTTCTGGTCTTCCAGGGTTGGATTACTCGCGAGGCGAGTCATGTTTCGAGGGGCGAGACAGAGAGGTTTGCAATTTCTGGCACAGTCACCTTCAGGTTCGCGGGGCGAAAGCTCCAGATTTATTTCCTTTTATTAACCTGAAAACAGAAAATAGCATAAGTACTTTATTTAACTCTAAATCAACTAAATTAACCTAAAAATACTTTACAGACTCAAAATGCTGCTTAAAGACAATCAAGTCTAATTTGGGCGAAAATGATATAAAATTAGCACAAAACCACGGTCATACTAGCTATAAAACTAGATGAGCCAGCGGCTGATCACCCACCTTAAAGGTGTTCCGAGATCTCTAGCCACTTGTCAGTTAGGCAGTCAGAGTTCCCATAGAGCAATTTCTGCTTCCTCAAAGCAAGCACGAGCATGAATGACAACCCAGAGGGATGATCCAACCATGGAAACAATCAGACAAATCACCAAATTAATTTCTCAATATCAACACTATAAATATAACTCACTAACATATTTAATTTCTCAAAAACCTCGTTGATTTAAATCAGAACAAATTTGGGGATTTTTAGGTTCATGAAGAAAATTGGGGAAAATTAATTTAACAAGAGATTGATGAAGTTGGTTTAGGGAAACACTTAATCATGCTCCCAATTGCATAAAAACATAACCAATTTCAAACTTTGAAACTGAAATCAAATTGCTAGGTTTAGGGTTTGATTAATCAATTTGGGGCTTTTGAATTTGAAGCACACAAGGTGGATTTTTCACTCACCAAGCTGAGAAAGAGAAGGAATGATGGTTGTTCGGAGGTCCGGTGACGGCAGCGACGGAGGCCACGCAGCGGCAAACAGCGATGGTTTCGTTTCTGTAACCACCAAGAGTCAAAGAGAGAGAATAAGTTCAAATGAAGAAGAAATAGAGGTTGAAGAAGGTGGCAACCACCCTTACCCGCGACGACGGCGCGCACTTACCAGACAGAAGCGACGAACGACGGTGTTTCGCATGGCAGCTTAGACGAGTCCGACGCAGAACAGCGGCGCGGTCTTCCCCGTTGTTTCAGCAAGCGATGGCCGGAGCTGAGCCTGGTGCCAGTGGCGCGGTTCTACTTTCTAGAGGGAAGGAGGAGTAAATTTTTGAAGAGTTAGAGAAAGAAGATGATGGGTGTTATGATGCAGAAGAAGAATCTATCGGGTAAAGGAGAGAGGAAAGAAAGAAAAGGGGAAAAAGGAAGAGAGAGGGTATGGGAGACATGGAGAAACCGTGGCCAAGTAAGGAAAATAGCACAAAAATGATCATTTTTATTTTTCTGATGCTAAAAATTTCTTTTAGGGACTATTAAAATAATTTTGCTTTAACCAAAATAATTTTATATTGTATTTTTATAAACAAAGAATAATAGCTTAATGCTATTGTCTAGCAAGCATGCACACCCTGTAACAACGCAATGTTAACGCACCTAATAAAAACAGTTTAATAAGAAAATAAAAATCAAATAAGTCAAATCGCATAAAAATAAATACATTTGACCAATTAATAAATATTGTTGTCAAATAAACACAAATATATATAATTTTCGGGATGTTACAACACTGCCCCTCTTACAAAAATTTCGTCCTCGAAATTGATATATCTCAAAAGAGATATAGATACTACCCTTACGTTTTCACCTAGATATTTCACATTGCAAATCCAACGACGACGATCCCATAATCTTTGACTAAGTAATCTGGTTTCCTTGAAGTTCTTTTACCAATCGGTCTATTATCTTAACAGGGAAAAGTCTCATAAGACAAGTCTTCTTCTAACTGAACTAGATCAATTTCGGTAATCATGAAAGATCATAATTACATTTCCACAATAAGGAGAAATGAAAGAATCTGGGATGTTTGAAAAGAGGGTGAAATTAGTCAATAAGTGATAAGCCTTATCGAACAAATGATAAGACAAGGCATTAGAAATTGGAAAGGAAAATTGAAGAAAGGAAATTTGTAGACTTTACTTTCACAAAAAAGTATAAAGAAGAATTTAATAAATAGAAAGGTAAAGGAATATCCAATATGTAAAAAGAGCCTTCAATAGGTTCCTGAGTGTGAAAATGTCGTCAACAAATAAGACTCTACTAAGATCACTTCTTCCACAAGAACTTCCATTGGATTAGAAAATCAATGATGAATAGATTCCAACACTAAGGGAATTCATTCTTAATATAAGACAGTGTCAAACAACGCTTTAAAATAATAATAGTCCGCCTTAAAAAAATCAGACTGAGTCACATCTACCAACAATAGAGGCGTCTGGAGTAAGTTTGCAAAGGAAATCCAGTTTCCAAAAATTTTAAATACAATACGACTCAATAAAAATGGTCATAATAGATAACGAATCAGGATGGAAACAATCAGATCAACAGATAGCTACTAAACTGGTCATCTCAATTGTCTAATACAATCATAGGAAATTATTGAATGAGTGATAGCTTACAAATTTAATGGACAACTCTAAACAAGCTATAGTACAAAATGAAACTTTGAAAGTGGAAAGAGAAATCACTTGTATGAGAAACACAAAAGATAATTCTCATGATCTCCCACACTAAAGTGAAATGAAGGAATAATTACTGAATGAAATGGGTATCACAAATAAAAGACTTGGGTATGAGACACTTATCTTGTCTAAGACCTTTAGATTAAGTAATCTCGATTCTAGAAATTGTATAGCCAAGAAGCTATAATATGTTATGACCTAGGAGAAATAGTCATAACAAATTTTCAAATAAAAAGTGAGAATGTTCAAATTAACGGATACTATCAAATCGATCAACCCAAGTGTCTAATACAACAATGAGTATTTTGAAGCATGGGTGCAAATTCTCAAGTATAAGGAATCTATTTGAGTTAGTTAAAATAACATACTAGCATGACCAATTGATGAGACATGGCAGATTTCGAATCAAAGTCGGGACAGTCAAATCAACACATAGTCATAATAATTGGACATTATGATTGTCTAATACAACCATAGGAATTAAAGAAACGATAATCAAATCACAAGTACTAAAATGATAGCTTCAAATGAACTAAAGCAGAAGGATAGAAATCTTGAGGGTATAAAAGAATCAACTTGTATGAAAAAATAGAAATAAAGAAATTCAATAATTTCACATAATAATGTGAGGTGAAAGTATGATCAGTAAAGGAACTGGATAACAGTACAGTTAAAAGTCTCTTAATCACGAGACACTCACTAGAGGTCGAAGATTCAGATTGACTTACCTAAGTCTCGACAAGTACAAAGGTCCTCCCAGACACGCTTAGTTTGGGATGCTATTATCTCCTGTTTTCTCCTAAGCTGTGCACGATCACGGAAAACTTAGTCAACTCCTCATATCTTGATCAGTATGGTATCCCGATGTAACATTCCTTTGCATGTGCACATTTTCCTCTTCTTAAGGTTGTAGTTATCATGTTGTTCCTCGATTGAAGTTATTGTTACGCTCTCAAGGTTTTACTCAGTGAGTCATTAATTACTATAAGAGTAATTAGTGAAACTCACATCACGAAATAAATCTCATGAACTTATATCTAGCTAATCTTTATGCTATCAAGCAATTTAACACAAACCAAGCAAACAATTCAAACAAACACAGGTCACACAACGAAAAACACAGTCGGGTCATAACCTCATATCCGATTAGGCTCGACTGCTCTGATACCATTAATGTAACACCATGTTTTATTTAAGACTGATTAACTTAGTAAAATGAAGATTTTCAGATTTATTTTCAAAATAACCTCTTTAAAATTTGGAAATTTGCATGACGTCAAAACTCAACCTAATAAACATTTGATAAATTAAAAAAATTCTTCAAATAAAAATTTGATCACTGGTCTTACACCAATTACCAGGATAGAAAAGGAATAAAATTCCATTTATACACTAGAAACATAAAATAGATAAATTCAACAGTTCCAAAATAATGTTTCATGAGTACACAAAATAATTACGTACAAGAGTTTTTGAAAACTAAGTAAGCTTATATCTCATGATTGCCAGAATAAAATATAATAAAATTTTCGAAACATTTTAAACAAAAACAACTCTAAATAGATAATAACAACATATTATACACGACATCGAAGCTCCGAGTCATCATAATTCTCTTCTGCGCCTTCTCGGCATCTTCTAACCTTTCCTCATCTCATCTTCGCTCCTCAAATCAAACTAAGTGTTGCCAACAAGAAACGAAGAAGAAAAGAAGTACAAATAGAGGAGGTAAGATTCTACAATAGGCTAGCAATGTAGATATGGGCACGCAGGAAAACAAACAAGCAATCAAGTGGATATATATATATATATATATATAGTGTGTATCAAGGCATACATTTATAAAATACATATATAGTTTCGGAAAAAAGGTCGAGACTCGAATGCATGCCTAGGACTAGACCTAACTCTGCTCTATGGAGACTATTGTTGTCATAGTGTTCGTTCAGGATAGCATTCAGGTAATATGCGTAAACAACTCGATGCACAAGTCCCAAATGGAGTATGCTAACAGCCATCTCCGTGGTCCTTTCACACGAGAGTACTTAACATCTGAATAGTATTTAGTTCAGTGGAGTGTCAAGATAGCCCTGCTGTCCAGGTCTCCACCGGTGCAGTGCAGTTGTTCACCGAACCATTAGCAGGATCCGCGCCTGACTATTGCCAAGGTCTCTGTGGCCCCCACACAGTCCCCTGATATCCTATGAATATGTGCTATGCTTCCAGAACGACAATGACTATGATTAGGTTGGAATGTTGTCCGAAGACAAACGAAGCAGGAACTAAAAGTTCCAAAGCCCTAGTATCAATTTAAAAATAGTTATTGTTAAGAATTTGGCTCGAATAGATCATTAACAAAAATAATATTCCTAATTCAAAATTCGTTTGAAATTCAAATTCATTTGAGCATACTTAGGCTAAAATTAAGTATATAATCATATTTAGAATTAACATTTGATACTTAATATCAAATACAAATCGAAGGATAAAATCATCCAAAAGACAAGATTTTGAAAGTCTTTAACTTTTCAATATTTGGTCTATTCATTTCATTCCAAAATACCATATATCATATTAACTTCGAGCCCGAGACAACAAAATATGAAAAGGATGAACCTTGAAGTTGAATTCATAAATTCAATAAATAAGAATTGATACCAACTAATAATAACATTCCAACACCTCCCGAATCTAAGTTTGGAAACAAATGCACTTCACACAAGTCCCTAAGCGACTTAACGATCGGACATAAGGCTTATACTTAGAGCCCAGTTACAATGAAATCGAAATGACGCTCAACGTCCAAAAAATTCAAGAATAAGCAAGGTTCGCGGATTCGAACCATAGGCAAAAATTCGTAAATGATACCATATCATGTTCAAGACAAGCCTCATTAATTTCTTACAATAAATACACGTCAAGCTCACAACACAATTTTTACCATCAAACGTAACTAATAAAATCACACCTCCTCATACCTATCACATCATCATATTATCTGTTTCATAACCTCAAAGTATTACACCCACTTATAATCTCATCTTAATTACATGCTTTCATGAACATACCCCTCATCATAAACAACATAAAACGATGTCCACCTTCCTTTTCATAACACACTTTAATGCCCCTTATTACTATTCATCTTAAGTCTTACTACTGTCCATCATAATTCTCATAGTCCAAGCCTACTCTTACTAATTATTTCCTTAAACTTACAACAATCCACTTTAAAGGAACTCTATTACTATAATATCATCATTTCAAGTTACCCACAATTGTAATAAGACGCATCTTTTTCTTATTATACCACATTGTCTTGATAACTCTTGGCACCCAAATTAATGCACATAATGATCAACTCATCTTGTCCATCTACCTGTTACATTCATCATACTCAACTTATACTTGTCCATAGAATTATATTGACATTATACTTTGTTTCTTAACTTAGCAATTACCTTAAGACATAAGTCCAACAAACCTTAGTCAAATAAACTTACACTATGACACCATTGCTTCTAGAATTCAACCATAGTCTTGAAAAATCATATTCATATGCTGATAAATAATTTTAATAAACTAATATGCCTTCAAGGTTCCCTGACGCCTCTCCACACATATATTACTGCTATACTCTTATTGCCTTTTAAATCCAACAACATTGTACATGATTTAAGTCCTAAGGGAATAATGGTCCTTAATTTCTAATCCAAAGCCAGAATAAAACAACCAAAACCAGCAAAAGCAACCATTTCAAACAACACAATTATCCCAAACATAACATCAGACAAAGTCCTAATCATACAAAACATATAATTCACAAGTGCAACCAACGCAATTATAATCAAGCAATTTATAACAAACCCTATACAATTCATTTCATGAAATTTCCTAGGCATATATACTAAACCTGCATTAAAATCCACACTAAACCTAGAGTATTATCTTCCCCCACCTTAAAGATGTTCCGAGATCTCCAGGCACTTGTCAGTTAGGCAGTTAGAGTTCCCAGAGAGCAATTTCTGCTTCCTCAAAGCAAGCACGAGCATGAACGACAACCCAGAGGGACGATCCAAGCATGGAAACAATTAGATAAATCACTGGTCGCGCTGTCGCGCACGCGCCAAAAAGCGAGCGGTTTGTAAAAAATGTAGTTAGGGAGCGACAACTCGGATATCGTCTCACAAGGACTCTTAGGTTGTTGTTATTAACACAAAATCAGTTTTGGGGGGTTTTGGATAATTGAAATTAAACAAAGAAAACAAAACAGAAAACAGAGCAGTAAAAACAAAGCAGTTAAATGATTATCAAATAAGCTAAAGATGATTAACCTACTGTTCTCGGTTTCCCACTATCATTGGTTCATGTAAATTCCATGCCGTAAGCAGATTCTAATCCCCTTTCGGTTGTAGCAACAATTAACAAACGAAATCGCTACTACGGATATATGTTCCTATTCCCGAATTAAACAAACGGGGTTAAGCCCTCATGAACTAAACGAACATGAATGAACACACGCGAATTAAACAAACGCGATTAAGTATAGGAACATAACATCACCGAAATGGATCAACACAACACTATACACTCCTGAATTAAACAAACAGAAATGTATAATATGGTATTGAAAAGGGAAAAGCAAATAAAATAGGAATTACAAAACCTCAAGTGTGGTGGAAATCGATCGCAGTAGATTAATCAAGGAGACTAGTTCTCCATTACAAACATAAACCTAAACCTACTTGTAGCCGCACTATGAAAAGAAAAGAAGAAGAGAAGAGAAGATGATCAGTTCTGCCCCAAAACAGATATAAATACAGATTCTGGGTTGCGGTCGCTCGCGAGGCGAAACATGTTTCGCGAGGCGAATATTATGAACAGTCGCTTTCTCTCGAGGCGAAACATGATTCGCGAGGCGAGCCAGAGAGGGTAACTGTTGCTGCTCGTGCTGGTCTTCAGGCTCGCGAGGCGAGCATCCTATCGCGAGGCGAATCCTCCAGAATTGCATTTTTCCATTGTTTTCTTCATTCCTTTGGCTCTAAGTGCTTTATTCTAACCTGAAACAATAGGAAATAGCAGTGAATGCTTTATTTGACTCAAAACTAACTAAATTAGCTTAAAAATACTTTACAGACTCAAAATGTTGCTTGAAGACAATCAAGTCTAATTTGGGCGAAAATGGGATATAATTAGCACAAAACCCTGGTCATACTAGCCATAAAACTAGACGAGCCAGCGGCTGATCAATCACCAAATTAATTTCTCAACATCAACACTATAAATATAACTCACTAACATATTTAATTTCTTTAAAACCTCGTTGATTTAAATCAAAATAGATTTGGGGATTTTTAGGTTCATGAAGAAAGTTGGGGAAAAATTAATTTAACAAGAGATTGACAAAATTGGATTAAGGAAACATTTAATCATGCTCCCAATTGCATAAAAACATAACCAATTTCAAACTTTGAAACTGAAATCAAATTGCTAGGTTTAGGGTTTGATAAATCAATTTGGGGCTTTTGAATTTGAAGCACACAAGGTGGATTTTTCACTCACCAAGCTGACGACGGCGGTTTCATTTCTGTAACCACCTAGAGTCAAAGAGAGAGAATAAGTTCAAATGAAGAAGAAATAGAGGTTGAAGAAGGTGGCAACCACCTTTACCCGCGGCGGCGGTACGCACTTACCGGACTGAGGCGACGAACGACAGTGTTTCACATGGCGGCTTAGACGAGTCCGACGCAGAACAACGGCACGACCTTCCCCGTTGTGTCAGCAAGTGGTGGCCGAAGCTGAGCCTGGTGGCGGTGGCACGGTTCTACTTTCTAGAGGGAAGGAGGAGCAAATTTTTGAAGAGTTAGAGAAAGAAGATGATGGGTGTTAGGATGCAGAAGAAGAATGTATCGTCAAAAGGAGAGAGGAAAGAAACAAAAAGGAAAAAAGGAAGAGAGAGGGTATGGAGACGTGGCGAAACCGTGGCCAAGTAAGGAAAATAATACAAAAATAGTCCTTTTTATTTTTTAGTTTCTAAAAATTTCTTTTAGGGATTATTAAAATAATTTTTCTTTAACCAAAATAATTTTATATTGTATTTCTCTAAACAAAGAATAATAGCTTAATGCTATTGTCTAGCAAGCGTGCACACCCTGTAACAACGCGATGTTAATGCACCTAGTAAAAACACAGTTTAATAAGCAAATAAAAATCAAATAAGTCAAATCACATAAAAATAAATATATTCGACCATTTAATAAATATCGTTATCAAATAAACACATATATATATAATTTTCGGGATGTTACATTGCTGCATTCACAAGGTCATGATTCGAACTCGAGACCTCTGGACCCTATATATCCCCTTTTAGGACTGATAAATTAATACATGATGAGAAGGAAGAAAACAAAAAATAAGTAACAAATAGTATTTTATTTGGTGTTGGACACGGACACCATTTTTATGTCCAAATATCATTACTCTAATTTATAATAGCATTTCACCGTTGTGAACTTGTGATGCAAGAGATTTTTTTATTTTTTTTCTCATAGATAAAATTATGAGATTAACTCTAAGGAAATAAATTCAAATATTGAATAATAATTTTCTGTTTATTTTCTAGAAAATATTATTAATTTTTTGCTAAAGTATTATTAATTTAGTACATAATCAGAAACTTAATTTTGAAAATATTGAGAATATAATAAATTTAAAAGAAAATATTATTGGGAGATTTGAAAATTTTAAAAGTAATTATCGGAAACAAAAGAAGTTATTAAAAGAGACTAAAATAGAAAAATTTCAAATCACATATGATGATCTACATTTATTTAGTCAAATAACATCTATTAGTGAATCCAAATGTTGAAAATGCAAAAATAAGTTACATGGCCACTTTGAGTAACAATTCCTTTTGTATGTATAATATAAATTAAATTCAGGTAAATTTGGAAATGAATCGTCCGATTGGTGCTTCACTTGTCGGTCATTTAACTATGACTTATCAAAGCAAGCCAATTCGACTCGTCTGGATTATCAATAAAGTGAGTCGAGTCGGGATGACTCACTTTAATGGTGAGTCAAATTTTGGCTAATCCAATCCAATCTATCATGGGTTGGTATGTCAAACGATTTGACTTATCATATTTGGAAAAAAAATCCAAAAAATAATAAATAAAAAAGTAAATATAAGAATACAAAACATAAATGTTTACTCTTAGTATCAATTAGTTTACTCCATGTTGGTCTCTCTGTGTGTGTATGTGTGTGTGAGAGAGAGAGTTTCTCTTAGTCCAAGTACGTACTCGAGATCAGAAATAGTCTAGATTCTTTGACCATTATCAGGTTGCTTGCCAACAAATGTTGCATATGATGATTGCATTTGGAAAATTGACTCAAGTGCATCCTTCCATGTTACTCCTCATGAAGGATTCTTCTCATCATATCAAAGATGAGACTTTGGTAAGGTGAAGATGGGCAACCATGTTACAAGCAAGATCGTCGTCAATGGTGAAGTGACTCTAATGACTGAGAATGGAAACAAGCTCGTGTTGAAAGAGGTAAGCCATATTCCAGATATGTGTTTGAACCTTATCTCAGCAAGAAAGTTAGGTGAAGCTGGGATGATAAACCAATTTGGTGCTGGTAGATGGAAACTTGGTAGAGAAAGCATGATTGTTGCTCGTGGAAAGAAGGAAGACTTTTTGTATATCATGCGGGGAAAGATATGCAATGGACAGACGAATGTTGCTTAAGATGCAAGCAAAGAATTGTTTCACAGACGATTGGGTCACATGAGAGAGAAAAGCTTGGAGATTCTTGCAAAAGATCACATTCCAAATATCAATGGTCACCCACTGGAATCATGTGAAGAATGTTTAGCAGGCAAGCAATACAGAGTGTCTTTCCAAAGGTCGGACGATGGTAGAAGACGAAACCAGATCCTAGACCTTGTTCATTTAGAGGTGTGCTCAACCTCTGAAACAGCCATCGGTGGTGCCCAGTATTTTGTTACCTTCATTGATGATCACTCCAGGAAGTTGTGGGTGTATCCATTGAAGACGAAAGATCAAGTTCTTCAAGCTTTCAAGGAGTTTCATGCTTCTGTGGAACGAGCGTCTGGAAGAAAGCTGAAATGCTTGAAAACTGACAATGACGGAGAATATCTAGGCCCATTTGAGGCATATTGTAAAACTCATGGGATCAGACACGAGAAGGTTCCTCCCAAGACACCTCAGATGAATGGAGTTACTGAAAGGATGAACAGAACGATTGCCGAGAAAGTCAGAAGCATACTTTCTCATGCAAAACTCCCAAAGTCATTCATGCTTTCTCATTTGATCAATCTGACTCCTTCGAGACCATTAGATGGAAAGATACCGGAAGAGGTATTGTCTGGAAAGAAAACTTCCTATGGTCAAATGAGAGTCTTCGGGTGCAGGACATTTGTTCACATTCCGAAAGATGAAAGGGCAAAGCTTGATGCCAAGATGAAGTAGTGCATATACCTTGGTACACCAAGAGATGAACTTGGCTTCAGATTATGGGGTCCTACAAACAAGAAGATTGTTCAAAGTAGAGATGTGGTGTTCTTTGAAGAAAAGATGATTCAGGATGACAAGTAACATAAGAAGCCAAAGGTCAGAGTAACAAATAGTTCAGGGGGAGATACTTCTCAAAGGAACAATGAGAAACTTGATCAGACGGGTCAACCTGATCAGACGGGTCAACTTTTTCAGACGGTACAACTTGACCAGACGAGTCAAAGTCAGACGATGCATCCACCTAAAACGATTGAAGAACAGACGATTGAGGCAAAACAGACGGAACAAGAACCTGCAGTCAGACGATCAACAAGAGCCAGACAACCATCAAGAAGATACTTCTCAGACGAGTATGCAAATCTTACTGATGAAGGGGAACCTAAAAGTTTCAAGGAAGCTATTGAGACGAGTGATAAGAAGAAATAGATGCAAACCATGAAAGAAGAGATGCAATCCCTGATGGAGAATCAGACGTATGATCTAGTAGAGTTACCAAATGGAAGGAAGGCATTGAAGAACAAATGGGTGTTCTAGCTCAAGCATGAAGATAACAACCCAAATCGAAGGTACAAAGCCCAAATTTTCGTGAAGGGATGCAATCAGAAGAACGGCACAAACTTTGAAGAAATTTTCTCACCAGTAGTGAAGATGACATCTATTATAGCAATCCTTAGTCTAGCTGCAAAACTAGACTTGGAGATTGAGTAGCTAGATGTCAAAACATCATTCTTACATGGAGACTTAGAGGAAGAAATTTACATGGAGCAACCTGAAGGTTTTTCAGAACTAGGCAAGGAACGTTTAGTATGTCATCTAAAGAAAAGTCTCTATGGTCTGAAACAAGCTCCAAGGCAATGATGCAAGAAGTTTGATCTCTTTATTGCCCATCATAATTTCAAAAAGAGGTTTGCAGACCATTGTGTTTGTGAAGAACTATGAGAATGGCAAAACTATCATACTCCTTCTGTATGTTGATGATATATTGTTTGTTGGAAGAGACAAGGCAAAGATAGCAACTATCAAGAAGGCATTGAGAAATCATTTTCCATGAAAGACATGGGTCCAGTAAAGAAGGTTCTTGGAATGAAGATCACAAGAGATCGTTCTAGAATGATGTTGTGGATATCTCAAGAAGACTACATTAAGAAGGTTCTTGAAAGATTCAACATGCATAATGCCAAACCTGTGCATGTTCAACTACCTGGACATTTCAAGCTGAGCAAGATGCAGTGTCCAAAGAATGAAGAAGAGAAAGAAGAAATGAACAAGGTGCCCTACTTTTCTACTGTGGGCAGCCTTATGTATGCAATGGTCTGTACAAGACCGGACATTGGTTATATTGTAGGAGTTGTGATCAGATTCCTATCAAATCCAGAATAGGAGCATTGGAATACCGTGAAGTGGATATTAAGGTATCTGCGAGATACTTCCAAAAGGTTCTTGTGCTTTAGTAATGGAAATTTAATGATTCTAGGTAGGGTGTTCATCAATCGATCCAAACCAATTTAAACCGCAAAAACCAAACTGAAAAATGACAACCGAATAAACCGAAAACCAAAAAAACTGTAATTTTTATTGGATTGGATCAGATTTTGGATCCTCTAGTGAAATCCAATCAAATCCAATCCAAACCGATCTATTATATACATAGACTATTATTCTTGAAATTATAGTATTGCTCATACTTAAACATTGTTTTTCATCCTTTTATGTCCCTCATTCTCTTTAATATTTTTGTTGGAATGACATATACGTGACTATTTAGAATAAACATTAATGTCTTGAAGTTATATTTTGCTAAAAAAATTGATGCATAACATATATATACTTGATTAAGTAAACATGAAAAATATGAAATCAATTAAGTTTGAAAAATAACTAGTTACAATTTATCTATAGTCGATTCAAGGAAAAAAACAGGATAAGTAAAAATAGATATAGAGAATTAACATAAAAGAACGTGTTAAAAAATATCAATAATTATTTGTTCTCAAACTTCCAAATTAAAATGAAGGTTATCCTTTGTCCACTATTAAATAAGTAAGAAGGACACTTGGCATAAGAAAAAAGTAAAGTATGACAAAAACCGAATTATCCAATCCAATCCAATCCATTTAATTGGATTGGATCGGATCAAATATTTTTTAGGAAGCAAACCGATCCAATCCAAACCGCGTGTTGTTTTATCATTGGATCGAATGGCTTTTTAGCTCAAAACCGATCCAATCCAATCCACGAACACCCCTAATTCTAGGATATTCATATTCAAACATGGCAGGCGATGTGGATTCCAGAAAGTCTACATCAGGATATTTTACTTTTGCAGGGGGAGCTATATCTTGGCAGTAAATACTCCAAAAGTGTGTTGCATTGTCAACCACTGAAGCAGAATATATTGCAGCATCCAAAGCTTGCAAATAAATGCTATGGATGAAGAACTTCTTGTGTGAGATAGGATATGAACAAAATGAATATGTGGTGAACTGTGATAATCAAAGCACCATTCACTTAGCCAAGAACCCCATGTTCCATTCACGCTCTAAACATATTGACATCGGGTATCATTGGATACGAGAAGTGCTGGATGATAAGAAATTGAAGATTGAGAAGATCCATACACACTTTAATTGGTCTGATATGGTGACTAAGGTAATACCAATCAAAAAGGTTGAAGACTGTTGCAAAGGTGTAGGTGTTGTGATGCTCATTAATTAAGTTAGGAAGGGGGATATTTGTTGGAATTCCTTCCAAATAATGGAGGAACTGCATCCAAGTAATCTTGATTATATCAAATGCATGGAAAATAAAAGATGGAGAATCCAAGGTCTTGAAATTTATTCTTTGACTCTTGAAGACATCACATTAATCATAGAAAAGTGAAGATAACATTTGCAAGAGATCTTGAAAATATGAGAATTAATTAGCATGTGTAACACCCTAGTTTTTACACATATGATTAATTATTTTATCTGAATGTTTATGTTTATTTTGTTATGTGGTTTAGTTTGAGTAATTAAATTACTCTCTTCAAATTATTTTATTGGGTGCGTTAGCACTGACTTATTTCAGTAAATGCACGCTTACTAGAAAATAATTCACGTTATTGTCACTATTATTACCAGTACAGAAAAATGTTTTAAATAATACGATTAAGAGAAAAACATTTTCATATTTTCATTCTATTTAATTTTAGATTTGAAAATAAACCAGTTTGACATTAATCGGAGATTAAATGTTAGACCGTGGATTTTCTTAGTTGATCAATCCAACTATCAATCTCTACTTTATTTCAAATTTTGAAACTATATATTTGTCACCTTTTATTTTTAGATTCAAGAACTAAAAACATGTTTATTTTTAGGCTTAATATTTATCACTCATTTTGTACCGACTAATACAAAAAAATTAGAATTCTCTCTCCTCTCTCTCTTAGTAACCCGATTACCCCCACACACACACTCTTTTTTTCACTTTTCTCTGGTACTATCTTCTTCCTCACTCTCCCTTCATCTCCCTCCTCCTCTCTAACCCACCCAACTATTTCCTTCCTCCTTCAACCAGACCGCACGCCGCCCTGCACCACCGCCTGGACCGCGACCGCCGTCGACCATGCCGCATGAGGAGGAAGAGAAAGCCGCGGCCCAGTTCTTTTCCCACGCGTCCGGTTCGTTCCGCCGCTGCGCTGCCGTCGTGGGTGTACCGTTTGGTCGCCGTTCCGTCACGCCATGGAGGGAGGAGACGAAATCGAGTTTGGATTAGGTGAGTTCCTCATATGGGTCGTCATTTCAGTCACGAAACGGAACTCCATCGTCGCTGCCACCGTCCTTAACCACTGCTGCCGTGCCGGTTGGCCTTCAACAACCACCATGACATCTTCTTTAATCATGAAATTGGTTCAGTGTTAGTGCATTTGGGACTTGTAATTAATGGTTTCTAAGGTTAATTTTATGATTCTCTATTTAAATCAAATTTTCCCCAAATTGCTCTTTGAACCCTAAACTCCAATTTGATTTTATTTGAAATCGATTGTGTTTCTATGAAATTAACTATGTTTTATTCAAATTAGGACATTTAATTTGAGATTTCTAAGTTCAATTTCATTTTGCTCAAACCAAATCAAATGTTCCCCAATTTTAATTATGGATCCTTTTTACCCAAATCGATATTATTGAGAAATCGATTCTATTTACTGAATTAAATGTATGGTTTCTTTTGATTATATGTCTTGAGGATGAAAATTTGAATTGGTGAATTTGTTTGTTATTATCATGCTTGGTTTGTGTCTCCGTGATGTTGAACACGGCTATGCTTACTTGGTGGAGTAGAGTTTGCACTTTTGGAACTAACGTGAGCATTAAGACGAGGATCCTTTACTTGTCTTCAAAGGTAAGGGGAGCTTGCCTAGGGATATTCAATAACTATATGGATGTGTGTATGTGTGTCATTGAGTGTTGTGAATATTATTGTGATATTGAGCCAATACTTGAATAACTTGTTTACTTGAACTATTGTGGTTATTACTTGAAGTTGAACATTTCTTGCTTTAAAGTGTTATGAACTATATATATGTGATGAACTGTCATTAACTGTGATATTATTGTTGTTGTGAATATATTACTGTTGATTGAAGTTTGAGAAGCCGGACTTGAGTCTGTGCCCAATGACTATAAGGATTAAAAACCTTAATAAGGCTTGAATAGAACTTTGAAAGTTTTGGGTTCACTTATAAAAGTTCCTTGTTTAAAGTGCTTACTTCAGAAGAATAAGATCTTTGTTTTTATAAAAATGTTGAAGTGATTTTGAGTCAAAGGAAACTACATTTTTATGATCAAAAGTTTTGTACGAGAGAAAACCTTTTCGAACGGTGTGTTTTATGAAGGAAAGACCCTTTGAAAATATTTGACTTTATTCCATCAAGGAATTTCAAAAACAAACGAATTTCCTAAATGTTTTAGAAAAGATTTTGCAAAGGAAAAGGATTTTCTCCTAAATGATTTAGAAACGTTCCGATTACTTGGATAAGTGACCGAGGTTTTGTTTTGGTTTTTGATTTTCACTGAACGAAAACTAAGCTCATGTGAAAGAGAATACTAGTTCGCGAGACGTCGCCTCAGGTATTCAGTTGTATGCACGTGATTTGGGATCCGTGTCAAGAATTATGGACCAAGGGTCCCAATCGTGATATTATGAGCTAGGAGTCCTAATCTTGGAATTGAGGACTGTGTGTCCTAATTTCGTTGTTATGGGCTAGGAGTCCTTATCATGTTGAAATAAAACATGGATAAAAGTATAATTGTTTCTACGACCATAACCTTGGACTGCGGCATCGGTCTAAGGTGTTGTGATTGAGAACTCGGACTGTGCGTCCTGTGTTATTGATTTTCAAGTCATGAAAATTGTGAATAGTCATTAGCTTTGGACTTCGACAATGGAAAAGAATGAACACAAAGAAAAGTATCGATAATGAAAAGTCTTTTATTCATATGCATTTCCCCTTAGCAGATGTGCTTGAGTTATCCGAATACCCTCTTAAGATGTGGTATTCGATGAGGTATACATCCAAATGGCTGTTATAAGGGATTCGTGATGATGTTGATCCGGGCGCATGAGGTGACGGAGACAACTTGCCAAACGGGGTGTATGAGCCTGATCAACTCTTTCTTTCTTATGATAAAACGGTGATGATATCTCATGAGATTAAGTTTAGAGCCTGATGATTGAAGTGTCATGCACTCCTTTTATAAAACTGATTGATTCGGGTATGAGACCCACTGATATAATGCTTGTCATTTTATCTCTGTATAATAATTAAATGTTAATATGCTGAGGTAATGTATGTATCGTGTATATGGTTGTTGTGTGAAATATCCATTTGTCGGTATCTCACCCTTACAGATATATCAGGTTTCTTCTGGTTCGCTATTGTACCCTGGCTACATTAGTACAGATGGTGCAGAGGAGTCTTCCTAAGTCACTCAGACTTAGATCTAGTTGTTTGATGAAGTATTTGATTGTGGAATGATCACGTGAGTTTTCCTCAGGAATAACTTTTAGAATGACCAGCTTAGGGTTTGGGACTTAGATTTTTGATAGAATGTATGAGTATGACTCAGAGAGTCTTTATGTTAAAATGGAATGTTTATGGCTCGGAGAGCATCTCTTTTGAATGAAAACCTAAGCTTTTCCTTTTGGTCATGTATAGCCTATTGATATAGCTATTTTTAGCATATTACTGCCTGGTTGTATTTGGTGTAACTGGAATTTTGGAATGAAAATGTAATTATTTTAGCAGGTGTTCTTTTATCTGGGATGTTCGAATTACAGAGGAGACTCTGTCGAAATTTTCGTAAAAATACTAGCTTTTATTCAAGTATATATTTAAATTAAATAGGCTTGCCAGACTAGGATAGTAAGACAGTGTGCCGATCAAGGCTTAGGTTTGGAGTCGTGACAAATTTTTATACCCACTTTCAGACGCTTACGTACTTATATAAATTATTTTTCGAAAGTAACCAGCAAATTATCTTTTTAATTTAAATTCTGCATGTGTTATGTAAGTAATACCTAGTGGGGGTGTTACAACATGCATTAATTACTCTTAGAAGAAGCCACACTCCTCCACTATAAATAGGAGGACTTGTGAAGAGTTGAAGGATTCCTGATGAGTGTGATTTCACATCATAATTCATCATCGTTTTGCATGTATGTTCATGTAGATTAGGCATTTTTATTTTGTTATTTGTTAATTTTCCTTTTGGAACGGATAAGGTGGTATTGTGGACTGTTTGTGTAGGAATTTTTGATAAAAATGCTTAAGTCAAGTTGCCATAGAGTTTGCTTGAAGTTGAAGATTGAAAAACATGAAAAAGATGCAAGGCAGAGGCTGTCATGGCCTGGCCATGAAATCTGTCATGGCCATGATCGCTTCTTTTTGGAGAAAAAGAACAAAGGAATGAACTAGAAGCTGTCACAGCCAAGAAAGGAAAGAATGATGAGCGATTGAAAAGTCAGAAGCTGTCACGGTTCACGTCCATGACTCGACATAAACATAATTTTTATCTTTTTTTATCTGATTTGTAATGGGCTTTTATCCCAAGTTCACCTACACTATAAATAGGATAATTAGGCTCGAAAATAGGGATATCTTGGCTGCTACCTTTGGCTTAATTTAGGATTTCTCTTCTTCTCCAATTTCTTATCTTCTCTTAGGATTTTTATGTTCTTGTTAATCAAGATTGATATGACCATGACAATGCTTGAGTAGTCGTTTTATTTCTAGGAATTGGGACTTAAATCACGAGAGTTAGAAGCGGTCATTTGAGGGTTCATTGAATTGTCACAAATCTCAATGGGTTCAATTTAAATATAATTACCACGAGAGTAATGGTTGGTTTAATTGGGCACGGTTCTTGTATCTCGAGAGGGAACATTAACTTTATTAGGATAAATTCACCTTCAAAGCATTTTGATAATTAACAAGAGGGGTAGTCAATTTAGTAGCATAAGCAGTCTTGTTGGTAACCCAGTTTCTGGAAATCTCTTTTAATTTGAAAAACTCCCGAATTGATTTATTTTCCTATTTTGTTTGATTGCGATTTTTATAATTGATTTGTTACTTAATTTTAAATTCAAAAACCAAATCTTTCCTTGTTTAGTTTAATTGATTTAATAATTAATTGTTGTTCAAGATCACGGTCTCTGTGAGTTCGATCTTTTTATTACTTGACGACGAAGTCGAACACTTGCGAATTTACGCTATCAAGTTTTTGACGCCGTTATCGGGGACTGTGCTTTCTTGAATTTCAATTTAATTTTTAAATTCATTTTTCTGAACATTTTTTTCTTTTTATAGTGTATCTATCTCTCTCTTTGCAGGCGATATCTCTCTTTTATGCGAAGATCCCAAAGTCTTGGAACTCTTATTGAAGTTGATCCCGAGATCGAAAGGACTTTTCATAGACGTAGGAGACTATAAATACAAAGAGCGAGAGAAAAGTTGATCCCCATTCAACTAATGGCCGGTCAACCGGATACCAAACCGCTGATGGACTACGCAGCGCCAAATGCTAGTGGTTTGCAAACTGGGATTGCTAGGCCAGAAATTGAGGCGAAGAACTATACTATTCCGCCCCTGTTAATTGGCATGATTAGGTAACATCAATTTTGAGGATTACCCTCAGAAGACCCGACTGATCATATGGAGACATTCTTGGAATTCTGTGATACAACAAGAATTCAAGGTGCCCCAGTTGATGCTATTCGCTTAAGGTTATTCTCCTCCTCTTTGACCGAAAAGGCTAGAGCTTGGTTGAAATCAGTGCCTGCTAATACTTTGTCAACATGGAACCAACTGGAGCAGGCATTCTTGGAAAAATTCTTACCACCATCCAAGACTGCTTACCTACGAACTCAGATCACCGAATTCTTCCAAAAGGACGGAGAATGTTTATCCGAAGCTTGGGATCGTTACAGGGGATTGCTAGAGTCTTGCCCATATCATGGGCTCTAGAAGTGGTTGTTAGTGTATACCTTCTACAACGGATTGGATTACTCTTCGAAGGTGTCACTTGACTCCGCAGCTGGTGGAGCATTGATGAATAGACCACTGACTGAAGCGTTCAATATCATTGAAAGCGTAGCACTAACTATCACCAATGGGGTTCAGAAAGAGGTAATAACTCGAAAAAGCTTTCTGGAGGTAAGTTCGATGTAGGTGGTACGGAATTGATTTTGTCTAAATTTGATTCATTGAGTAAGCGCTTTTATAAGCTTGAAAAAGCTAATGTGAGTTAAATAAGTGCTACTAATGTTGCTCGTGAGATTTGTGGAATGCAGGGACATGACTTCATGGAGTGCCCACATGGTAGTGCTCCTGCAAAAGGCACTTCGGGTGAACAAGTAAATTCATGTCACAATTTTTATGACACGAACCTGAAGTTGCCAAACTATGTTCCCCCAAATTCTTACAACCAAGTTAGGAAGAATAGCCCTTATCTCTCCTACGGGAACTACAACAACACGTTGAACCACGAATTCCAAGAAGGCCAAGGTAACAGGAAACCCGTATCGAGGTATCCTCAGGTACAAAAGTCAAAACTTGAGTCTCTTTTGGAAAATTTTGTTGAAACTCAAACAAAGCAAAATGAAGAGTTTAGGCAACAAGGTAGGGCAGTCAATGAGGCAATAAAGGAGTTAACATCTAAGGTAGATAACTTAGCCATCCATAATAAGATGTTAGAAACTCATATTGCCCAACAAGCTATTACATTTTCTAGGACTAAAGGTACGTTTCTGGGACAACCCAAAGTTAATCCCAATGAGCACTGTAATGCTATATACTTGAGGGATGATAAGCTTGGGGTAGTTGCAAAGGATGTGGAATGTGAGGTGGACATGAGTAAACAAGAAGAGATAAAACCAAAGTATGTCCCTCCACCACCTTACCAACCCTCAATAGCTTTCCCACAAAGGCTAGTCAAGAAAAAGCAAGTAGAAAAAGAGACTAAGATCTTAATTGAGGAGCATGATGAAATGATAAAAACTAATATGCCTCTGAAACTAAAAGATCCAGGAAGTTTCTCTATTGCTTGCTCAATTGGATAAGTGAAAATAGACCATGTCTTATGTGACTTAGGGGATAGTTCGAGTTTGATACCGCTTACCATCTTTGAGAGGTTAGGAATAAAGGAATTGAGACCATCCAATTTCTCTTTACAATTTGCGGATGGCTCAACTAAAACCCCTCTAGACATACTAGAGAATGTCCCTATAAAGGTAGGGAAATTTTTCATTCCTACCAATTTCATGGTGTTGGATGTGAACGGGAATTCTAAATTTCCTATCATTCTTGGAAGACCATTCTTGGCCACAGCTGGAGCAATGATAGATGTGAAAAATGGTAAACTCTCTTTTAATGTAGAGAAAGGTAGGGTGGATTTTGATTTGACTAACTCATATAATAACTCTCCTTTTGAGAATCATGTGTGCAAGATTGAGATAATGCCTTTGAAGGTGAAGGAACAGCTTAACATGGAAGCAACTCCCAAACTTTGCATGACAAATGATGCACCAAATAAAGATGAAGTTGGAGTTGCTCAACATGTGGAGTTAAAACTTTCGCTGGGAGGAAGTAAGGCCATGAGACTTAAAGTGAAAAGAGCAAAGCGAAAGCGAATGTGGCCATATGAACACTATAAGCTCATTGAAGGACTTCCTTGGAAGAGAAGTGTTCTTTCACTTTCAAGCCCAGCTGATCCCGGTTGATTGAAAGGACTATGGTCAAGCTTACAACAAAAAATAAGCGCTTCTTGGGAGGCAACCTAAGTTTTCTTTCCTTGCTATTTTGTTTTTGATTTTTGATTTTTGATTTTGTTTTTTTTGAATAAATTGAGAAGTTTAGAGGAGAAAGATCACCTATTGATGGTTTTGCCGAGTTTGTTTGCAGGTTGAAAAAAAAAAGAGGGGCAGAGAAGCAAAAGTTAGAATCAATCACGCCCTAGTCATGACACACTTCACGGGCGTGAACCAGAGGATTTTGCTCCAGCAGCTCTATGACTGGCATCTGAGCAAGCACCCGCCATCGCTACAGTGAGTTGTTCCGTTTTTCTCCTCTCTCCGATTTGATTATTTACATTGGGGACAATGTAAGTTTTTAAGCTTGGGGTATGTGATTTATTTTTGCATTTTTGCATATTGCATTTTTCATGTTGTATTTATTTAGGCGTAGTTTTTGCACGATCACGTCATTAGATTGTCCTTACTTAGAATATGCATCCTCTTGTGAGAACTTTGTGCCAAATGAATTGAGATAGTGAATTTAGGAACCCAATTTTTGTATTCTTGTGATAGGCTAAAAAAATTAAAATGCTAGAGATGATCTCTTGATAGTTGTTAATTAGCATGTGGTTCATTGAATGTGTGTTTCTCATTAATTCTAAACTACTAAATGTGAGGATTTTGAGCCTAAAAGGGGTACTCACTAAATCGGCCTCATTCCTTGTGATTGAGTGTTTTCTTCCTCTTGGATTATATTCATTAGAACTTGACTTGAAACTGTTTTGAAACTTATAAATTTTTTAAAACATATTTGAAAATGATTGAGGCACTAGATATTTTTTTGGCCTTATGAGCTTTTAATGATTGAATGCTACCCCTTAGTTGCCTAATTTTGAGCTTTAAAAAAATGCTTTTCTTGGTACCTCAATTGTTTTTGATAAATGATGCATGGTGTGTCACCTTTTAAAGTATTGCAAAAAGAGGAAGAAGGTAGTTTGAAAAGTTGTGGATGAATAAAATAAAATAAAATAAAATAAAGTAAAATAAATATTTCTCTTGAGCCAGAAATCTTCCATTCTCCAAATTGATGAAAAAGTTAAAAAAAAAAAAAGGAGAAGGTGATGAGAAAAATAAAGTGAGAAATAAAATGGGGAAAAAAAAGAAAGAAAGAAAGGTGAAAAAGTGAATTAAGCCCAAAAAGCTTTTTTTAGAAGGTTGTTATGCTTTGCATTGTTTGATATTTTGTTTAGCCTTCTTGTATTTTCCTTTTCTTGGTTTCCCCACCTAACGATTAATCACATGGCCCCATTACAACCAAAATGAAAGACCTCTTGATTCTTATGTGTTTTCATTAATAAAGTAAAGATTTTGGTTAACAGTCGAGCTTATGGTAGGGAACTTTCCTTGAGGAAATTGAGAGAATTGTCATATATCCTTAAACATTTGAGTGAGGTGAGAAGAGTGCCCAAATTAGTGAGAGACATTAATTTAGGGAACCTAAGCTTCTAATTGGACTAGAAATTGATTGTCTCTTGGTTATTTATTTGGATATGCTTGTTACTTGGATTTGTACCTGGGTTCTTGGTTCACTGTCTGGGCTCTAACTGTTTATCTTGTTTGATCTTAGTTATTGCTTGAGGACAAGCAAAATCTTAAGCTTGTGGTAGTTTGAGGTGTAACGCCCCCCCTTGAGGGCATTACTTAAGTAACACGTGCGGAATTTAAAATTAAAATATAATTTGCTGGCGCTTTCGGAAAATAATTTATATAAGTATACAAGTGTCAGAAATTGGGTATGAAAATTTTGTCACGACTCCTAAGCCTTGATTGGCACACAGACTTACTATCATAGTATGGCAAGCCTATTTAATTTAAAGAATATACTTGAATAAAAGCTAGTATTTTACGAAAATTTCGACAGAGTCTCCTCTGTAATTCGGACATCCCAGGTAAAAGAACACCTGCTAAAATAATTACATTTTCACTCCAGAAATTCAGTTACACCAAATCCAACCAGACAGCAATATATATATAAATAACAGTCGTAACCATAAGCTTTACAAAACCAAAAGGAAAAGTTTAAGTTTTCTTTCAAAATAACGCTCTCCGAGCCATAAACATTTCATTTTAAAAATAAAGGCTCTTTGAGCCATACTCATACATACTTATCAAAATAATCTAAGTCTCAGACCCTAAGCTGGTCATTCTAAAAGTTATTCCTGAGAAGAACTCACGTGATCGTTCCACAATCAAATACCTCATCAAGCAACTAGGTCTAAGTCTCTGAGTGACTTAGGAAGACTCCTCTGCACATCTGTACTAAAATACCCGAGGTACAATAGCAAACCAGAAGAAACCTGATATGTTTGTAAGGGTGAGATACCATCATAAGATATATCCCACAACAACCATACACATGATACATGCATCACAGAATCATATAAGCAGTTAAATCATATATTCGCAATATATCAGTGTTATATCAAAGGGTCTCAAACCCGCACAGTCAATCTTTTGAAAATATGCATGACACTTCAATCATCAGGCTCTAACTTAATCTCATGAGATCACAACACCATATCATCACTGGAGAAGTTAGAGTTGGTCAAGCTCTAGCCCACCTGGGCAGTTACCCCCTTACCCTCATGCATTAAGGTCTCAGGACGGGCAACGTCACATGTGCCTCTTCACTCGGTTTACATGGATGAGACTCCCAGATACCATCTTTGTAAATGATTTAATCATCAATAGCACGTCTGCTTGGGGAAATGCACATGATAAAATATTTTATTGAAAGGATTTCTTTGTGTTCATTCTTTTCACTGTCGTTGCTCAAAGCTAACGACTTAATCATCATTTCCCCATCACTTGAGAACTCAGAAACATAGGACTCATAGTCCGAATGCTCAATCACAATGCCCAAGACCGTGGCCGCAGTCAAGGGTTGTGGTCGTAGAAAACAACCTTCACCTTTAATCATAATCATCACACGCGGTCAGAAGACACAGTCCAACACAACGCGATTAGGACCCAAGTCCCTAATATCATAACCAGGGCTCGTAGTCCCGGGTTAACACTGATCCAAGATCACGTGCACATCACTGAATACTAGAGGCGACGTCTCGCGTTCTAGATTCACTTTCATAAGTACTTATTTTTCGTTCAGTGAAAAACGAATCCAAAACCGAATCCTCGATAACCTATCCAGGTTATCGGAAAGTTTCTAAAATGTTTAGGAAAACCTTTTCTTTGAAAATCTTTTATAAAACATCTTTGAAATTCTTTTATCTTTGAAATATTTCCCCCAATAGGATATTGCCAAATAATCTTGAAAGTTTTCACTTGAAAACACATAGTTCGAAAAGGATTTTCCTCTTGTATAACAATAGTACACCAAAATCATTTCATCATTTAAAACAAGTACTTTAAGCTTAAAGAGCTTTTGGAAAAGAACACCAATCCCTCCATATTCAAAGCTTATTAAGGTTTTTAATCCTTATTATGGTTGAGCACAGACGCACGTCTGGCTTAGCAAACTTTCAATAAACAACAGTGTATATCATCAGTGTAATGGCAATCTCACAGTTGAAAGCATTTCATCACATGTATGCATTATATCATTTAGAACAAGTACAGTTCAATCATCAGATAATAGCACAACAGTTTAAGTACATAAAATAATCAAGTAAGCTCAATCATCATATAAGTATCCAGTTAAACACCTACACACATGCATACAGTCATTGAATATCCCTAGGCAAAACTCCCCTTACCTTTGAAGACAAGTAAAGAATCCTCGTCCTAATGCTCATGTTAGCTCATCTCTACTCCATTAAGCAAGCATAGTCGTGTCCAATCGTCTCAGAGAGTAATTCCAATAATGCGCAACAACCAGAAATCAAGAAATTAATTTCACATGATCAAACACACATCCTAACTTAATCTAAACACTTAATCTAATTACCAAACAAGGTTATTTTCAAAGAAAATTATGTTTGAAGCTCACGCTTCCTAATACCCTTTTAGAAAACTTTGTTTTGATTAAAAGATCTTGAAAAAGAACTTTGGAAATCATCCATTAAGAGTCCTAATTACACTAAATCATAATTAATTTCATAAAAACATACCCAAATTCAAATAAAATCAAATTGGGGGTTTAGGGCTCATTATTAAAATTTAGGGAAAACTCAGAATAATAAAATTGGTTTAGGGAAACACAAATTCACAGTCCCAATCTCATAAAACAACCTTAAATTTCAAAGTTAAAATCTGAAATCAAAGGGTTAGGGTTAGGGTTTTAAAATCAATTTGGGGGTTTTGAATCTAAAAGAGATGAGAGGGTTTTGACTCACCCAAGCTTGAAGGCAAGGGACGTAGTGACCAGCCATGGGTGCGGCGGCGTCATGGCGGCTCCGGCGAGATCGCAGTGGCGGTGGAGTCTCGTAGCAGCCATGGTTCATAAACAAAACTAAGCTTCATGGGAATGAAAAAGGAGGGCTCAACCCACACTAAAAATGGCAGATCCACCATGGATGGCGGCTGGAAGACGTCACCGCGGCGGCAGCGACGGCGGACGGAGCTGCGAAGACCAGAACGCGCTGGACAACGAGCTGGATCGCACGGTCTTCTCCTCACACGGCGTGGTCGACGGCAGTCGCAGTCCAGGCGGTGGTGCAGGGCGGCGGTCGCACGGCTGCTTCAAGGAAGGAAGGAAGGTGAGTTTGGGGGGAGGAAGAAGATGGTGTGAGGAGGAAGAAGAGAAAAGAAAGAAGAAGGAGAGAAGAAGAAACAGAGAAGAAAAGAAGAAAAAGAGAGATTGCGTCGAGTATAAAGGGGAGAGGAGAGAGAAATTTCATATTTTTGTACTAGTGGGTACACAATGAGTGATAAATATTAAGCCTAAAATAAACATGCTTTTACTTTTTGGAATCTAAAAATAAAGGTTGATAAAAATATGTTTTCGAAATTCAAGTTAGAGTAAAGATTAATAATTGAACTGATCAATTAAGAAAATACTCAGTCCAAAATTTAATCTCCGAAAATTACCAAACCAAAATATTCTTAACTCTAAAATTAAATAGGATAAGAATATGAAAATGCTTTTCTCTTAGTCATATTATTTAAAATATTTTTCTGTACTGGTATAATAGTGACAATAACATAAATTATTGTCTAGTAAACATGCATTCACTGAAATGAGTCAGTGCTAACGCACTTAATAAAATAATTTGAAGAGAGTAATTTAATTACTCAGACTAAACCACATAACTTTAAAAAAAACATAAACATCCAAATAAAATAATTAATCCTAGGTGTAAAAACTAGGGTGTTACATTACTACCCCTCTAAAAAAAAAATTCGTCCTCGAAATTTCGTAGCTCAAAACTAAACAGGATGTTGTAATCATACCTTAACTCTAAAATCTTGCTTCGTATTCTCATTGCTTCATTCCTTTCATCTATAACACTATAACAAGATCAATTCTTATGCTATTTTATTTATCCTCGAGACTTTTTACTACCACATTCCCTCCACTACCTTTGATATTTCATCTTAGTCTATTACACTTCAAAGAACAAAATCAACGCTTAATCTCTTCATTTAACTTTCTCAATACAAATTCATTAGGAAAAACTTTCTCTAATATCTAACTTTCATAGATAACGTCGAAACCAACACTAGCTTTACATAACATCAATTAACCTTCTACTCAAGAGATGCGATCCTAGTCTTAGTTCATCTAGGCTTAATCTACTCTTCTAGTCATATCAAATTCACACTTTCAAATCTTCAATCAAAACGTCGTAACATTCCTGAGTTGCACATGATAACCTTTGCTCCAAGAACCTAAGAAATTCAATCTTATTAAAATTGAATCTTACCACATCCAACATAATTCGTTCTCTTCTTAATTCCACTTGAATCCTTTGACTACTTAAATTTCATATCCTTCATTTGCCTCTCATTTTCAATTTGGTTCTCAAGCCCCATTAATATCCCTGGTTTAAGAAATTTCCCATGCACCTTTACCGTATTGTCCAAGGAAAATACACAACTCCTAACAATTCCTCCATCTGAAAACATAGCTCTATCACTTATACAAGGAAGTGCTTGTATCCTATCTACCCTTATCTTATATATCTGCAGCTGAGAAAAGAGATTATAAAATAGTTTCTCTAAGGCCATTACCCCTAGGAGCTGCACCAAAGCAAAGCCAAGAAATCCAGGTGGACACTCCCTAATGGCAATCTTGGATTTAAAATATCTAGTTTCCACTATGGATCACCAACCACATTTTTACCAAAATAAGACTTTAAAGATTATAAACATTTCACCATAGCTTATCACACTCGAAAGACACAATCAAAACTTAATCACTCCTTGCCTCAAAATTTGTCTACTAGCAAAACTTCAACACCTTATCCTCACAACAAACATCAAGTTCAATTTTAACTCTATCACATATATCAACTTTCAACCCAAAGCACACAATTGTTGTCTTAGTTTCCTTTGAACATATTCCACCACTCCAAATTATATTATAGTCATTCACTTCAATCTTAAAGAATACGATTACGCTCCTTCATGCAACTACAACCAAAAGGAATCACCTCAGTTTGAATTATCCAAAATCATAATTCTTAAACTTTTCTAATAACTTAGTTTCACTCAAGAACTCCTCTTTACTATTTCCGTTCAGCTTAAGGAAAACTACCATAAATATTTTTCCGTTAATCCTCGGACTCACGAAGTCAACATTAACCATAAACGTTGATCACTACTCTAAATTCCTTTAATGATATATCTGCCTCGATCCTGATAAAATCCATTGTACTCATCCCACTCGATAATGTTGAACTTAAGGGTTCTCATAATACCATTCACATCTATACATTAACGAAACTCCTATCAACTATGGTTCGTCCTACCATAGAGATGACAAAAACTTAGGTACCACACTATCTTCTAACTAACCTGCTAAGGATAGGTCATCTCATTACTTATCCATCCCGCTGAGGATGATCATTTGGACTTAGTCTCAACTTAGTCTTCAACACTTAAAGTAAGCTTAACCGACACAGGTTGATAAACTTCCGTTTTTCATCTGAAACAACACTTGAAGATACTCAATGAAGTCTAAACAATTCTCTGATACCTTATTCGGTTCACTAACACTGCATAGTGGATCTTAACTCGCAAGAAGGGCGTAGACTTCACCAGTCGATCAACGATCACTTGAATTCAAACAAAACTCGTGTAAGTCTTCAGCAAACTCATAACAAGAATTGAAGGAATGCCAACATCTCAACAAGGAAGGTCTCAATTGTACATCTTGATGTGGAGATATCCATCTCACGACTGATGAGATAAGTCACACATCGACAACATTTGAAATATACGTAGAATTAAGATGATCAATGACAGTAAGCACTTTCGAACGACAATGAGACATGACCTTAGTGATCATAAAAGAATTTCTCAAGAAATTTTTTTTTTTTTTTTTTTTTGGATTTCACTTTCACATAAGCATAGAAAAGAATTTCATTAATTTGAAGGATATCGAAACATCCAGTATGGAAAAAGATCATTCCATCAGGTTCGTGGGTGTAAAAATGCATGATCAATACACATTTACAAACATGAATCTAATAAAGTTCATTCTTCCACAAGAATCTTCCAACGGATTCAAAGGATCAAGGGGTGAATAATGTCTAATCCCAAGAGGATTAATTCTTATTCTTAATACAAAGAATTTACAAAATGATGACTTTCACCTCTATCAAAAATAGAAGTGACGAAACTAAGTTCCACCAAGAAACTTCTGCTATCACGAAATTATCTGTGTTATAACTCAAGAAATAGTCATAACCACTTTTCTCAACAAGGTGTGAAAGTATCCAGGACCAATGGATTCTACATTTAAATCAAGTCACTCAAATGTCTAATACATCGAGGATCATTTTGAAGTATGTACGACTTCTCACAACAAAGAAATGAATAACTAGAAATTTATGAATTAGCATAACTAATTCATAAGTCTTGACAGACTGCAAATTCGAATCAGAATATATGTCTGACACATACCAACTTCACCGTTGTGATTATCTAATACAATCACAGGATTTGAGAAATAAATGTCAACTGACGAATACAAGAGAATTAAAGGGTACAATGAAGAGTTCCTTAATCAAGAAACACTCACCCAAGATCGAAAATCCACTCGATTCGTCTTGGTTCCAACCAACATACACTTCTTTCTAGCCAAGCTTAGTATGACCACCTTGAATTGGGTACGATCACTGACAACTTAACCAATCGATCCAACATACAAAAGGTTGATCTTTCCTCATAAACTGAGTTGACGATGCAAAACCTTAGATAGGTCATCACTCCAATCTAGTAATAACTCATCTTCAAGTCAATCTTTGAGTAGTCGACAACTCCTCGAAATAGATTTACCAAATCAACTACGCAAGTCAGAGAATACTTGTCCATCATTCGTCCTTTTACCTAACTGTCAGAAATTTACACAGTGACACAACCTCCACACTACAATTGGTGCTTCACAAGGAAAACACTCGGTCTAACAAACGATTCAGACCACCGATCTTTCAGTTGAATGAGTCATCTAACTCGTTTTGACTTCGTAGGCAACATCCTACACAAAGCGACAGAGATCTGACCGAATCCAGAAACTAGATCAATCAAAATCAATGTCCTTTGCTAACCATAAACCTAGAATATTTCCAGGAAACACTCCCGGGAAAAAAAAAAACCTTTACACAAGCACCTTGTTTCGAATGTCAGACACGATTCGCAAGGATAATCGAATGTCATATTCGAACCCAAGTAACATTCAAGATCTAAGGCCTCCCAGGACATAAAGCCCTTGGAAAACCATCAAGAAACATATACTTGTGCGTCAACACACATTGCTTCAACAAGAAACAATTCAAACAAGAGCCAACCAGAGATCACACAACAAAACTTAACAGACCTATTCCCCAAAGATCCCGAAAGACTCGACCAGCTCTGATACCACCTTGTAACGCCCCCCCTTGAGGGCATTACTTAAGTAACACGTGCGGAATTTAAAATTAAAATATAATTTGCTGGCGCTTTCGGAAAATAATTTATATAAGTATACAAGTGTCTTAAATTGGGTATGAAATTTTTGTCACGACTCCTAAGCCTTGATTGGCACACAGACTTACTATCATAGTATGGCAAGCCTATTTAATTTAAAGAATATACTTGAATAAAAGCTAGTATTTTACGAAAATTTCGACAGAGTCTCCTCTGTAATTCGGACATCCCAGGTAAAAGAACACCTGCTAAAATAATTACATTTTCACTCCAGAAATTCAGTTACACCAAATCCAACCAGACAGCAATATATATATAAATAACAGTCGTAACCATAAGCTTTACAAAACCAAAAGGAAAAGTTTAAGTTTTCTTTCAAAATAACGCTCTCCGAGCCATAAACATTTCATTTTAAAAATAAAGGCTCTCTGAGCCATACTCATACATACTTATCAAAATAATCTAAGTCTCAGACCCTAAGCTGGTCATTCTAAAAGTTATTCCTGAGAAGAACTCACGTGATCGTTCCACAATCAAATACCTCATCAAGCAACTAGGTCTAAGTCTCTGAGTGACTTAGGAAGACTCCTCTGCACATCTGTACTAAAATACCCGAGGTACAATAGCAAACCAGAAGAAACCTGATATGTTTGTAAGGGTGAGATACCATCATAAGATATATCCCACAACAACCATACACATGATACATGCATCACAGAAATCATATAAGCGGTTAAATCATATATTCGCAATATATCGGTGTTATATCAAAGGGTCTCAAACCCGCATACAATCTTTTGAAAATATGCATGACACTTCAATCATCGTGGCTCTAACTTAATCTCATGAGATCACAACACCATATCATCACCGGAGAAGTTAGAGTTGGTCAAGCTCTAGCCCACCTGGGCGCTTACCCCCTTACCCTCATGCATTAAGGTCTCGGGACGGGCAACGCCACATGTGCCTCTTCACTCGGTTTACATGGACGAGACTCCCGGATACCATCTTTGTATCTCGATTTAATCATCAATAGCACGCCTGCTGGGGAAATGCACATGATAAAATATTTTATTGAAAGGATTTCTTTGTGTTCATTCTTTTCACCTGTCGTTGCTCAAAGCTAACGACTTAATCATCATTTCCCATCACTTGAGAACTCGAAAACATAGGACTCATAGTCCGAATGCTCAATCACAATGCCCAAGACCGTGGGTCGCAGTCAAGGGTTGTGGTCGTAGAAAACAACCTTCACCTTTAATCATAATCATCACACGCGGTCAGAAGACACAGTCCAACACAACGCGATTAGGACCCAAGTCCCTAATATCATAACCAGGGCTCGTAGTCCCGGGTTAACACTGATCCAAGATCACGTGCACATCACTGAATACTAGAGGCGACGTCTCGCGTTCTAGATTCACTTTCATAAGTACTTATTTTTCGTTCAGTGAAAAACGAATCCAAAACCGAATCCTCGATAACCTATCCAGGTTATCGGAAAGTTTCTAAAATGTTTAGGAAAACCTTTTCTTTGAAAATCTTTTATAAAACATCTTTGAAATTCTTTTATCTTTGAAATATTTCCCCCAATAGGATATTGCCAAATAATCTTGAAAGTTTTCACTTGAAAACACATAGTTCGAAAAGGATTTTCCTCTTGTATAACAATAGTACACCAAAATCATTTCATCATTTAAAACAAGTACTTTAAGCTTAAAGAGCTTTTGGAAAAGAACACCAATCCCTCCATATTCAAAGCTTATTAAGGTTTTTAATCCTTATTATGGTTGAGCACAGACGCACGTCTGGCTTAGCAAACTTTCAATAAACAACAGTGTATATCATCAGTGTAATGGCAATCTCACAGTTGAAAGCATTTCATCACATGTATGCATTATATCATTTAGAACAAGTACAGTTCAATCATCAGATAATAGCACAACAGTTTAAGTACATAAAATAATCAAGTAAGCTCAATCATCATATAAGTATCCAGTTAAACACCTACACACATGCATACAGTCATTGAATATCCCTAGGCAAAACTCCCCTTACCTTTGAAGACAAGTAAAGAATCCTCGTCCTAATGCTCACGTTAGCTCATCTCTACTCCATTAAGCAAGCATAGTCGTGTCCAATCGTCTCAGAGAGTAATTCCAATAATGCGCAACAACCAGAAATCAAGAAATTAATTTCACATGATCAAACACACATCCTAACTTAATCTAAACACTTAATCTAATTACCAAACAAGGTTATTTTCAAAGAAAATTATGTTTGAAGCTCACGCTTCCTAATACCCTTTTAGAAAACTTTGTTTTGATTAAAAGATCTTGAAAAAGAACTTTGGAAATCATCCATTAAGAGTCCTAATTACACTAAATCATAATTAATTTCATAAAAACATACCCAAATTCAAATAAAATCAAATTGGGGGTTTAGGGCTCATTATTAAAATTTAGGGAAAACTCAGAATAATAAAATTGGTTTAGGGAAACACAAATTCACAGTCCCAATCTCATAAAACAACCTTAAATTTCAAAGTTAAAATCTGAAATCAAAGGGTTAGGGTTAGGGTTTTAAAATCAATTTGGGGGTTTTGAATCTAAAAGAGATGAGAGGGTTTTGACTCACCCAAGCTTGAAGGCAAGGGACGTAGTGACCAGCCATGGGTGCGGCGGCGTCATGGCGGCTCCGGCGAGATCGCAGTGGCGGTGGAGTCTCGTAGCAGCCATGGTTCATAAACAAAACTAAGCTTCATGGGAATGAAAAAGGAGGGCTCAACCCACACTAAAAATGGCAGATCCACCATGGATGGCGGCTGGAAGACGTCACCGCGGCGGCGGCAAGCGACGGCGGACGGAGCTGCGAAGACCAGAACGCTACTGGACAACGAGCTGGATCGCACGGTCTTCTCCTCACACGGCGCGTGGTCGACGGCGATCGCAGTCCGAAAGCGGTGGTGCGGGCGCGATCGTCGCACGGCGCTTCAAGGAAGGAAGGAAGGTGAGTTTGGGGGGAGGAAGAAGATGGTGTGAGGAGGAAGAAGAGAAAAGAAAGAAGAAGGAGAGAAGAAGAAACAGAGAAGAAAAGAAGAAAAAGAGAGATTGCGTCGAGTATAAAGGGGAGAGGAGAGAGAAATTTCATATTTTTGTACTAGTGGGTACACAATGAGTGATAAATATTAAGCCTAAAATAAACATGCTTTTACTTTTTGGAATCTAAAAATAAAGGTTGATAAAAATATGTTTTCGAAATTCAAGTTAGAGTAAAGATTAATAATTGAACTGATCAATTAAGAAAATACTCAGTCCAAAATTTAATCTCCGAAAATTACCAAACCAAAATATTCTTAACTCTAAAATTAAATAGGATAAGAATATGAAAATGCTTTTCTCTTAGTCATATTATTTAAAATATTTTTCTGTACTGGTATAATAGTGACAATAACATAAATTATTGTCTAGTAAACATGCATTCACTGAAATGAGTCAGTGCTAACGCACTTAATAAAATAATTTGAAGAGAGTAATTTAATTACTCAGACTAAACCACATAACTTTAAAAAAAACATAAACATCCAAATAAAATAATTAATCCTAGGTGTAAAAACTAGGGTGTTACATGAGGAGTGTTATTTCACATCATAATTCATCATCATTTTCATGTAGATTAGGCATTTTTATTTTGTTATTTGTTAATTTTCCTTTTGAAACGGATAAGGTGGTATTGTGAACTGTTTGTGCAGGAATTTTTGATAAAAATGCTTAAGGCAAGTTGCCATGGAGTTTGCATGAAGTTGAAGCTTGAAAAACATGAAAAAGATGCAAGACAGAGGCTATCATGGCCTGGCCATGAAATCTGTCATGGCCATGATCGCTTCTGTTTGGAGAAAAAGAAGAAAGGAATGAACCAGAAGCTGTCACGGCCTGGCTGTGACAGAAAAGTCAGAAGCTGTCACGGCCTGGCCCTGACAGGCATCACGGCCATGACGCGACAGAAACATAATTTTTATCTTTTTTTGATCTGATTTGTAATGGGCTTTTATCCCAAGTTGACCTACACGATAAATAGGATAATTAGCCTCGAAAATTGGGATATCTTGGCTGTTACTTTTGGCTTAATTTAGGATTTCTCTTCTTCTCAATTTTCTTCTCTTCTCTTAGGATTTTTATGTTCTTGTTAATCAAGATTGATATGATCATGATAATGCTTGAGTAGTTGTTTTATTTCTAGGAATTGGGGTTATGCCCAAGACTTGTTTTATGTTATGAATTGATGTTTTCTCTTTGTTAGTTTCAATTTCCTTTTTATTTAATTCCTATTGTTATAATTACTTGTAAATTTGGTGCGCACTTATTTGTATGTCATAGATACTCAAAGGATGAGCTGGGAAGTGAACTTAGGTATTGGATCTATAGGAATTGAACTTAGGACTTAAATCACGAGAGTTAGAAGCGGTCATTCGAGGGTTCATTGAATTGTCACAAATCTCAATGGGTTCAATTTAAATACAATTAACACGAGAGTAGGGGTTGGTTTAATTGGGCACGGTTCTTGTATCTCGAGAGGGAACATTAACTTTATTAGGATAAATTCACCTTCAAAGCATTTTGATAATTAACAAGAGGGGTAGTCAATTTCGTAGCATAAGCAGTCTTATTGGTAACCCAAATCCTGGAAATCTCTTTTACTTTGAAAAACTCCCGAATTGATTTACTTTCCTATTTTGTTTGATTGCGATTTTTATAATTGATTTGTTACTTAATTTTAAATTCAAAAACCAAATCTTTTCTTGTTTAGTTTAATTGATTTAATAATTAGTTGTTGTTCAAAATCATGGTCTCTATGGGTTCAATCTTTTTATTACTTGACGACGAAGTCGTACACTTGCGGATTTGTGCTATCAATTCCATTCAAGTAGAGAGATCATCTCCAAGAGTGATAGAGTGAGAAAGAGTTCTTGTAATCCTCTTTGAGAGTAAGAGAGTTGGGTGATATTGTATACCATCTTAGTTGGTGAGATTGAGAGAGATCCTCTTGTATAAGAAAACATTGTATTCCTACTTTTCAATAGTGGAGATATTTTACTGGACTAGGTCCTATGGTTTTTCCCTTTTACGTTAAGGGAGTTTTCTATGTTAAAAATCATTTGTGTGATTCTTCTTTTTTTACTCTGTTTACTTTTATTATTGCCCATCTTAATCACATAAAGAGAGAAATTGTTTTGGTATTTCCCAACAAGCGAAGCCTTCAAGACAGAAGTCACATTGAGGAATCTGAAGTAGTGAAGAAGTTGTATCAAGTTTGGTCTAACGTCTGAAGAGTGAATTCTTGAAATTCAAGAAGAAAATCAAGTTAAATGGATTTGCATTTCTCAGTGAAGATTGAAGATTAGTTCTCTATGAATATGACACGGACTCAGCAAGTGTACCGGTTCATTGCAAGTAATAAAACGGTAAGACCGGATATCGTTCTCAGGGATCGTGGACAATTACCACTTCGCAAATTTGACTACTATCTAGGCGATCGAATTTTGGATTGAAGGTTGTTCTAACATCTAACAAGCAAACAAGAAGAAAATGTTTTTGTTCTTTTTGGATTTTTTTCAAACAGTTAATGTGAAAACAGAAAGATGAATAACAATGAGATAGAATTGCTGGGGTTAAACTAAGCTAATCCTCCCTTGATTGTTATGAAATGATAACTAACACAGTTCCTAGTTCTATTATGACAATCAAGTCTTTTCAGAGATACTCAAGCCTAATTCCTTAGGTGCATTGAGCCTAAAATCCCAAGTTAAACCCTAATTCCTTAGGTGGATTAACCTGAGATTTTGCATTAAGTAAAGACTTATAAGATTGCAAGCACCTCAAGACCTATTCCTAGGCTCATGAACTACCCGGCATTTGATTCATGAGCAAGCTCTAACACCAACCTTCCAGTTATCTATTAAAGCAACTAATCATTCATAGGGTGATCAAGCCTAAGAAAGCATTAAGCATGGAATCAAACACTCATAAAGAACAAAGAAACTGCATTATAATCAAGTCATTTTACAACCAAGTTCAGATAGCAACAGTCTAACCCCAACAAAGGGGAGTTTAGCTACACATAATTGAAGATAAAACAAAAGAAATAATTACAGAGATGAACAAAGGAGAGAGCTCCATGAAAATGATGCACAGCAGCCACAGCAGCAGAGGATTTTTCTTTAGGGTTTTCTGAATGAATCTTCTTCTGTTCTGCTCAGTTCTTTTATTACTCGTGGCCGGTCACGGCCGAGACAGCCATCACGGCCAGGCCGTGATGGTTTCTGACTTGGCACCGCTTCATTTACTGATTCATCACGGCCGTGATAGTCATCACGGCTAGGCCGTGATCGTTTCTGACTTTTCCAACTGATTCATCACGGCCGTAATAGCCATCACGGCTAGGCCGTGATCGTCTCTGACTTTTGGAGATCTGGCACAGCTGACACGTCACGGCCGTGATAGCCATCACGGCTAGGCCGTGACAGCTTCTGACTTTTGGCTCAATTCTTTCTTCAGCTACTGCTCCCTCACGGCCGTGAGAGCCATCACGGCTAGGCCGTGATACTCTCTGCTTGGCTCAATTTCTTATCTTTCAAAGCTCTAAGTCATCCAAGCTTCATACTTGCTAATTCTTGGGCATTTAATCATGAATATCTGCAAAACAACACACAATACCACCTTATCCATTCCAAAGGAAAAACTAAACAAAATAAACACTAAAATGGCCTAACTATATGCAAATGCATGCAGAAATGTACATGGAGAATGAGGTGAAATCACACTCATCAGAATACCAAATCAATAAGAACTGAAGATCAAGATACAACAAGATGCCAGGTATATAAAAAAGAATGCTAAGTTCAAATCTGGTATTAAGCGTCTGATGTCTGACAAGGGCTGTCTAACATAAGAAAGTAGCATCTGAAGATGTATTGGAAGCTCAAATATAAACAAAATTCAGAATGCGCTTGAACTTCATTACGAACAACAAATTTTGGTATCAAGAGTCCAATGAAGCACTTTGCTACTGCTACAAAAATGAAAAAAGCACTTTGATGCCGCTACAAAAATTCAAAAAGCACTTTGATGCTGCTACAAGTACATAAACTTTGCTATGCTCTGACCCGAGGAAGTCAAAAGCATGATTTATTCCTGCTATGAAGTCTGCTATGCAGAACACATGAGGAAAAGCAAACAAGGTACAAACGAACGTTGCACATGTACAGAACGACTCTTTCATATCAGATGGACAAAGATCAAAATCAAAGTTCACCTCTCCAATGGATATATTTGAAGATGAAGCCTACTTAAGAAGAATATTTTTTTTTTTGATAGGTACTTAAGAAGAATGTTGAAGATGCACAAGTTGACATAGAATATATACAAGTGTGAAAAACTTAAGAGAACACGCTCAAGCACTTTCAAGCTTTAAAATGCTAAAACACTCTTATATTAATCTTACTATCTTCTCAAAAATTTGCAAAATTCTTGGAGAAACTCGTCTAAACAGCCATGAAATAGACAACTATAAACACGAGAAGGGGGTTGAATTGTGTTTATCATAATTTAAAATGAAGTTGAAAACTTTTTGCACAGAGAAGTTAGGTTCGGAGAAGTGAGAGAACACTACACAGACATGTGACCTGTCGGATGAAATTTTAACAGAAAAACACACGCGCAGACAACTTGAAAACAAATTCAATATTCACACTTTAACCCCTTTAGTTAGAAAGCAGATAATATAATCAAAGCAACTAAAGAGTTTAAGGGAAAAGAGATTAATACAGCTATTTATCCTGGTTCACTCTTCAACACAGAGCTACGTCCAGTCCTTGGAAGCACCAGGTTTTATCCACTATAACTGATCATGTTACAGACTCTAAGTACTGTTTGCACACCTAGCCTCTTCAGGCTCCAAGACAAGTATTCTTTGCTCACCTAGCCTCTTCAGGCTCACTCATGTTTGTTTGAGAAGTTTTTTTGTAATAAATACAATCAAACAGACAGTTCTTTCACTAGCACTCAGAGAGTGAATTAAATGTAAGCTTAGGAAAGACTGCGTAATAACTTCAAATGATTGAAGAATACAGATTGAAAGAATGAAGAAATAAATGCATGGAGTAATGGCTCTTTTTAATGCTGTGTGTTCTGTGTCTTCATCTTCAATGACTTCTGTATTTATAGCCTTCAAGCATTTAAGATCCGTTAGAGACATTCCTTCAAATGTTGGCTTCAAGCAGAACTTCATTAAATGCAATAGAGTCGTTCTGGGCAGTCATTAATGCAATAGGAACATTGGTTGTACTCTAACATGAAGGATCATGGCTTTATGCATCCTACAGTAGTCAAATCAGAGTTGTGCATAATGCTTTTTACTTTGTAGAGTACATTTCCCTTTTCGTGTAATAACCAAGAGTACTAGGGAATAAAACATGTTGGAAACATTCTTTAACTCGAGTTCATCTCTGATTTCTTAGGTTGCTTGTGAGAGTAGCTTCTGACTTTTATTGATAAGCGTAAGATTAACAAAGAGAGAGAGAGCTTCAGAGTCTTCTTCATGAGGGGACAGCTTCCAAAAGCTATTTGTACTTGGGTTCTTCATCGAAGAGCCTCAGACAAGTATAGGAACTTATCAGAAGACACATTAAAGCTTCAATACATAAAGTCAATAATCCTAGTCAACAGACATGTTGACTTTTGCTTCTCCAGACAGGTGGTCATCTATGTGGTTAGACAGGTGAGAAGGTGACTTCTTAATATTTTGATCTGCACACTGGGTAGACAGGTTAGCAACCAATACAAAGGTTAATTAAATCATTAACCAATGTTTAGTTTTCATCAAAACTTAGGGAAATGCACATCAGACATTTTAGAGACTTAACAAGCCATACCTTTTATTATTCATCATTGAGTGTTATCTGATTGACCCGTTAGTTTATGTAAAGTGAAGTTGCTGCTTCAAACAATCTGATTCTCTTGTAAAGCCTGAAGAGACTAGCAAAAGAGTACTTGATTGGACCTGGAGAGGCTAGGTATGAAAATAATACTATGTGTTTGTGAGTCTTGAGAGACTAGGTGTGAAAAAATTACTCGTCTATAACCTGTTCAGTTATAATACAAAAGCTTGGTGAAGCCAAGGATTGGACGTAGCCCAAGTGTTGAGGTGAACTAGGATAAATTTATGTGGGCTCATCTCACTAGTGCACAAAAGGGATTCCACGTCGGTTATTTTTGGCTTTCCACATCGGTTTTGAAACTGATGTGGAAACGACCGATGTGGTTTATTGCCACTTTACACATCGGTTTTAAAACCGATGTGTAAAGTATATTTTAAACATCGGTTTTATACTAACCGATGTGTAAAATTAATTTAGCAATTGATAAGCAGTTGTAAATTTAACTTTCTACATCGGTTTTGCTTAAAACCGATGTGTAAAATTGACTTTCTACATCGGTTTTCTAAAGAACCGATGTGTAAAGTTAAATTTACACATCGGTTTTAAGCAAAACCGATGTAGAAAGTTAAATATACACATCGGTTATTGAGAACCGATGTGTAAAATCTCATTTTTTTTTAATCTATTATTTACATTTCAATCATTCCTGTTTTCACTAATGCAGATCAATAAACAAACCAGCGGTACCACTGATCAAACAAGAAACAACAACAGAACACCAAACCAGTTTTGACACAATCATTCAAAAGCAAAACATACTTCATTCAATTTTCTTAGCACAGATCAATTAGCTCTTACACATATGGTTAAAAATACTGACATTTCATCAAATGACTAGTGAGCACGAATCTGAAAACAGAGGGCATCGTGCCTAATTAATTTCGAATGAATGAAAACAACACTTTATCAAAGCTACATCAAAACACGAGAGAAGAAGAATTGAACCAGGACACGAGCACTAATACATATCATCAGTCAAAGGTACGTACACTATAGCTAGTATATGATAAGTTTTTAAACTAACTACATATATACAAACTATGGGTGGTACACTTCAAGAAAGAAAGTTGCCCAACGCCTCTTTATGATGTTGATGTCAGAACCAGACAATGGAGATGGATTGTTGAATATCTGCAAGTTTAATTGGACAAAAGATTATACCTTTTAAGTAATAAACTAACATAAAACATATAACGAATCTATACTATTACCTCTAATTGTGTCAATTAACATTTACCTCACTCCATCTTTCAGTGATCCCGGAGGAGATAATTTCCAACATCCACTGCATCACATAGTAGCCACATTCCCATGACCCACGTTGTATACGTGACTACGTACAAATGAAACCCAATTAGAATATGAGGAATTAAATAAAATAGAAATCAATTATTGTACCCACTGCATTTGATGCATTTGAACTAATAAATATCTTACGCTGGGAATAATCCATTTGATAGCCCGAGTACGCCTTTCACCACGCAACATGTGGGATGCATTAATAGACTTATCATGACAAAAACATTAATTAAAGTATATATAATAGATTTCAGATAATTAAAACAACTGCATTACTGATTATAAAGTATTTTAACGCTTACGTTTCGATGATCGTCTTCAGTTGATTCGCCGGCTTATGTCCCAATAAGCAGAAGAAGACCACGACGTTCATTCTTGGGTACAAGAGCAACTGATTGCCAATGCTTGCTGTATTTGAGGAACAATTAGTGACTGTAAGTCATATATAGTTATACTTAAATTAATAACCGTTACTTACTTATTGAGATAAGGCGCAAGATAGAATTGATGATCGTCTCGTGCAAGTATATCACTTATGGTAGTGACCGGGTCTTCCGATGCTACGAGAACATCACCCCTGAATGAACATGGGGTCAATGAACCCATAAAGGGCGAGGTTACCCTGATCGACTAACATACGATGCAGATACCTAATATATTGGAAAAACATGTTAATTATCATTGTATTTAAAAATTAATTACGTACTTAACTTATAAATAAAATGTACTTACGTGCACCAAAACGATATGTGTGCAGAACTGGCCATTTCTTTATTGAGTGCCATCTCCATAAGTTCTTTCTTTGGTATATACAGTTCACCAGGGCTGGCATCATGTTCCAACGTTACCAATGCTGCATCATCCTCCATGGTGACAACCTCGTATAGCAAGATCTTTGAAAACATCACCATGGCCAGGTGCCCCTTTGTCGATCCCCTAAACAACATAGATATATATTAGTAATCACGGATAATTAAGTTATTTAATTCGGTATGAACTAAATGGTCAAATGAATACCTTGACAGGAGCAGACATCTCTGGTCTTCCTAGATCCGACCTTTTAGGCACAATATCATTTCCAACATCCTATAACAAATACAAATAAAGCATTATCTTTAAACAATAATAAATATATTTCAACTATGAATATAGAAAAACACAACTAACCGAATACCTCGGATGCAACAAGAAAGTCGACCAGTCTTCTTGGCCGAGGAGGATGAAGTTCACGGGGCCCGACCCACCTGTTTGAACCTCCTCGGTGGGCACGGGGACTCGAGCATCAAGCATCTCGAATAATCTCAACAGACACCCTCGGATGATCATCCGTGTAATAACCGATGGTGTATGGTATTACCTAACTTATTATATGCCCTACCCAATGCCACTAAGCGGCGATGATGATGATGATCATCAACATACAGCTCACACCTATCGGGTCGTCATCATCATCATCATCATCATCATCATCATCGCAAAGCAGCAGAAGAAGCAAGATCATCATCATTTTCGGGATGATGAGGAGGATCACATGAGCCCTTAGTGCTCACATGGACAGAGGGTTGGACGGAGGGTTGGACACCGGCTGTCATCTCTGGGACAAAGAAGTAAATATTGCCATCTCTTGGGCAAACTGCTCGGCCATCTCCTCGTCGAAGCTCACCTGCAATCTCCTGTTTTAGTTGTGCTCTATCTCGCAACCGAATCCCTATGACATTGGTGTGAAGATGAACCATGGTATTGGCGAATGCCGACTCCCCATCCAACACCAATGACACGGCCGGGTGGTCTGGTTTACCGATGGCGGTGAGATAAGATATCATTGCGTCCTCTAGGAACAAAGGTTCCTTGGGTTAGCTGATCATCCAAGGCATCCTATCACATAAAAATATCAGGTCACATTACAATTCGGTAACAATCTTAAAATGACAATTACAACAAACTATACTTACAATCCTCTCAGCTACTTGGCGGGCCTCCTCGGATGTATATTGTCCCGTTTTTCTTTGTCGGCCCCTCTTCCATGAACGATGGCGTGGGGGTGGAGGTGGATCAACAACCTCCGGAAGATTTTCAGCATTAGGATCCGCCTTGAGATGTTGCCCGCCGACGTGCTTTCTTTTCCTCTTCAACCATTTTCTTAACAAGCTTTTTATATCCCCCACGAGACATGACATGGGGGTAGACATTCTTGCTTTGGTTTTCCTGCCCCTTTTTCCTCTTCTCCTCGTTATAAATAAAAGACAATTAAATTACATAAGTAAATGAAATTAATGCAATTACATAAATTTAGAGACAAATCAAATAAGTTAACCCGAAAGCTGGGATCACGTCGGCTCAACAAAGCGATCCCACATCGCCTTGTCAAGAAACGGATACACCTCAAGTGGGTTCTTTTTACTTTTTGGACCGAATATATAGTATCTGCGCCAGGTCGGCCTTAAAACCCCTCCAACGCTCTCCAAAGATACTTCAAAGAAACGCTTCTTCATAGCGTATGTATCCGGTATGTCAAATGTCAACTACATTAAGACCAAAAGAATCAACGAATTACTGTATGATATTATTAAGATAAAAATAAAGTAGATACAGACAAACACAGGAAGTAGAAGTATAGATACCAGAATACTCTCCCATATCTGCTCCTTCACGTCCGCCGGTACATCTCTCCACCTATCAATGAGTATACTAGGCCTGTTCCTAGCAAGGGTCGCCACAAAACTGGTAAACTGATCTTCCATTGGCCCAATAGGTTTGAGGTTATCATCAAAATATACTCTTATCCTCTGATTTGACCCACGGTTGGCAGTCAAATGCCTCATCCGTGTGGCACGTCTACCCTTTCTACCGGTAGACGGGGTCTCTGACCCGCTGCATGAAGGAGGTGTATCCTCATGATCAGCCATGTATACTTGTTTAAACACAAAACAAAAAAAAAACTTGTTAGTATGTCAGGATAAATATCAAACATAACTTATAAATATCGATCAACGTACATAAACATAACTTATAAATATCAACGTAAACACATAATATGCCAAACTTGATGGTAATATCAAACTAAACTTACTTTGTGGTCAATTAGTAAAGTTCTCCCATAACCCTTCTTGGTGATCATTACGAGTAGCATGTACATCATCCACTTCATTTTCCTCATTGAAATTAGGCACTCGTGTTGAGAAAGAAAGAGTATCAGAAATATCAAGAGTTGAATCGTGATTTCCCTCACTACCGTTATACATGTTTTTTCCCTGGAGAACCACTGACCACCTTTTGTTAGAAGGATCACGGATATAAAACACTTGTTTTGCTTGGGATGCCATGATGAAAGGTTCCTCTTTATTACCTACCTTACTAAGGTCCACCAATTTGAATCCTAACTCATCGGTTTGCACACCATTGTTACTGTCGACCCACTGACATTTAAAAATAGGTACTCTAAACTTCGTGTAATCAACCTCCCATATCTCTTCAATGATTCCAAAGTATGAAACTGATGCCATAACAGGGTTTTTATCTTTCGAACTAGAGAAATGCATGGACTCAGTGACGATCATAACCCCACTGTTTTGCATAGTACTTTTGTCATCCTGGGACTTTGTATAGAAGGAAAACTTATTGATATCGTACCCACTCCAGCATATGACATCAAAGTTAGGCCCCTGTGCTAGCCATTTTAATGTAGCAGAAGCAGTACCATCCTTTGCAATTTTTTCTTTAAACCAGTTCAAGAAAGTCTTGTTATGCTTGTTCAAACACCATTTTTCATTCATTCTAGGGTAAGTTTCATTGATGATGCTTTTATGCTCACATAAGTATGGTTCAACCTCATCAGTGTTATTCAATATATACAAATGTGCTTGAAGCACTTCCTCCCGATCCATGCTCTTAACAGTGATACCTCGTGTACCCTTACCATCATATCTTCCTTCGTGACTGAGACTTGGAAGCCCTACAGTTCCGCTTTTGACATGTAGTCCGCATAAAACTCAATAGCTTCTTCTCGCAACATACCTTTCAACAATAGATGCTTCGGGACGGTGCGGATTTTTCATATATCCTTTCAGGATCTTCATGTATCGCTCAACCGGGTACATCCACCTTAAATAAACGGGACCGCACAATCTAATCTCCCTCACTAGATGAACAATCAAATGAACCATGATGTCAAAAAATGAAGGTGGAAAGTACATCTCCAATTGGCACAATACAATGGCTGCCTCATTTTCCAACTCATCCAAATTTTTAGTGTCAATGACCTTGCTACATATAGCATTGAAGAATAAGCATAACCTAGTAACGGCATGTCTGACTTTTTTAGGCAATATGTCACGAATGGCCACCGGTAGTAGTTGTTGCATCAAGACATGACAATCATGAGACTTTAAGCCAACTAATTTGAGATCTTTCATTGAGACAAGTCTTCCGGATATTTGAAGAGTAACCCCGTGGCACTTTGACTCCCCGTAGACATTCACAGAAACTTCTTTTCTCTTTTTTTGATAAAGTATGACATGTTGGGGGCAAATAAGTCTTCTTATCCCCCACTTTAAGTGGAGCTAACTGCTCTCGTATACCCATCGCAACTAGATCCAGACGAGCATTCACACCATCCTTTGTCTTGCCTTGAATGTTGAGAAGCGTTCCGATTAAACTGTCACACACATTTTTCTCTACATGCATCACATCAATACAATGTCTTACATCAAGCTTGCACCAAGATGGAAGATCAAAGAAGATCGACCTCTTCTTCCATATTTTCTTCTCTCGTAGCCTTCTTCTGGGTCTTCCCATGGATAACATTAGTGTTGTTCACCCTTTCATAAACTTGCTCTCCAATCAAGGCCACCGGAGCAATTTCATTCTCCGAAGTCCATTGAAAGCTTTCCTCAATCTACGATAAGGATGATTACGTCGGAGAAATCTCCGATGCCCAAGGTAGACCGTCTTCCTTCCATGTTGCAGTTGATGGTAACATGTGCCTTCTTCACATATTGGACATGCTTTATGCCCCTTAACACTATACCCACACAGGTTCCCGTATTCTGGAAAGTCATTGATGGTGCAAAATAACATGGCACGCAATATGAATGTCTCACGGCAATACCCGTCGATCACATCAACGCCTTCATCCCACATCATTATCAAGTCTTCAATCAAGGGACTCGGATAAACATCAATATCATTTCCTGGGTGTTTAGGACCGAAATCATCATACTTAACATAATGTATTTGCGCTTCATGCACAACCAAGGAGACAGGTTGTAAATTACAAGGAGAACAGGCCATGAACTATGAATACTACTTAAGTTTCCATATGGATTCATTCCATCGGTAGCAAGTCCAAGCCTGAGGTTTCTGGGCTCATTGCCGAAATCCGGAAACAAACTATCAATTCTCTTCCATTGCAAAGAATCGGCCGGATGGCGAAGCTGTCCATCACACTTCCTCTCATCTGCATGCCATCTAATGTTCTTTGCGTCATTTACATTAGCAAACAATCGCTTGAACCGCGGAATCACGGGAAGATACCATAACACCTTCGCAGGAGGACCTTCGGTGACCACATCACAACTAGAATCACCATCCTTCACTTTGTAGCGTGATACCCCACACCTGAGGCACTCGTGCATCTCTTCAAACTCTTTCCCGTACAATATGCAATCATTGGGGCAAGCGTGTATTTTCTTATACTCCATACCCATCGGACACAATATCTTCTTCGCCTCATAGTTTCGAGATGGCAATGTGTTGCCTTCTGGAAGCATTTCTTTCAACAACTCAAGCAATTCGGTAAAGCTTTTATCGCTCCACCCATTTATCGCCTTCACATTGAACAATCTTAACACCACTGACAACCGTGTGAAATTAGTGCACCTCGGATACAAAGCCACTTGCGCATCACTGCACAAAGTATCATACACATGTGCGCGCCGAAAAGACTCTTGCCCAACATCACGGATCATGTCCTCTAGTCCATCGTCCATTTCCACGTCATCAACTTCCTCTCTATCCGACACCCTCGGCCTGTCTAATGATTCACCATGGCATATCCATGTTGTATAACTCTTGCAAATCCCCTCACAAATAAGATGATCACGTATCTCCTCAGCTTCTAGTCGTCTCTCATTCAAACAGTTAACACAAGGACAATAAAACCTTCCGTTACCACTATCGGGAGCATTTGTTTTTGCAAACTGTAGAAAATCTTCCACTCCATTCTCATACTCATCACTTGTCCGTCTAGCATTCATCCAACCGCGATCCATGACTAAACCAATACCTTCGTACTTAGTCCAACATATTCATCAACCACTTCTTATGACAGGGTATGGCCCTATCCCATTCGAGAAGAAACTTTTTCAACATTCGGTTAACAGTTAGTCCTTAACTCTCATGCTCATACTCGACAAAATTTCGGCAGCATTTCCCCGCGGTCTCCGACGTACACTACTTGAACGCGATGACATCCACCACGATAAAGTATGCACCCGGAGAACGAAAGGAAATGTATCAATCCGAACTTTCATCAAGTATATAACATTAGAACCAATGAATAACTATTTTAACTGAATTAAGAAAAAGTTTTTTCCCAAACTGTCCAACTTTGGACAATTCAAGATCCAACACAATGAGCGGTACATTAAGCACGTACACGTACGCTCATTAGTATTGCATCTCAAACGGGAAACTAAGGCTTTACTATTTATGTAGCTTGCATGAAGATGGGGCTTGAAAAGTGAAGAAAATTAGCCAAACAGAGCCCTTCACGGCCTAGCCTTGAAAGCCATCACGGCCGTGATCGAGTATAGCTTAAAAGAAAGAATGGAAAAGTCAGAACTGGTCACGGCCATCCCGTGATGACCATCACGGCCGTGACATGTCAGCTGTACCAGACCCTCACAGGCAGAACTGATCACGGCCTAGCCGTGATGGTGGTCACGGCCGTGACAGACCAACCAGTGAAGCAACCTCCAAGGCAGAACCTATCACGGCCATCACGGCCGTGACATGCCAACTGAACCAGACCCTCACAGGCAGAACTGATCACGGCCTTGCCGTGATGGTGGTCACGGCCGTGACAGAACAACCAGTGAAGCAACCTCCAAGGCAGAATCCGTCACGGCCTAGCCGTGACAGGCAGCACGGCCGTGACGGGTGATACCACCACTGGAAAAATCCAGTCTTGGAGCAACAGAACAACACATGCAAGTATATTATCCAACCATTTCGAGTCAAAGTTCATAACTTTTCTAAACAAGAAACAAATATATACCTGAGGGAGGAGGAGGAGGGACGAGCAAAAATGGCGCTCTTCACGCAAACGAGGGTAGCTCGCGGATGATCGTTCTCAGTGGTTCTCTTACGAAGCAGAAAATGAAGGCTCGCAGTCGCAGTGGTCTTCTTTGTCTACGATTGAAAAGGGAAAAAGGACCTGGGAGTTACCGGAAGAAGCGGCGACGTGAAGAAGGGAGCGAGAGAGAGAAAGAGAAAGAAAGAGAGACAATGAGAGACGCATACCTGAGGGAGGAGGAGGGACGAGCAAAAATGGCGCTCTTCAAACTAGGGTAGCTCGCGAATGTGAGTGCAGTGAGAGAGATGGAAAAGCAGTGACAACGCAGAACAGGAACAAGCCGCGCGTTAGCGAGGGGGAGAGGAGTGTTGTGTTTTAGGCACGCGTTAAACTGAAGAATGAGGGCGCAAAACACAAGGAGGGAAATAGAAAAATTGGGACTATTACACATCGGTTATTAGGAAAACCGATGTGTTAAACATCTTATACACATCGGTTATGACAAAACCGATGTGTAAACATTAAACTTTTAAATTCTGATTTTTTCTTTTAAATTTTATACATCGGTTAATAAAAACCGATGTGTAAAAGTAAAATCTAAATTTCTATTTTTTTTTCTTTATAATTTTATACATCGGTTATATAAAAACCGATGTGGTTACTCACCATTTTACACATCGGTTCAAAAAGAACCGATGTTGAATGTTAAAAATTCCGAGTTTTAATTTTTTTTATTTTAATTTTACACATCGGTTATAAATAACCGATGTGGAAAAGTTTTACACATCGGTTATTCTCTAAACCGATGTGTAATACTTTCGTTTTAATTTCAAAAATGCCACCGCCTCGTTTTACACATCGGTTTCTACTAAACCGATGTGTAAACTCCGATGTAGAATCCATTTTCTGCACTAGTGTCTCTTCCATTTATCTATTTCTTTATTGCTGTATTATTTTATTTGTTACTAACCTTGGGTAATATCTTTGATTGCTTGAAGCACCTATTTTATCTTTTGCTTAGACACCTGTCAAGTGTATGCTCTTTTGTTCTGTGTTAAAAAACTGCTTTGCGAAATTGCTTTTGAGAAAACACTATTCAACCCCTATGTTATCTAGTTTTTCATGGACTGTCATTATTTCGTCCGATTCTCAAGACGGGCAATTGTGGTTCCTACTATGGTAGGAGTGTTTAAAATCCCTCGTAATGCCTATTGCTTTACCTTATGGGTTGAAATGAGGGACTCACCCTATGATCGGCAAGAATGGGGTTATTATGAGTGCCTAATGAAAGTGTACCACATAACTACATTCATTCATTCTCTCTCTCTTGTTTTTAACATTTGTTTGGGTATTTAGATCCTTGATGAATGTGCCTTTTTTGGGAATTGTGGTTGGATAATCAGCCTAATTAAGTGCATATTCAATAATTTTTTTCTACAAATAAGCTAAAAAAAACTTTTTCATAAGCTTCCCGAACAAGCTTATTGAAATAAGTTAAAAAGAGCTTATAGGAAAATCATCAACTATTTTCATGAACTATTTACATAAATTTCTTCTCACAAGCTATTCTCATAAACTCTTTATAATCTCTTTTAAACACACCTAGTAAAACACATAGACTCTAACTCAAGGATGGAGTTAGACGATTTTCATTATATATGAAAAGCTTGAGTTTTAGAGCATGTTTGGGAAACAAGCTTTCAACTGTTTTGAAGTTTTCAGCTGTTTTGTAAATAACCATTATGTTTTATGTTTGGTTATCAGATTATTTTTTTCTAACAAGTTTTTTTTATGGAAAAAAACGTTGTTTTAACATGTTTTCAACAATCTCTTTTGTTGGACTGTTTGATTATTTCACCAAACAGATTATTCATTTTAAGTCCCAACTACCATAATGCCCCTTGCTCCATGCATATAGCCCCAAGTCACCGTTCCAACAACGACTCATTAGCCTGACACAGCAACATGACCAAGAACTGCAGCAACTAGATGATGATAAAAATAATTTTTTTTCAATTTTTAATATAAAAAATTACAACAAAAAAATTCAATTTTTTATAATATAAAAATAATTGATGATAAACATGAAAAAAATTACATATAAAAAATGTTAAAAGAACATCAAACATTTTTAATCTAAATACCATTTTTCGTAATTTATTATAAAAAAAGAGATTTTTTAATACTACCCAAACAAAACATATTATTTTAAAATTGTTTTTCAGTAAAAAGACCCAAACAAAATGTTCGGATTATAATCGATTATTACAATAATCGATTATACAAAAATCGATTATCAGCGTAATTTTTTTTTCCAGCTTTCCCAAACACACCTTTAATAGTGTTAAGTAACCACAGCTACCAGATGCAAATGCTATCCGTTGCTCCTAGCCCTGGCTTTTAGATCGAACTTATCTACATTGAGAAACTATTTATCAATTTAACTTGGTTTTAAAACTATTTATCAAATTGACATAGTTTTTTGCCAACGTAACATTTTTTATTTTTTAAATTGTTGTCGTGGAACATGCATATATGTTTTTAAAAGAGTCATCTCATCTAACATTTTCACTTTTCGACAAGTGGCACATTCTGATTGGCCAGTGAAAACTTTTCTTTTATAAAAATAATAAACAAAGTTTTTTTCCTAAAAAAACAGAATATTAGTATTAAGAATATTAATAATAATAATAATAATAATAATATCATTACTAATGATATAACACACTAACGTTAATTATAAATATGTTATTAGTGATAATAATAACGATGATGATATTACTCTTACTAAAAATATTAATACTAATAATATTAGTAATATTAATTAATATCACCAATAATAATTGTGTGATAATATCACCAATAATAATTAACACACAAACATTAATTATAAATATGTTAATGGTAATTATAATGATAATGATAATGATAATGGTATAAATATTACTAACGATATCAATACTAATAATATTAGTGATATTAATATCACTAATAACAATAATATTATCACAGTATCAATTATATGATCATACTAACAATTATTATTATTATTATTTGTAACAAAAAAAATACTGAAAAATATTTTTAGTGATATTAATATTACTAATATTATTAGTATTGATATTAATATTAATATTATTATTATTTATTATTTATTATTATTGTTGTTGTTATTATTGTCATCATTAATAACACATTTATAGCATATTTTTGTCAAAACAAATCATTAATAACATATTTATAATTAATGTTGGTGTGTTAATATCATTAGTAATTATTAATATTCTTAAAATTAATATTCAGTTTTTTTAAAACTTTGTTTATCATCTTTATAAAATAAAAAGTTTTCATTGGCCAACCAAAAATGTGCCACTTGTCGAAAAAGTAAAAACGCTAAATGCGACGACTCTTTTAAAAACGTCGGCGTGTTCCATATCAGCAATTAAAAAAAAAAATCACGTTGGCAATTAGTTTGATAACTAGTTTTATAATTCAGTTAAATTGGTAAATTATTTTTAAATGGTTTAACTATTGAGTTGGTCCCTAAACGATTTGGAAATTTTCAAGCAGGTCCTTAAATAAAATAAAATAAAACTAATTGGGTCACCGAACTTATATAACATTTTCAATTGGCTCTATTAACTAAAAAAGTTTCTGATTGGGTCTCTGAACTTATATAAAATTTTTAACTGGGTCCCTGGGATAGAGTTTCACGAAGAGGTCATTAAGCTTACTGATGTGGATTGTGACCTGAAATCTCCACCTCCCCAAATTTGTATTTAGGGTTGCAATAGACCAAAGTGTTGAATCAGAAGACTAAAAGGTGATATACGACAGCTTCTCCCCATATGAACAAACAACTTCTTTCTTCCTTCCTTCATGAATCTCTCTTTCACGATTGCATATTCTTCCCTTGAAATAGCTTGGTCCGAAATAGCTCTCTCGCTTGCAACTTATTACATCTCACTTTATATTATTACGTCTTGATATGACAATGTCTCAACATTCATCCTCCATCCAAACCACCCATAGATGACTGATATGCATCTCCAGCTTAGATGGAATCGATAATATTCCGTCCAATTCAACGAATCACTAATGGATTTTCTACTTTAGGGATTCAATCGAAATTTTTTATATAAGCTCAGGGACCCAATTAAAAAATTTATATAAGTTCAAGATCAAATTTAAAACATTTTTAATTTGGGAATCTATTTGAAAATTCTCAAATCATCCGGATCGATTACCAACTCAATAGTTAAACTTTTATTAATATACATCAGTTTGGCAAAAAAAAAAAAAAAACCTGACCCCTCCTTAGCTTTCACATATGGAGCGCAGATATGGTGCGGCAGGCTCGGCCCAACGTAACAGTGGAAAAAACCAAGTTCACTGATAGTCACTGATTGATCAAGCTTTTCCATAACTGAATCAGGCCCTTCTTGTTATGTAAACAATGAAGACCTTTAAAATGGGCCTTGTTGCTTGCTCTGTATAGCAAGCTGAAGTCACAGGTCCAACTAAGAGCCATACACATGCTCTATACTGGGCTCAAAGATTCTTGCTCTACTGTTTATTAATGCATCAGGTCCATACTCGATCATCTGAAACTTATACATATATACGCTAACGTTCTTCCTTTTATTAGGGTTGGTTTGTGAGTTTTGGATGGCAAGGGAAGGGAAGACTTTGGAAAAAAGAATGGGGAAATGAATGGGGAAGGGAGGATACTCCCCCACACCTTACGGGATTTATTTTTTAACAAAAGAATCAAAATCCTCCAAAATCATGTAATTTGGGGAACTTAAAAATTGAACCAGAGGAGGATTTTGGAGGGTTATCTTCCCTTCCCTTCCCCCATCCCTTTCCCCCTTCTTTTTTCCAAAACCTTTCCTTCCCTTTCCCCCTTCCCTCCAAAACTCACAAACAAACCCTTAGGTATTAATTCAGGGCCTTACCTTTTGTTAGCTTATTTAGGAAGAAAAAATGTCTCCACTTAAACAAGTAGGTGCCACTATGAGGCTTTTATGGTATTGCTTTATCTCTACACAAGTGATTTTAGTTCTAGGCTTCTATAGTTGCTGCTTGTGAATAGATCTCTTTGCCTTTGGATTAAGGGTAATGATCGGTTTCAGCACTATCAAATTGGTCCTAAAGTTTACATTAGAGCAATTCCCTGGCATCTAGAACAGGAATGTCTGGTTAAACTTAGGCCAGAATGATATGGTAATGTTAGGGGATATGCTTGGGAATTACCTTAATTTAGGTCGGTATTATTGATTTATTTTAGGCTTAATTGTACCTTTCGTCCCTTAATTTTTTTAATTGTGCGATTTTGATCCCTCAAAATTTTACTTACACATTTCGTCCCTCAACTTTTTCAGTTGTGCGATTTTGGTTCCTTAAAAATTTTAATCGCGTATTTCGTCCTCTAATTTGTAAAATTATGCAAAATCAGTTCTTACTACACATTAACTAGTCGTGGACGGAAGGACTGATTTGCACAATTCGACAAATTAGAGGACTAAATGTGTAATTAAATTGTTGATGGACCAAGATTGCACAATTGAAAAAGTTGAGGGACGAAATGTGCAATTAAAATTTTTGAGGGACCAAAATCGTACGATTGAAAAAGTTGAGGAACAAAAAGTGCAATTAAACCTTCATTTTATTTGTTGCTTACATAATCTTTGCCTATGTATTTAAGTGCTCAAGTAACTTATTTATTTCTTTCGATTTTGTTTTTGTCTGATTAGGTATCTCTATAAACATTGATGTGTTAGTCTTACTTTAGAAAAATGGCTAGCTCGACTTTGCCTTCGCAACAATTATTTTCTCTAATTAAAATTTCAACTTCTTTCTCCGATCCCATGAGTGTAACTCACTTAAAATTGTCCCAACCTTTGTTATTATTTCTTTAATTTTTGCTTATAGAGTTTATATGTGACACTATCAATGTAAAGTGCCAATCAATCACTGTGACTTTTAAAGATAGTTATGATAAAAGTCAAACATTTTTAATAATATAATAACTTATAATTTGTTAACAATATAATTTTTTTTACATTCACAGTGAACCAAATCATAATAAATTAGGTTAAAAACCAAAAGAAATGGAAAATGTGTAAGAAAATCCTCAAGCCCCTTAGACACATTCTAGTGCTTCAAGATCTTGCAAAGTATCAGTTATTCATACTTGTCCTGTACGAGCTGCTTAAGATATTGGTAAATAAAGTACTAAGAATTGTATAAAACCATAAATGTACTATGATGAATTGTTAAACAATCAATCTTAACTATTAATTAAAAAAACCCAAGACCATTAACTTATAAGAGTATATAAATCTAATCAACCAAATCATAAGCCGTACACAGCGCATGCTGCAACTAGCAATTTTTATAAGGAAGATACCAGTGCTCTTCCTCGTTTACACCAAAGCCTTGAAAATATAAAAGGGTTGCGTTTTAATTAATTATAAACCTACCAAATCTTCCACTTTGGAAAGCCTTCTTTCAATCTGAAGTAGCAATATAATGTTGGTCGTTGTTGAAAAGGAGGAACTCGAGTGGGGTCGGATTCTACAGGTGTTTGGCACAAACATAATCGCCATTAGGTAATTGTATATGCACCCCAAGGAAAGGTATCTAGCACAAATTGTACTACACTGTGGCCTCTCATGTCTCATCTTCAACTTCAAGTGGATTTATCACTAGCATTTGCCACTCATGTTCATCGGACCTAATTTATTTCTCTCCAACCTCATTTGGTTGTTTCTTTCTTTTTGGGAAGAAAATGAAATATAAAAAAACTCTTGAGTTCAGAAAATCACTTAAATTAGCTAGTACAGTTAATTAGTAAGACTACTGATACGTAAGAATAAAAAACAATCACCAAATTTGTTGTAAGTAATTATTCATATATATATATTTTTATAAGCAATAGATATATTGATGAAAATACAAAAGATACTCTAATATATATACAAGTATCGAAATAAAGGTATTAAAAGGATTCCAACTCCTTCTACTAAAGTTACAACAGCTTTATAAAATCAAATATATAGCCATTTCCCTCAATCAGTGATATACTACTACCAATCCTTCCATGCCTCTATATGACTATATTAACATTATTAGTGGCATGATCAACATAATTATATATATATATAAAATTAACTTATATATTGAGATCTTATTTTATTTTAATTAATCAAAGATTCATCCTTACTTTTTTATTTTATACTTTTGTTTACTTATTTTAGAAGAGCTTTATTCATTAAAAATAATACTTTGCCAAATTATTCCAATTAATCCGACTGCGCGTATATTTGAAGGCAAATCTAACGAATTGAGAAGCGACGTAAACCAAGATTAGGATGGAATTATGGTGCGGGGTTATACCAGAACTGGGCACATGTTAAGTGTCGATTTTGATAGTTTGTCATCAATTAATCTTCACATTGATAGAATCTTTTCACGTTCTTTTTTATGTTTTGGTCGCTGGGATGTTCCTCTTTCACTTAAAATAACATTTTTTTCCCACCAAAATGACATTTATTCTTTGTATAATTATTCTGATCTGCCACAAAATAAAAATAAAAATCATATTAGACCATTATCATATATTTTTTTATAAGCAAAAATGTATTGAAAAGAGCATTAAAAATACTCAACCCAAATATAAGAAAGAAATCGAAAGAACATAAAAGAGAAATAAGATAGATGTTCAATAAGGTTAAGATGAAATTATCTTGCAAGATCAGGTGATGGGCTATTTTGATACAGGGGAATCAACATTTTGTCAAAGACATGACCAAGTCTTATATTTCTTGGCGTGTCTCTTTTTTATTTTGTGTTGGGGAATAATTTTGAAACTTTTATGATAACTGTTAAGAGTCCTAGGTTGTGATTTTCCTGTGAATTGTAACTTGAGAAGGAGAAGAATTAGCATGTAAAAGGTGGGATGAGCTCAACGAGAATACCGAGCTCAAAAAAGGGGGGTTTACAACCAGTATGGGTGTTTTTGATTGTATTATATAAGGGAAGCATCTTAGGTACCACCCTCCAAAGTGGAGCAGTGGTGCACCACCCAGATATCAGTACGTGGACCAATGAAAATGTCATGTGGATAAGTACTGTAGCAGGTGTGACTTTTCAACTTTTATTTGTAGTCAAACAGTACATGTAAGGTATTGTTGCTTGAAAATACGAAGCCGAAATACAGATTATTACCTAATATTACATTTGGAATAATTAAAAAATAATAATTTTAATTAATTATTTTATTTCCATATAAGAAAAGGAATAATTATTTTAGTTAACTATTTTATTTCTTTTTTCGCTATATGGAAATTGTTTATATAAAAAAATTATAATATAATTATAGAAACTGGCTTGAGCTCTCTTAGTCTAAAAGTCTAGTACAGGAAGAAATTTTCAGTTTTGGTCTTGTATTATGTTAAACCATTTTCTGTTATGGTAGTTATGGCAAGTATGTAACTAACTCAGTTTCGCATATACTTATTTTTAGTACATCAGGGTTCCTATAAATAAAAAGGGGAATTCCTGAGATAGACATAGGAGGTATGCTAGCTGAGTAGTGACAACCACTTGTTCATTCTGTAAAATCTCAAGATCATAGTGAATCAGTTTTCTCCTTCTGCCCGTGGGTGGATGTAGCCAAGTTGGTGAACCACCCACGTAAATTGCTGTGTTCTTGTGTGTGTGTGAGTAATCTGTGTTTTTCTTCTCTATGCATTGTCATCTTATCTCTGCATAACAAATAGGTATCTAGAGCTAGACTAGATCAGTCTTTTCCGCGTCTGAAATCAGGAATCAGAAGATAACTCATGCCGGGTGATCAAGATTCAAACAAGAAGATGGCTAGCACTATCAAGATTGAGAAGTTTAATGGGAGAAACAGTTTTAATCTCTAGCGTATCAAAATACGTGCTCTGCTAAAGGAACAAGGAGCATGGGCTCCTCTTTCTGGTGAAGGTGGCAAGTCTGCTAAAGTTGTCACCTTGGAACAAGAAGACAAGGCTCATTCCCTGATCCTTCTTTCCTTGTCTGATGAAGTGCTCTATGAAGTCTCTGAAGAAACCAAAGCTGCTGGATTATGGCTGAAATTGGAGAGATTGTATATGACAAAATCCTTGTGCAACAAGCTATTGCTTAAAAGGAGGCTATTTGGTCTTCGAATGAAGGAAGGTACACAACTTAAGGACCATCTTGATGAATTAAATTCCATTTTACTAAAACTTAGAGATATTGATGTTAAGATGGATGATGAGGACATAGCTATGATTCTGTTAGCATCTTTACCTCCTTCATATGAAAACTTTGTTAGTTCTTTCACCGTTGGTAAAGATTCTATCACTCTAGAAGATGTAAAGTCCAATTTATGCTCTAGAGAACTTCGTCTCAAAGCTTCTAGTAATGGTGATGATAGTGGAGCTGCTGGTTTGGTAGTTACAAACTCTGCAAAAGGTCAGAACAAGAAAAAGGGAAAGGGCAAGAAAAGATTCAAGACTGATCCAAAAGATATCTGTAATTACTGCAAAGAACCTGGCCATTGGAAAAAGGATTGTCCAAAGAAAAGAAAGAAAGAATTGGTTGCAGCCACAGTTCAAGAAGATTCCATATCAGAAACTGAGTTAGTGCTATCTGTTGTGGATCAACATCAACAACAAAGTGATCAATGGGTCCTTGACTCAGGATGTTCCTACCACATGTGTCCACACAAAAGTTGGTTCATGACTTATGAAGAGAAGGTTGGAGGTAATGTCTTAATGGGAAATAATAATCCATGTGAGACAGTAGGTGTTGGGTCAGTGCAAATCAAAATGCATGATGGAATTGTTAGAACTCTAACAAATGTAAGACATGTCCCAGAGCTGAAAAGAAACCTTATTTCTGTGGGAGTCATGGATTCAAAAGGTTGCAGCTGTGCTGTAGAAGGTGGAGTAATACAAATCAAGAAAGGAAAATCTGTTGTGATGGAAGGCATGAAGCATGGAAATCTGTATGTGCTGCAAGGGGACACTGTCACAGGCTCAGTCTCAGCAGCAACACAATATGAAATTAAAGCTACTGATGATAATTCTCTATGGCATATGCGCCTTGGCCACATGAGTGAAAGGGGAATGGAAATTCTCAACAAACAAGGACTTCTTGGAAACCATAAGGTGATACCTCTGAAATTCTGTGAACACTGCATATATGGAAAACAACATAGGTTGAAATTTCCTAAGGCTATTCATTCTACTAAGTCCACTCTGGACAACATTGATTTTGATTGTTGGGGTCCCTCTAAGGTCCCATCTCTTGGGGGAGCAAGATATTTTCTGTCCATCATAGATGACTACTCAAGGATGACATGGGTATTCATGATGAAGCAAAAGTCTGAAGCTTTCAAATTCTTCAAGCATTGGAAGATCCTTGTGGAAAATCAAATAGGAAAGAAAGTTAAAAGGCTCAGAACAGATAATGGCTTGGAGTTTTGCTCAGAAGAATTCAATGAATTCTGTAAAAATGAAGGCATTTCTAGACATCACACTGTTAGGAACACTCCTCAACAAAATGGGATAGCTGAAAGGATGAATAGAACATTACTAGAAAGAGCTAGATGTTTGTTATCAAATGCTGGATTAAACAAAAGTTTTTGGGCAGAAGTAGTGAGTACAACATGCTATTTGGTGAACCGTTCTCCATCCACTACCATAGACTTCAAAACTCCTTTTGAAAATTGGTCCAATAGACCAGCTGATTACTCAATACTGAAAGTCTTTGGGTGTCCAGCTTACTATCATGTAAATAAAGGCAAGCTAGAACCTAGAGCTAAAAAGGGTGTTTTTGTAGGCTATGGAGATGGAGTGAAGGGATACAGAATTTGGTCTCCATCAGAAAGAAGGTAATTCTAAGTAGAGATGTCATTTTTGATGAAAACTCTACCTTGCAATCCAAGTCAGAATCAAAAGATCCAAGTAAATCCAAAGAAGACACAAAACAGGTGGAGTTTGATTCTACAACAGGAAATATGACTGAACAGCAACAAAAAGGTGTATCTGAAACAATTCAAAGGCCTTTGAGACAACCTGAAATTCCAGCAACAAGAAAGTCACAAAGGCAGATCAAGCCTCCTGAAAGATATGGTTTTGAGGACATGGTATCCTATGCCTTGCAAGTAGCTGAAGATATTGACATACAGGAGCCAAGCACCTATCAGCAAGCTATTTCTATTTCAGAATCAACTCGGTGGTTCACTGCTATGCATGAAGAGATGGAATCTCTACAGAAGAATCATACATGGCATTTAGTCAAACTACCAGAAAATAGAAGAGTGGTTGGATGTAAATGGATATTCAAGAAGAAACCTGGACTTTCATCAGATGAGGCCATTAGATACAAGGCAAGACTTGTGGCTAAAGGTTTCAGTCAAAAGGAAGGTGTTGACTACAGTGAGATTTTTCTCCAGTAGTTAGACACACCTCAATTATAGTTCTCCTAGCTCTTGTTGCAAATATAGATATGGAATTAGAACAACTTGATGCAAAAATAGCCTTCTTACATGAAGAATTGGAAGAAGACATTTTCATGAAACAACCAGAAGGATTTGAGGTACAAGGGAAGGAAGAACTAGTCTGCAAATTGAAGAGATCTCTCTATGGATTGAAACAATCTCCTAGGCAATGGTATAAGAGATTTGATCAGTTCATGATCTCTCATGGATACAATAGGAGCCCTTATGATTCCTGTGTTTATCATAGCAAGGTGGAGGACAACTCCTATATCTATCTACTGCTTTATGTGGATGATATGCTTATAGCATCCAAGAAGAAAACAAAAATCCTCAAGCTAAAGTCTCTCCTCAGTTCTGAGTTTGAAATGAAAGACATGGGAGCTGCTGCAAAGATCTTAGGCATGGAGATCTACAGGGACAGAAATCAGAAGAAGCTTTTCTTGTGTCAAAAGGATTACATTCATAAGATTCTAAGCAAGTTTGGTATGATAACAGCAAAACCTGTATCCACGCCACTGACAACTAGCATCCGAATCTCTGAAGATCATTCAAATCAATCTGAATCAGAAAAGGAACATATGACAAGAGTTCCCTATGCAAGTGCAGTTGGAAGCCTCATGTATGCTATGGTATGCACAAGGCCAGACTTAGCACAAGCAGTTAATGTGGTGAGCAGGTATATGAGCCAACCAGGGAAGGAACATTGGCAAGCTGTAAAACGCATTTTCAGATATCTGAAAGGAACAGCTGATATAGGTCTCATATATGGAATAAATTCAAGTAGTTTTCTTTCTGGTTATTCAGATGCAGACTATGCTGCAGATTTGGACACAAGAAGATCAACAATAGGGTATGCTTTCACAGTTGGCAATTCTCTGGTTAGCTGGAAAGCTACACTTCAGCCTATAGTTGCTTTATCTACAACTGAATCTGAATATATGGCTTTAACTGAGGGAGCAAAGGAAGGCATATGGCTAAAAGGGTTAATCAGTGATCTAGGCTTCCCTCAGGATCATGCTATCATTTTCTGTGACAGCTTAAGTGCAATCTGTTTGGCCAAAGATCAGGTACACCATGAAAGAACCAAACATATAGATGTTAGGTATCATTTCATTCGTACAGAGACAAGGGTCAAAATTCAGAAAATTGATACAAGAGATAACCCTATAGATATATTCACAAAACCTGTTCCTAAGAGCAAGTTCATGCATTGTTTGGATTTGCTCAATGTTGATTGCTGGAAATAACAACAGTGAAATGGCAGTATAAAAGGAGACACTTGTACTAGACATCATCAGTAAAGAGGAGCTTCAATCCAAGGTGGAGAACTGTAGAAATTGGCTTGAGCTCTCTTAGTCTAAAAGTCTAGTACGGGAAGAAATTTTTAGTTTAGGTCTTGTATTCTGTTAAACCAGTTTCTGCTATGGTAGTTATGGCAAGTATGTAACTAACTCAGTTTCGCATATACTTATTTTTAGTGCATCAGGGTTCCTATAAATAAAAGGGGAATTCCTGAGATAGACATAGGAGGTATGCTAGCTGAGTAGTGACAACCACTTGTTCATTCTGTAAAATCTCAAGATCATAGTGAATCAGTTTTCTCATTCTGCTCGTGGGTGGATGTAGCCAAGTTGGTGAACCACCCACGTAAATTGCTGTGTTCTTGTGTGTGTGTGAGTAATCTGTGTTTTTCTGTGTGCTTCTCTATGCATTGTCATCTTATCTCTGCATAACAATAATAATTTCTCATGTAATACAAATTATTTATAATATAAAATATGTAATTATTATATTATATTTTTTAATTTCGAAATACGTAATATGTATTATTTCTTTTTCCAAACAAAAATTGTTTTATAATATCTTGAAGTTTTGGATGGTGTGCCATTCGGACATTTGGATTTGTATTTCTATTGACACTATCCAATGGCTTTGGCTGTTCCAGGTCAGCGATCCGCGTGACATTGTTATGCTTGCACTTTTCTTGATTATAGTTGCCTTCGCGAATCTGGGTTGGTGAGGAATTATCGGACAATCATGCCGCCGGCACGGACGCATCCGCCATTGTTGAAATCACCGTCGGTGCGGTCGTTGAGCTTCGACACCGTTTTTCGGGGATTGACGCCAGAGAGTGAGTGATTTGAAGATCTGAGATGTTTACACTTTGCAGCTTGTTCCAGGTGACCTTTGTGGAAAAAGAGGTAAGGGGCCAGTACAAGGTTTCCAAAGCTCAAGATAAGAAGAAGACAACATTGTTGAACGCAATTGGTTGTGACAAGAATGCAACTTGCAATGGGGGTTGTGACAAAGTTGCTTGTGGTAGCTTTTTGTTGTCTCCAACATGTTCATCTTCTAGTCCCACTTCAGCTTTTCTACCCAAAAGGCATCGTGGCTTATTGGCATGGAAGAGGACGACCGCCGGCAAGAGGTTGATCACGACGATGAGTTTGAAATGTTTTGTCTGAAGGGTGAAATAGACAACTATAAACACGAGAAAGGGGGTTGAATTGTGTTTATCACAATTTAAACAAAGTTGAAATCTTTTCGCATACAGAAGCTGGGTTCAGACGAGTGGAAAGATACAGGACAGACGGGTGACCTTTCTGATGAAATTTTAATAGTGACTTTGGCAAACACACCACTTGATAAATTTATAAGAAAACTTAAAGCAACTAGAGAGGTTATAAGGAAAGAGAGATTGACACGATTATTTATCCTGGTTCACTCTTCAAAGCAAAGAGCTACGTCCAGTCCTTGGCAGCACCAAGATTTATCCACTATAACTGATCAGGTTACTGATTCTAAGTATTGTTTGTACACCTAGCCTCTTCAGGCTCCAAGACAAGTATTCTTTGCACACCTACTCAAGACAAGTATTCTTTGCACACTTAACCTCTTCAGGCTCACTCAGGTTTGTTTGAGAAATTTGGTTTGAAATAAATACAACTTTAGACAGACAGAACTTTCACTAACACTCAGAGAGTGGTTTAAATGTAAAGCTTCGTAAAGTCTGCGTAATAACTTCAAATGATTGAAGAATACAGAATGAAAGAATGAAGATATTAATGTGCAGAATAATGGCTCTTTAATGCTATGTGTATTCTCTTTTTTTCATCTTCAATGACTTATGTATTTATAGTCTTCAAGCATTTAGGATCTGTTAGAGACATTCCCTCAGATGTTGGCTTCAAGCAGAACTTCATTAAATGCAATAAAGTCGTTCTGGGCAATCATTAATGCAATAGGAATGTTGGTTGTACTCTAACATGAATGATCATGACTTTATGCATTGTGATACAGCCATATCAGAGTTGTGCAGAGAGCTTTTTGTACTTTGCTGAGTACAATTCCCTTTTCGTGTAAAGACCAGAGGTACTAGGGAATAAAGCATGTTGGAAGCATTCTTTAACTGGTCTTTGGTTCTGATAACCGACGTTGCTTGAGAGAGTAACTTCTGACTTTTCTTGATTCTGGTTCTTGAAATAAGATTCTGATAATTCTTATAGAATTCACGTTCATAAGATAAATACGTCCATCTTGAAATAACCGCGTCCATCTAACCATTTAAGATTTTACATTCGGACGGTCTAGTAGACGAGCTCCATATGCCACATCATTGGACGGATACTCCTTTAACTGGTTGAATCGTAACCTAGTAGACGAGCTCCATATGTCACGTCATTGGACGGATACTCCTTTAACTGGTTGAACGTAACCTAGTAGACGAGCTCCATATGCCACGTCATTGGACGAATACTCCTTTAACTGGTTGAACGTAACTTAGTAGACGAGCTTCATATGCCACGTCATTGGACGGATACTCCTCTAACTGGTTGAACGTAGCCTAGTAGACGAGCTTCATATGCCACGTCATTGGACGGAGCTTCTCATTAAGGACTTAGCAAGTCCAAATACTTGTGTGGACGAGCGCTTCTGTCACCTCAGTGGACGAGTGCTTCTGTTACTTTAGTGGACGAGCACTTCTGTCACTTTAGTGGACGAGCGCTTCTGTCACTTTAGTGGACAAGCGCTTTTGTCACTTTAGTAGACGAGCACTTCTTACAGTTTTAATCTGCATACTAGAAAGACATGTTAGCAACCAATATGAAGGTTAATTAAATCATTAACCAATGTTTAGTTCTCATCAAAATTTAGGGAAATGCATATCAGACATTTTAGAGACTTAATAAAGGGGATAAAAGTGCCTGAGGGAAAATAACACTTTTACACTTTCGTAACTAATTTTACATTGACAAAGGGTCCACTTTTTTTACTTGTATTTTGTAAGACAAAAATACGGAAATACGATGTATGAATACAAACAAGTTTGACCTGAGAGAACATACAAACTCAGTTGAAATGTCAAATAAATCTATGTGGCAAATTCATTGGTGGAGAGACTGACACGTGGGTGGTGCACCACTACTCCATTTTGGAGGGTGGTGCACCATAGACGCTATCTATTATAAGATGGACTTTGTTGTTCCTAATATAACTTGGAGCACATGATTGAGTGCTTGCTCTTCAACCCTTCCTAGAAGGTGGGGAGAGTGTGGCACTATGATGCTAAAGTTAGATATTTTAAAATGAAAATTCTATTTCTCGAGAGAAAAAAAAGATAGATGTTCAACCCGAAGCAAAAGATCACCACACGGTTGAACCTATAACTTGTCTCAACACCAACCATAATTATTCCGACAAGCCTAAAAACCCCTAAGAGAGAATAACCAAATAGCAAAACCCCCATTTTCACGAATAACAAGTTAAACCATCAACCATGACCACCATTGCTTGGTCAGACGTCTCACTCCAAATAGCTCTTTATATGCAGAGACATGTTTCCCCACCAGTAAAACCGCTAAACCACCTAAATCAAACCCAAACAATCTGTCGAGAACCTATTTCTTCCCTACATTCCAAAAGAGAAAAGCATCATTATAAGCAGCAGATCTAAGGATGACTATATTTTGAATCTTACTATGAGTATCCGATTTAGAATTGCTGACCTGTTGGGATTCAGTAGGAGAAACATTATGAACCATAGGTTTCTTCCCCTCTCCAATAGCTGCTCTCCTCAATTCCTTGGTGTAACATCTGACCCCTTGTTGAGCATCCTCTAGGGAGCAAAATTCACCATCCAGCTTGATAAGAAGCCTCCCTCTATTACACCTCTTAACCTCACACCCCTTAACCTCAACAATATCAGATACTACAGGATTCCGGTTCAAAGCTCGTGATCTACCCGACTGGATCAGATGATTGAGTTTCCAGTGTTTGCACCTCCACACTTTCATGATCCTTGCTACACTGAAATTTCTTTGATTTGGGCTCAATTTTTACCGGCCCACCCTTTCCCCCCAAACCTGATAACTCTATACTATCTAGCCCACCAAAACATGCACTCCCTCCAGCTGAATTTACCCCATTGCCGCCACCCTCTTTTACTCTTCCAATACGATGATCAGAAGCTGAATTTACTTTTTGCACGTCACCTTCCTCTCTCCTTTTACATGAACCTGCTGTCCTCCTACCCACTTTTCTTTGTTTTTTCCTTTTTTATTACATTTTCCTCCTTTACAGGCCTTGAATGACCCACCGCCTTCATCATCTGATGTCCCTACTGCCACTGCAATGCGCAGGTTTGTCTCCTTAGCAGCATAATATCGAGACCCTCCCCTACTTCTGAGCCTTTTCTGAAGCTACCACCTGACCTAGCCTCGGGAACATAACTTCTCCCAATATTTGAATTTGAAAAATCCTCATTTGTCTGTTGCAACACCTCGACTGTTAAAAACCATGGCCTCAAGATCTTTGGGTGTTTGGACATCCTGAAATCTTACAAAACCAAAACTCTTCCCAAACTTGTCTTTTTTTAGAAGGAATGTACACATCACTCACCCTTCCCAGTCTATTGAAAACTTTCCACATATCACCAAACCCATAATTATCATATGGAAATTGGTGAAAAAATAGGAGGTTGTTCCAGCTTGATTCTTAGAAGAACCACCAAAAAGTTTAGACCTTTGTCTCCAACCAGATGGGAAAGGTGTAAGGATGTTTTGTATGACTCCTGCCCTCATGGTGCCTCCCACGGTGTTTCTCTCTTTCTCACTCTCGCTCATCTGTAATGACTGTTTTTCCACACCCTCGCCTAATGTTACCCTTTTCCCGTTTAGACCATTACCATATAATATTTGCTTATTTGAACAGTTGGAATGAATTAATGTTCAAATAATATATTTAAATGTTAATATATATTTTTATTTTCTAAATACAAGATATCATGATGCATACGCTTTATTTTACATAATTAGCTAAAAAGCTAATTAAAAGTTGAAAAGCAAGCTGAAAATTGAAAATTTGGAAGATTAGCTTGAAGTTGAGAGCTAAAAGTAAATAAGACAACTGATTAAATTAGAAGTATTTGATAAAAAATAATTAATATATGTAAAATAACATGAAAGAATATGTCTATTATTACAAGTCTCAAATCTTCTATCTCAAATATCGATGGTATTTATTTTATACTTGTTGGACAATTTCAGTTAACAACATAAGCAAGACTCTAGATCAGGGAACTTGTTTCTCATTGGTGGATTTGTGGATTGGTGTAAGTATAAATCCTATTTGTTGCCTGGGATCTTGCAAGATTAAAAAGACAACCGGCCCTGATTGAACTTTTATTCAACAAAGCCCCAACACGAACACACAACTCGAGATGTATACGTATCCAAAAAAGGCAATGTCAGTGCATAAAATTCAAGTGTGAGAATCATACATCGCTTCTTATACATAAAATCAATAAGTGGATAGTAGAAAATGATAGTGTGTATATAGGTTCATGTGCTTAGGAACCATGCATAATGCTCATTAATTGTTGATGGAGTGACCTACACCTGGGCTATGACCTGGTGATGTGGGCCTAAAATCATCCACTTCGTATTCCACACGTCTTCTTGATCCTTTTTGATGCACCCCATCATCACTGATGCTCCTGCCATGATCACCACCATGACCATGAGCTGCTCCAACATTCATGGTGTAATTTTTGCGAGGTTTCAAGGAGAGCCTCGAATGCCTGCCTTGGACAATGAGAACTTGCTGATGCAAAATCAAAAACATGATGAGAACGCAAGCAATTTGGAGTCTAGTGTTTTCCATGTTAAAAGAGGATGACATGTTTATAGAGAAATGGAGAAGAGTGTTGAGTAAAGAGGGAAGATACTGAAAATGCTCCAACATCTAAGTTGGTATTTTATAGGAGCGTTAGAAAGTAAAATGTGAATGAATCTAATTAAATTTTTCAGTTATGCTAATTTGACACACTTTGGCATACAACATACTGATGCATCGTATGAGCAGTCTGACAATGATCAAGATCAGAATGCATAGATAGAAGACAACATTTTTTTTTTAAATTTATATTTTTTTTGTAAATAAATTTTTTGATTAAGTATGGGCATTCACCACATATTTGAAGGCATTCACCAGATAATTGAACTACGTTCACCAGATAATCTAAGGCATCCCACAAGCTAATTTAGTATAGACATTCACCACATATTCGAAGGCATTCACCAGATAAGTGAACTACGTTCACCAGATAATCTAAGGCATCCAAAACTTGGTTTTAGTATGGGCATTCACCAGATATTCGAAGGCATTCACCAGATAATTGAACTACGTTCACCAGATAATCTAAGGCATCCAAAACTTGGTTTTAGTATGGGCATTCACCAGATATTCGAAGGCATTCACCAGATAATTGAACTACGTTCACCAGATACTCTAAGGCATCCAAAACTTGGTTTTAGTATGAGCATTCACCACATATTTAAAGGCATTCACCAGATAATTGAACTACGTTCACCAGATAATCTAAGGCATCCAAAACTTGGTTTTAGCATGGGCATTCACCACATATTTGAAGGCATTCACCAGATATTTGTATCCCGTTCACCAGATATTGATACATACTTAATCAAAAAAATTATTTACAAAAAAAATTTAAATTTTAATAAAAAAAAGTTACATTCTGATCTTGAATGAGTCTTATTCTGATCTTGTATTTTCACAAAGACTGTTCATACGGTGTACCGTATATTATCCACTAAATTGTGTCAATTTAGCATTATTGTAAATTTTTAAGGTTTTCGGACGACCAAGGCATGTGATGTCTTTCACTTCTCATCGCTGGGAATAGATTCCGCTGACACATCCTGTGAACTGTATTAACTGTCTAAGCCCAACCTACCGAGGGAAAGAGAACTTGTTACTTTTTTCTCTTTCTCTATTTGTATCGTTCCTTTTATATTATTTGTGTGTATCATATTAACTTTGTCCTAACTATATTTTTAGGAGAATTCTCTAGTACCAAGGTACCGTATCTTGAATAAAATAATAATAAATAAAAATATTAAAATAATAAATTTATCCCAAGAAACAATAATAAAATTTGAAGTAATAGAAAAATAATGGAAGAAACAAATAAAAATGTCATCCAATTAATAGAAAATACTACTAATAAAATTATAAATTATACTTATAATAGAATACAAAAAGGATAAAGTGAAATAAACAACATAAGAGATACTTTAAATAGTATAAGTAAAGGTAAAGAAATAGATGAAAATGAAGACATTGAAAGAATTAGACAAATTCTTGAACAATTAGAACATCTTTTAGAAGATGAAGAGAAGAATAGATATATAACAATAAAAGATTTAAAAGAATTACTGAAATCAAGAGATTTAGATAAAGTAATTATAAAACAAGAAACACAATCAGAACCATCAATATTATCTAAACCAGTAACTTCATGGAGAGGATAAAAGACGGGTATACGGAAACATTAAATAAATCAAATGATTTTGAAGAAATCCAACAATTATTAAAACAGTTAAAAATAATTGAAGGAGAACATGACCAACTACAAAAAATAGATCAAAAAGATCAAGTAATAAAAGAAAATGATGAAAATGAAGAAATAATTTTAAACTATAGTTCAACTTCAGAATCTGAAAAAAATTATATAAAAATGGAAAAAGGAGAATATAGTGAGACAAAACCCAAAAGATAATGGGAAGAGTCCCGATGGAGCATAGGACAAATATGAAGAAGAAACGATGTATAAAAAAGGGTATGCAAGAAAAAAATAGCAAATGGACAAAAATTCAAGAAGAATTTAAACCTCATTATGAATCAACTAGAATAGGAAATGTATTGAATCTCGACTGTGCAAGAAATAAAGAGGAAGTATTAGTACAATGGATTAATGAAATGATATTACTTATTGCAACCGATGAAAGATTTAATAAATTAAATGTAATTGATGTAAAAAAACTTTCTAACATTCAAAACAACAGGGAATGGACAAAGATTTTTACTTAGCATAAAAGATGAAGCTTGACAAAGATATGCAAGATTAGTAAAAAATAACCAAGATTTTGCCAAAATGGTTATGGCTATGATTTATCAAGAATTTCTAGGATATATTATGTTTGATCAACAATAAAAAACAAATAAATTCTTAAATGAAAAGGCTAAAACTCATCTAAACAAAATGCAAATATGTGACATGTGTCAAATAGAAAGCTTTATTTGTGAATACCAAAAATATTATTATCAAGTGAATGAAGAAGCAAAAGAAACTTACAAATATATCTTTATAGATAAGTTACCATATCCCCTTAATACTAGAATAAAGAAATTAAGGGAATCCAAACAAGATGAAACAACTAACACCTTAGGAGGAATTATTCAAACTGTATACCAAAAATTAAGAGAACAATGTTTAACAAGAGAAACAATAAGACAATTAAATAGAGGGAGCATTGCAATTTGTTGCAACATCCTAGAAATTGAAAAACCTGGAAATTATGACTGTGAAAAACCAACAAGAAAAAGAAAATATTATAGGAAACCAAATTTAAAAAGAAGATATCCAAGAAAGAAAACATATAAAAATAACAAGAAAAAATTCTTTAGGAGAAAGAAAGTAACGCCAAGGAAATATTGTCCAAAAGGAAAAAAGAAATGTATCTGTTGGATATGTAATGTTGAAGGTCATTATGCTAATGAATGTCCTCAGTGAAAAGAAAAAGATTTTAAAGAAAAATCAAAATTAATAAAGCAAGTATACCAAATATATGAACTTGAACCATTAGAAGAAGAATTAACCGATACTGATGAAAGCATATATGAATATCTTGAGGATGAATTATCTTCAGAAGAAACAGAATCCGAATAATACTTATATAAAAATAATAGTAGAAGAAAGTAAAAAAGAAACCAAAGCATATATAGATACTCGAGCAAGTATTTGTCTAGCAACAAGACCGTTGTTTGATAAATGGGAAAAATTAGAAAAACCAGTCAAAATACAAATTGCAGATGGATCAATACATCCACTATATTGGGTGGTAACAAGAATTACATTAATTATACAAGAAAAATTATTTGTAGTACCAACAATATATCAACAAGATACAAGTGTAGATATGATTATTGGGAATAACTTTTTAAGATTGTATGCACAATTTTCCCAGTATTTAAAATATATATCTCTAAAGACACCATATATTTACAAGAAACAAAAAAAGAGAGATACACTACAAAAAAAAACATATTTAGCGATCGAAGATTTCGGTCGCTAAACATGATAATTCGGTTGCTATATTGTGTAGCGACCGAATTAATGGGGTAGCAGAAACCCTGGTTGCTAAATGTTTAGCGACCGAATTTGTATTTCGGTTGCAAATTTGCGACCGATATTTCGGTCACAAAATTATATATTTCGGTCGTCGTATAGTTGGTCGCATGCTTAGATAACCGAATTTGGTGACTGATATTCGATCGTTATTTCGGTCGCAAATTTTGAATTTTTTTTTAAATTTTCCTGTAACTTAATCCTACCGACCAAATTTTTTTTTCAACTATTACCCCATTGATTTTTAATTTCTGATATAAACAAAATACACCAATATTTTTTTTAATAAATAAAAAACGTAAATATGATGTACTAACGATCCAAAACACCACAGTCAATATGATCAAGAAAAATATTAAAGAAACAAGGATGAGCAAGCCTTAAAAAAAATATTACAGGATTAAAAAAAACATAATCATTTTCAAGGGACCTTGACCTTGGAATTCAACGGTTCAAGAAGTTTGAAAACAAATGTTTCCTCCCACCATCCCTCACTTACCAATCTCCATCGAAAAAAAAGAATCTCAAAGGCCAGCCATTAATTAGCCATCAAATTTTTATCAAACCTCCATACATTCATATACCCAAAGAACAAATATAAAGTGTTCAACTCAACAATGAAAATTTACAAAATTTACAAGTTGGGGTTAGGACCCTTGCCTCCACATTGACTTGGTCTTCAAACTCATATTAAAATAGTCTTCCTTATGTCTAATACAATGTGCCTGTAATTTACTAATTACATTCTTGGCTTCATATTTGCTTATTTTATGCAGGGGATGGCCATGAAACTTATAGTAGTCCTACTTCCAAGCATTACGATCAAGAGATAGTGAATCAAGAGGAAGCTAACTTATATTATCTATCCAATAAGTTATTTAAATCAATATACACCTATCATGTCAAAATTTCTCTACTTTGGATTTCACTAGAACAACATCAATGATTAATTTGACAAAGATAAATACCCATACTTGTGAACTTCCCTAAACCCTAACCTGAGACAGAACTGATCAGAGGAGACTGTGGGGGTGGTGGTTGCGCAAAAAGAACCCCTTGAGATGGTGGTGGTGGCCAGAGGAGGAAGTGACAACACCTGAGAGAGACATTGAGAGAAACTGAGACAAAGAGAACCGGAGACCTTACCAAAGCAGGAGGTCACGGTGCTACAGTGGTGGTGGTGGTGGCGGTGGTGGTGGTGGTGGCACGGTGCTGCTGGGAGGAGGAAGAGAGAGTGAGAGACAGAGAAGGAGAAACACAAAATGAGAAGGATAAGGGGAGAACCTTACCAAGTGGTGACCGGAGGAGGAGGAGGACGAGACGCTGAGAGGTGGCGATGCGCGGTCGGAACATGGAAGGAGCGGAGCTGCGCGTGAGAGAGAAGAGAAGAAAAGAGAGAAATGGGGGAAGAGAGGAAGGAAATCGTGATTTAGGGATTTCATTTTTAGGGACCGAATAATTCGGTCGCTAAATCGGTCTCTAAATGGGTTAATTTAAAATTTGAATTCATAAATTTAACGACCGGTTTAAAAATCGGTCGCTAACACGGGCTATTTAAATTTTTTACGCGCCGTTTAGTGACCGAATTAATATCGGTCTCAAATATAAATAAAATTTAACCGTTGCATTTTAACTCGGTCGCCAGTTCGGTCGCTAAAAAGTCAGCAAGTTTTGACTTTTACTTTCCTTTATTTAGCGACCGAAATAGCAACCGATAACTCAGCTACGCTCTATTTCGATCGCTATTTCGGTCGCAATATCAACTATAACCAGTGTTTCATGTAGATCCTACAATCGGTCACCATTTCGATTGCAAACAGCAACCAAAAAATTCGATCACTATTTCCGGTCGCTAAATAACCTTTTTTTTGTAGTGATAATTAACATTCCAATTATTCACTCCTCTGAATGTATTTACTCTAAAAAAATCAGAGTTTGCCAAGCTGAATCGTGGTGAAATAGTTAAAGAAATATGTTTAAAAATTCGATATGTATTACTAAACCTAGAACCAAATAGAAGAATACTAGCTCATATAGAAGAACTTTTAGATAAAGTATGCAGTGAAAATACACTAGATCCAAATATCAATAACAAAAATTCTGATTTAACTGTATTAAAATTAAAAGACCCAACAAAAGAAGTAAAATGTAAACCTATGATTTACACAAAACAAGATAGAGTTGAATTTGCAAAAGATATTGCAGAAATGTGCAAAAAAAGGATTAATTAGGCCATCAAAAAGCAAGCATTCTGCACCAGCCTTTTGTTTAGAAAATCATAATGAAATAAAAAGAGGAAAATGAAGGATGATAATTAATTATAAACAGATAAATGATGCAATGGAAGGTGATGGTTATTTTCTTCTAAGAAAAGGTTTAATTATTGAACGAATTAGAAATATGAATTGGTTTAGTACCTTTGATTGCAAATCAGGATTTTATCAAATTAGATTATCCGAAGAATCTAAAGCATTAACAACATTCAGTTGTCCTCAAGGTCAATATGAATGGAATGTACTTCCAATGGGAATGAAGCAATCACCAAGAATTTTTCAACGAAGAATGGATTCAATACTTAAAGAATTCAAGGACTTTTGTCTTATATATATATTGATGATATCTTGGCCTTTACTAATAAAGATTTAGAGGATCATTTTAACAAAGTTGAATTAGTACTAAATAATTGCTTAGAGCATGGAGTAGTTTTAAGCAAGAAAAAAAGTAATATTAGCTCAAAACAAAATTAATTATTTAGGATTAGAAATTGAGAAAGGAAAGACTTTAATGCAAAAGCATGTGTTAGAAAAATTACGGAATTTTCCTACCAAATTAAAAGACAAAAAGGAATTACAAAGACTTCTTGGATTACTAACATATATTTCCAGTGAAGGTTTTATCAAGGACCTTGCAGCAGAAAGGAAAGTACTTCAACCAAAATTAAACAAAGATGTCATATGGTCTTGGACCGAGGAAGACGAAGCAATTATTGAAAAAATGAAATTAATATGTCAGGATCTTCCCGATCCATATCATCTATTGGATGATGATCTAATTATTATAGAAACTGATGCATCTAATGATTGTTGGGGATGAGTCATGAAAGCAAAGCCCCCAGGGCAAAAGAAAGAATTACTATGTCGATACGCGTCTGAAACTTTTTTAGATAGCAAAATTAATTATCCAACACATGAAAAAGAAACTCTAGCACTGATTCGAATGTTGGAAAAGCATCGAATTTATGTACTAGATAAAGAATTTAATGTTCGGACTGATTCAACCTATGTTTCAGGTTTCAAAAATCTTAATCACAAAGGAACCTATAAGCAAGGGAGATTAATCCGATGGCAAATGAAATTATCTAAATACAATTATTCAATCTCTCATATTAAGGGAGAAAAGAATGTTCTTGCAAATATTTTATTCAGAGAATGGAGCGAGGAACGACAAAATTATTAAAGCAGCAGTACCAGCTCAAAAAAGCACTTGAAGAACAGAAGATAAAGGAATTAGACTTCATCAAATCAGATTTAAAAGTATTGGAACTCCAAATGCAAACAAAAGGAATTTTGGAAAAAAGAATCCCAAATGAGATTAAAGAAGCAGCACGAAGAGAAACAAATAAATGGTACGTTGTCTTTAACGGACCAATGCCAGGAATCTATGATGACTGGTACAAAGCAACCCCTCATTGTCAAGGAATATCAGGAGTTCATCATCAAGCATTTCCAACCAAAGAAGCAGCAGAAAAAGCTCTAAAGATTTCTCAAGGTAATGAATAAGCAAGGAAATGTAAAGAAGTCCAAGAAGTAGGTAAAGACCATGAACTGCTAGTTCAATTTTTCGAAGAAAAATTTTACGAACACCTCGGAAGATTAATTAACTGGAACGAAAAAGAAAAAATGAACTGTTTTTATATGGTTGATAGAAATGTCTATGGACTTAAGACAATAATTACTCCAGGAGCAACCCCAGCTCTAGCATTCAATATGTTCCAATTTGGACTAATTGAGTGTATTTATCCAAGAAAGAATCTCGATGAGATTAATCTGTTCCCACATTACTTCAAGGAGACAGTTCAACTATATATACAAGAAGAAGGTAGCCGAAGAAAGAACTATTTATTTGAAGTTCTATTCAGCATACCCAAACTTCCAAACAAAACAACCAGTCAAGCATTTCGCCTTCGTAGGCATAAGCACCAATAATTTTCCATTAATGGATGAAGCAAGGAGAATCACATATGATGAAGATGATATGACAACAATTATGGCTAACCAGCTATCAAGCATCTACGGACAATGCAATGCTATAGGACAAAATTCTTTTATCAAGACCAATTACAAAGGCCCAAATACTTTGCTTCGAAGCAAAACACTCGGTAAAGTAATGAAAAAAAAGACTTAAGCATCCTGACAAACTTTGAATTCCCATTCTATGCATTGGAAGGACCGCAAATGAATTATAGACCAGCTGTCCTAAGCAAGCTATGCGCACTAATTAAAAAAAGCAGGAATCATGAATACGAAAGATGCACGAAAAAACAGATAATGACAGAAAGCACCAGGAAGAGGACAGAGACTCGGATGAAGCAATAATTGAAGAATGACGTAAGTACTGTTGTCATCAAACAGAATTATTGAACAATGATGTAAGCACTGACATCATCAGTCGAATTATTAAGACCAGATGCAATTATTTGAGGTCATTTATGTAAATTATATTTGTGTGAATAGGCTATAAATAAGTCCTCTTATGCTGAGGCAAAATCAGAATTCAGAACCTAGTTTCAATTCTCACTTGTGTGTGATCTCTCTCTGAGAGTAGTTTGCTAAAACCTTCGTGGTATAGCTCGGATGATTGAGTGTCTATCCAACCCCCTCATGTAAAATAACCAATTACTAAATAAAGTCTCTTTTTCTACAAATTATCCTGTCAATTACTCCATACCAAGCAAAATTAAAAGAAGGAATCAACGGAAGCAGAAGTGGGCAAAAGCAAATAATTTCAAGAAACCAAAGATCGGGTATGATTACTAAGTTACTCTTCTCAAGATCAGGATTATTTTATGTAAACTAATGAAATAGAACACTTACAAATTACTGAAGAAGATGGAAATTATGAAGGAAGTATCTTAATTAATCCAAAATTATTTAAGAAAATTCAGAAAGAAAATCTAGACTTAGTCGAAACTGCAAACATGGTAGGAAAAAAAGAAAAATTAATGAACATACTAAAGAAATTCAATCAAAAGGAAAATATAATATATTATGGAAAAATAATGAATGAATCAGCAATAGATATATTTGAAACACAAGGAAATACAATTATTCAGTTAATAAGTAAAGAAAAAATTTCAGAATTAAAAAGAAATCTAAAAAACCAAGAACACATAAAGAAATTAGGATACATCCATATAGGAGCAGTACAAGTGTTAATCAAAGCAACGTTCCAAGAAGGAATAAACTCACCAATCGAATTAATTCAAAGGATAATAGACTAAATGATCCGAAGGATAAAATATTAGGCGTACTAGAAGGAAATTTAGCTTATGTAAAACTAAAGTTTGAAATTAGACCAAATATAGGAATCCCATTAAATACTCAAAGACTAAACCAAGCATTAACTCTCGAACACAATTTTTTAAGAGAAACTCTAATGAAGCTAGGAGATAAAATATTTTCAGTTACATACTGTGTAAACTATGTATTAACCAATTCACACCATAGTATTACCTTCAGAAATATCGATAGAATAGACATTCCAAGATTATTTGAAGACATAGGAAAAATATATTATCCAAAGAAAAATGAAATAACAGAATTAGGCACTTTTATAAGCAGATCAAGAATTCTTGAAATAGAATCAATTCCAAGACCAATTAGTCTCCCAGAACAAAAAAGATCTAATGAAGAAAATGATATCATAAAATTATGTATTCAAGTAAAAGAACTGACTCTATTTGTAAAAAATAAAATATGAACAAAAGAGAAGAATTAAAATAATTTATGAAAGAGTTTTACTTAAGAAAAGATGAAATAGATATAAAATATGAAGAATTAAAACAAAGAGAAAAATTAAAACAATTCATGGAATAATTTTACCTAAGGAAAGATAGAGCCCAAATAGAAATTGGAGACTTTAGTGGAGCTCTAGATTACTATCTAGAAAGAGATCCATAAAATAGAAATAGAAAATCAATTGAAAAACATCCAATAAGAAAAGAAAAGGAACTGATTGATTTAGAAAATAAAGAAAGAAAAATAAATATACAATATAGAAAATGAATGAAAAATATAATAGAATGTATAAAGAAATTGGATCTTGAGGCTTCAAGTTACTCTTCAACTTCTTCTAATCACTTCAGAATTGAAGCACCACCTTTTGAAGATAGTGAATAAAAGAAAAATGGACTTAGATGAACAAACATATAAAGAAATAATAAGTGTATTACAATTTAACCTTCCAGTTGATTGTAAGCAAATTATAATAAAAAATATAAAAGAACAATTTTGGAAAGAAAAATACTATTTACACTGGCTAGATATTGAATTTGAATTTGAATACTAAGAAGAAATGGAATTAATCGAAGAACAAAGATATTCTGATGATGAATACTGGTATTCAGAATAATGGATAAAGAAATAGCAAGTATATTAGCTATAAAATTACCAAAACACTGTAAACAAATAATAATTAATAAGTTAAAGCATCAACATTGGCAAGAAGAGCTTTATCTAAAACAAATACAATGAAGAGTACAGTTAGCTTTTTGAAAAGAAGAACGAAAACAGATAATTAAGGAACTAATGGAAATAGATGGATCAATAGATGAATTTATGTATAAATTATTCAGTGAAGAAAACCATGCATGAATACTACCCTAAAAATAGAATAAAAATTAAAATTAATAAAACAAAAAATGAAATTAATAGGGTGGCACCTTTTTGGTATCAAAGCTAAGTAAGTGAATGAATCAACAAAATATAGAAAAATTTGTATATAGATTAAGCATGCTAGATTTAACCAATCAAAATAAGCTAAAGGATCTAGTACAAGAATTAAAGGCTGAACACTACAAAAAAAAGGTCATTTAGCGATCGAAAATAGTGACCGAATTTGTTGGTTGCTGTTTGCGACCGATTGTAGGATCTAAATCAAACACTGATTAGAGTTGATACTGCGACTGAAATAGAGATCGAAATAGAGCGTAGCAGAGTTATCGGTCTCTATTTCGGTCGCAAAATAAAGGAAAGTAAAAACCAAAAATTGCTGACTTTTTAGCGACGGAAAATGGCGACCGATTTAAATGCAACGGTTAAATTTTATCTATCTTTGCGACCGATATTAAATCGGTCGCTAAACGGCGCGCAAAAAAATTAAAATAGTGTGTTAGCTACCGGATTTTAAATCGGTCGCTAAATTTATGAATTTAAATTTCAAATTAACCCATTTAGCGACCGAATAATTCGGTCGCTAAAAATGAAATCCCGAAAACCAGTGCAGCCCACTTTCTTCCTCACTCGCTCGAATCTCTCCTTATCTCTCACCGTTTCTCTCCTTCTTCCTCACTCGCGAGCTCCGGCCACCACCTCCTCCAGCTCCTCTCCGGCCACTACCTCCTCCACACGGTAAGCATACATCTCTCTCTCCCTCTCTTTCTCTCTCTCACTTGCGTCTCTCTTTCCCTCTCCTTCTCTCTCTCACTCGCGTCTCTCTCTCCCTCTCCTTCTCTCATTCTCTCTCTCACTCACGTATCTCTCTCCCTCTGTCACTAGTGGAAAATATACATTAGACGGTAAAGATTTACGTCAGTTAACCGAAAACTAGACGTTAAAAAGGGGGCGGTGACAGTTTTGTAAATATCAGACTTCATTAATTCACTGTTAACGTCAGTTGTTTTAAGGACTGACGTTAAAAGTGAGGCGGTGGCAGTTTTATAAATATTAAATCACTATTTGCGTCAGTTGTTTAATGAACTGACGTTAAAAGTGTTTTGCAAGAATTATTAACACTTTTAACGTCAGTTGTTTATAAAACTGACGTTATAAGTGTGATTTTTACTTCAGTTAAATAAATAACTGACGTAAATAATCAACTCATTCCTATCTTTCTTTCGTTGTCATCATCTCCCTGTTGTCACTCTTAACGCAGATCATCACTCCATATATAGTGCAGTTTATTTCTAATCTTTTTTTTAAAAAAGTTTATTTTTAATCTTAATTAATTAGCTTGAATTAGTAAACAAATTCTTGTGCAAATTAAAATAAATAAACACTTAACATAAAACAAGTAATATATGTATAATCAAATCGTATCTCATTGAAGCAATTCATAAGTTACAATTACATGATTAAAAGATAAAAAATTTCCGCAAGATAGCACTAAAATATAAAAAAGTTTCTGCTTCAACATCATTTTCTTCTCAGTCTTGTCCTCAAACTCCGATATTGAATGCATCTCCTCCCTTACTTGAAGTCCTTGATGCTCCATCCGAATCCACAGTCAATTTGGAGCCAAAGCAGAGTGAAGAGTGCACTCGATCTGTTTGAAAGAATATTCTTGGAACAGCCACTTGGTTCCAAAGCTGAGGTTTTGGAACTGTAGCTGCTGATTCTCCAGAAGGATGATGGTGTGTGCAATTCACATAATGCGATTTACACACCCTTATCACCCATGTAATGTGATTTACTCAAACTCAGAAGTTGTTTGACCATTAAGACAAAGACCTTTAAGTCTAGGTATAGGAAGAAAGAGTGATGAAGTTAATCTCCATGGCAGAGCCATATTGTGAAGCAGAAAAATTAAAGGAAGGAAGGAAGCTATTTATAGGAGTAGGGGATAAAGTTACTAGGCATCGTAAGTTGCTAAAAAATTAAATTGATCATTAAGAGCATGAAGTTCCAAGGCGCATTGGGAGTTGGCAATCATATATTATAAACGTGCAGAAAAGAAAACGCCCGAAGGAATAGGAAGAAATAGACCTTTAAGTCTAGCTAGGTATAAACTTAGTGCTCATAAAGAGGATTATAGGTTACAATGTGCATGGGTAAGTAGCACAGCAGTAATGGGTAATTTAGTATCAGAGTAGTCAAAGGAATGAGTGCTTTAATTTTGTAGAAACTTATACACTTTTAACGTCAGTTGTTGAATAAAACTGACGTTAAAAGTGTTTTTAAAATAAAAAATATTTATTTTTAACGCCAGTTGTTTATACAATTGACGTTAAAAGTGTGATTTTTTACTTCAGTTAAATAAATAGCTGACGTAAATAATCCTATGTCCCTATATGCCCTGTTGTCACTCTTAACACAGGTCTCAGAGCCATTTTGTGAAGGAATAGAAATATAGAGGAAAAGAAGAGACAGTATTACAGACTGATACAGAATAATGGTACTTTATATAGAGAATGATTTTTACACAACACTTTTAACATCAGTTGAATTTAACAACTGAGGTTAAAAGTATTTTTTTAAAAAAATATTAATATTTAACGTCAGTTGTTTAATACAACTAACGTTAAACAATTACTTTTAACGTCAGTTGTTTAATAAAACTGACGTTAAATGTTGTTTTATTTTTTGCTTTTTGATTATAACGTTTACACCCGCGCGCCTTCTGAACTTCGCTCTGTACGTACGTCTCTTTTCTATTTTCATCACGCTCAACCCTAGATCACTCTCAACCCTCACTCTCGCTCTCACCCAGCACATAACCCTAATCGCGAGCTCATCTCCACCACAACCACCGCAAGGGATTCTTCACCACCACCGTGAGGTACACTATTAACTCTAACTCTGTCTTTCCATTCATTCTTTGCAATAACTTGACATCTCTCTTTCCCTTTCTCATGCACTAACTCTCATTGTCCCTCTGCTCTCAGTAACCACATCGAACGTTGGCCACCACTCGAGCGATTCCTCCCAACCACCACGCGAGCACCTATTTCTGGTGAGTATTTAGGGCACATTTTTGTATTTTTGGTTTTGAGTGTATGTTGAAACTGTAGTCTCAGTAGTTGAAACTTGAAACCGTGAGTTTGAGTTGTTTGGAATGTACGTCTCTATTTTTGGTTTTGAGTGCATGTTGCTCTGTTGGTTGATCTGTCACGGCCGTGATGCTCATCACGGCTAGGCCGTGATCAGATTCCGCTGTGATGGCATGGTCCGGTTCGGTTGGCGTTACGGCCGTGATGGACATCACTGCCAGGCCGTGACCAGTGCTTGGCAATCTTCAAAAACTATAGTTTTCAATCTCCCGTATTGTCCTTATATTGGATATATGTTTTGTATGTCTACAGGACCTATCTAGTTATGGATCGTAGTTGGATGGTTTGTAAGCGTACTAGTGCTGAGTATTTGAAGGGGGTGGGAGAATTTATAGAATTTGCTCAAAGGAATGTTCCTAATAGTAATGGAATGTTCTGTTTGAATACGAGGAAATGTACGGTGAAAGATATACGTACTCATTTGATTTGTGAAGGGATTTGCTTGAGTTATACAAGATGGATATGGCATGGTGATGTGTTGTTGAGTAGTACGGTGAGTGTCTCCCAAAGTGAGGACGTTGACGTAGATATGGAGGATGATCGAGTAGAGGACATGATCCGTGATATTGGACAAGAATCTTTTCATCGAGCTCATGTGTAAGATAGGTTGTGCGGTGATGCGGATAAGACTTTATATCCAGGGTGTACTACTCATACACGGTTGTCGGCGGTGCTAAAATTGGTTTGTGTGAAGGCGAGAAATGGTTGGACTGATAAAAGCTTCACGGAATTGCTTGAAGTGTTGAAAGACTTGCTTCCGGAGGACAACACATTGCCTGGACCGTAACTATGAGGCCAAGAAGGTATTGTGTCCTATGGGTATGGAGTATAAGAAGATACACGCATGCCCCAATGATTGCATATTGTACACCGGTGTTCATGAAGACAATCACGATTGCCCCAAATGTGGGTTATCACGATACAAAGTGAAGGGTGGTGATGATGATGATGATCTTGATGATGTGAGAAAAAAGGGTCCTCCTGCGAAGGTGTTGTGGTATCTTCCAATAATTCCAAGGTTCAAGCGATTGTTTGACAATGCGAAAGATGCGAAGAATCTTAGATGGCATAATGATGAGAGGAAACGTGATGGAAAAGTTCGTCATCCTGCTGATTCTATTCAATGGAAGAATATCGATACTATGTTTCCGGATTTCACCGATGAGCCAAGAAACCTAATGCTTGGACTTGCTATGGATGGAATGAATCCTTATGGTAACATGAGTAGTATTCATAGTTCATGGCCTGTTCTGTTGGTAATTTACAACATGCCCCCTTGGTTGTGCATGAAGCGCAAATACATGATGTTGTCTATGATGATTTAGGGCCCAAAGCAACCGGGAAATGACTTAGATGTTTATCTAGGTCCCTTGATTGAAGACTTGAAAACGCTGTGGGTGGAAGGTGTTGATGTAGTTGATGGGTATTCTCATGAGACTTTCAAGCTTCGTGCCATGTTATTTTGCACCATCAATGACTTTCCAGCATACGGTAACTTGTCCGGGTACAGTGTCAAGGGGCATAAAGCATGCCCTATATGTGAAGAAGGCACATGCTACACTCAGTTGCATCATGGAAAGAAGACGGTTTACCTTGGGCATCGGAGATTTCTTAGACGTGATCACCCATATCGTAAGATGAAAAAAGCTTTTAATGGATGCCAAAAGACAGAAGAAGCGCCGGCGGCCTTAATTGGAGAGCAGGTTTATTAGAGGGTAAAGGACATCGATGTTATATTCGGCAAGTCCAAAAAGAAAGGTAAAGCTGCTGAGAAAAACATATGGAAGAAGCGGTCGATATTCTTTGATCTTCCATACTGGCGCAAGCTTGATGTCGATAACTTGCATTGATGTGATGCATGTGGAGAAAATGTGTGTGATAGTGTGATCGGGACGCTTCTCAACATTCAGGGCAAGACAAAGGATGGTGTGAATGCTCGTCTCGACCTCGTTTCTATGGGTATACGAGAGCAGTTAGCTCCAGTTGTTGAGGATGGTAAGCGGACTTATTTGCCGCCAGCATGTCAAACTTTGTCAAAAAAAGAGAGACAAAGTTTCTGCGGGTGTCTTCAGGGCATCAAAGTTCCACATGGTTACTCTTCAAATATGAAGAGGCTTGTCTCTAGTGATCTTAAATTGGTTGGCTTGAAGTCTCATGATTGTCACATCTTGATGCAACAACTTCTGCCCGTTGCTATTCGTGGTATTGCTACAAAAAATGTGAGACATGCCATTACTCGGTTGTGCTCATTCTTCAATTCTATATGTAGCAAAGTCGTTGACCCCCGTATGTTGGATGACTTGGAAGTTGAGGCTGCTACAATCTTGTGCCAATTGGAGATGTATTTTCCTCCTTCCTTTTTCGACATAATGGTTCACTTAATTGTTCATTTGGTGAGGGAGATTACATTATGTGGGCCGGTTTTTCTAAGATGGATGTACCCAGTTGAGCGCTACATGAAGAACTTGAAAGGGTACGTGAAGAATCCTCATCGTCCGGAAGCATCTATTGTTCAAAGGTATGTTGCAGAAGAAGCTATTGAGTTTTGTTCGGACTACCTTCATAACACGGATCCTACAGGGGTTCCTAAGCCTCGGCATGATGAGATCAGATGTCAAGGTAAGGGTACATATGGCTTAAGAATTAATAGGAAGGATCGGGAGGAAGTGCTTCAAGCACATTTGTATGTATTGAACAACATCGAATGTGTTCAGCCTTTCTTATTTGAACATAAAAGAAAAGTCAATCAAGAAAACCCTCGAATGAGCGAAAGGTGGTTGTTGAACAAGCATAACAAGACTTTCTTACCATGGTTCAAGGAAGAAATGCTTAAGGATGGTAGTACTGCTTCTGATGACGTAAAATGGCTAGCACGTGGGCCTAACTTCAACGTCATATGTTGGAGCGGATACGACATAAATAACTTTTCCTTTTATAAAAAGGAACAAGATAACAAGAGTACCATGCAAAATAGTGGGGTTATGATCGTGGCCAAAGCAATGCACTTCTCTAGTGCAAAGGACACAAAACCCGTTCTGAAAGACCGAGACCTTACTTTGGATATATTGAAGATATTTGGGTGCTCGATTACACTAAGCTTACGGTGCCAGGATTTAAATGTAAGTGGGTTGATAGTAACGGTGGTGTACAAACCGACGAATTGGGGTTCACATTGGTAGACCTCAACAAGTTAGGTCATATAAATGAGCCTTTCATAATGGCTTCCCAAGCAAAACAAGTGTTCTACATCACTGATCCTTCTAACAAAAGGTTGTCCGTGGTTCTCCAAGGAAAAAGCATGTATAATGGTAGTGATGAAAATGAAGATTCAAATCTTGATATTCCTGAGACTCCTTCTTTTTCAACAAACATGCCTACTATAATCGAGGAGACACAGGTGGACGATGTACATGCCACTCGTGATGATCATCAGAAGGGATATTGATATAGGTAGTTTAAACTTAGTATACATTTATTTTTATTTATATTTATGTATTTATTTTGAGTTATAACCTATGTTAATAAATATATATTGTTTCTGAATACATATATATGGATCATTATTCCATTTTTCCTTTGCAATTATGTAATGTGTGTGATATTCTGTGTTACTGGGATATTTACTTGAATGCGAGGGATGGGTGAGGGGAGTGATATTTTAAAACTGAATTTTAAAAAAAATACTATTAACGTCAGTTTTATCATACAACTGACGTTAATAGTATTTTATAAAATATACAGTACACTATTAACGTCAGTTGTTTATTACAACTGACGTTAAAATTAAGACCTTTAACGTCAGTTCTTGATAACAATTGACGTTAGTTTTAACAAAAGTAACGTCAGTTTTTTTAAAGAACTGACGTTAATTTTGACAAAATTAACGTCAGTTGTGTTAAAGAACCGACGTTAATAGTGTTATATTTAACGTCAGTTCTCAACTGACGTTAAAAGTTTAACTTTTAACGTCAGCTGTATTTACGTCAGTCAGTATTCTGACGTAAAAAATCAATTTTAACTGACGTAAAAAGCACTTATTGCACTAGTGTGTCTCTCTCTCTTTGCAGGTTTGATTCGATTTGCAGGCTCTGTTTGCAGGTTTTGCAGGTTTTCTGTTATGATGAGTCACTACACTAGTCACCAATTCTGTTTTGCATTTGTTATTAGATTCAGTTGCATATATGAACTTCTTGATTAGGCTTGTTTTCTGTTATGCTCAGAGTGCTATATATATGTAGATATCTGATGAATGAATAATAGAGAAGAAAGATGATGAATGAAATTAGTATTTTTCAATAATAGCTTAGCTCTTACATTTTCCTAAGTTAGCTAGTAGATATTACTTCCCATTACATTAGCATGTACAACCACGAGTAGATATCTGATATGTAATGAAAATGTTTTGTTTATACTTTCATGAGTGGCAAGTGTGCAAGTAGGTTAATGATTTCCAAGTTTATACTTTTATCACAAGAGCCTTTGACGATGTTATTATTTTTTCGTACAGTTTTCTTTGTCGATTGACAACCGCTCTAGTCGTCACCCATTTTTACTATTTGCTTCGAGTTGAGGTAGGTCAAATACTCTATCTTTTTCTTTGTTGCTAGTGGTGCTTGAAGACTTTGAATTGATTTGTTGATTGTTAGTGAAGAGCTGAGCTCAATAGGATTCTGGTTGTGTGCTGGTAGATTAGAAATGATGCATGTGGTTGCAATTGAATATGTTGTTTGTTAGTGGAGAGCTGAGCTCAATAAGATACTGGTTGTGTGCTGGTGATTAAAATTGATGCATGTGGTTGTAAACTTTATATGTTGTTTGTTAGTGGAGAGCAGAGCTCAACAGGATGGATGTGTCAATTCTATGCCTTGATTGCCATTAGTGGAGAGCAGAGCTCAATAGGATGTGATCCTGTCAAAAAGGCGGGATGCTTGTTGTGTGTTGCTAATTTAGAAGTTATGCATGTGTTTGACAATTATGTTTTACTTGTTAGTGGAGAGCGGAGCTCAATAGGATGTTTTCTACTATATTTTATCTAAGTTTGTATTGAAATATGCTTCAATATATATTTGTTGAAGTATGTTGCAATCCTTATATGGCTATGGTTTTATTTTCTGTTAGAGTTAATTATTAAGCTACGAATGTCTTAGTTTCCTATTTGAGATTCAATATTAATGAGCATGCATACCTTCTCAGGGCACGCATGCTCATTCAATATTTTGGATGTGCTTGAAGGATTCTTGAAGTTTGAGGTTTTTCTTTAATTTTGCCTTAAGGCCAAGGTCTTAGATAATGAAGGATTAAGTATAGGGTTAGATAAAATGAAGGGTGGGGCACAATTTGCCAGGCACATGACGTGCCGTCATCATTCAAACATTATTCACATTAGAAAGCAGCTCTGCACACAATATTATGAAAGCAACTCTGGTTTTCTACTCATTTGTTTCACTAGGCAATGGAGCTTTCCAGAAATAGTTGTTGATGACCATCCTTACTAGGTTATCTAGGCATTTCCAATAGGAAAAGTCCTCTTTATGACCATCCTTCAAAACGACGTAAAAGCATCTGCTTTCCTGAAAACTACTATGTTTGCTAATCTGTAAAGTTGCATGTGAAGTTGCATTTCTTTGTTCTATTTTAACATGCTAGTATGCTACATGAATCTTTCCATCTTTTCTTATTATCACTTGATGAAGTTTAGACATATGACTTGTTTTCCTTATCGTTTTATCAGAAAATGGATCCGACTAAATGTTTTGAGACAGCCATCCATTTAGACCAGGTACAGTATCTCATCAACTTAAGAATAACGATCAGATTCACGTAATAATGGTTAAGGCATAAAATAATCATTACTAAATTGTTCTTGTGTATTTGCAGGATTTGATTTCAATCCCGCGATCATTCTACCGTCGTTGGGGAAACAGAATACCGCGTGTTGTGACTATTGAAGACAAATGCGGAAATCTATTCAATGGGAATATAGTAATCCATGAGGATCGCCCATATTTTGCAACAGACACAAATGGTACCAGGGAGTTGTATTTGTTGTCCACTGGTGTATTGGCAAAGTTTAAGTACCTTGGGGATTCTCGCTTCTACATGTTCATCCCTTTGCAAGATTGATGAGTTTTGATATTTTGATTAGTACTTATTGACTGTGGTGTGTTTTTATGTTTTGATCGTTAATTAGTACATTATTAAACTTTTTTTTTATAAACAATTATTAAACTTGCGTTAATTAATGTATTTGTTTTCTTGATCATATTGACTGTGGTGTTTTGGATGGTTAGTACATCATATTTACGTTTTCTATTTATTCAAAAAAAATGTTGGTGTATTTTGTTTATATCAGAAATTAAAAATCAATGGGGTAATAGTTGAAAAACAAAATTTGGTCGGTAGGATTAAGTTACAGGAAAATTTTTATAAAAGAAAAATTCAAAATTTGCGACCGAATATCAGTCACCAAATTCGGTTATCTGAGCATGCGACCAACTATACGGCGACCGAAATATATAATTTTGTGACCGAAATATAAATTCGGTCACTAAACATTTAGCAACCAGGGTTTCTGCTACCCCCTTAATTCGGTCGCTACACAATATAGCGACCGAATTATCATGTTTAGCGACCGAAATCTTCGGTCACTAAATAGGTTTTTTTTGTAGTGGAAGCTACAGATGTATGTGAAAGACATATGAATTATCATTGTGAATATTGTGATTGTAGAGAATATGATAGAGAGATAGAAGTAATAAAAATAATAATTACTAAATTAGAATCATGAATAGAACAATAAGAATTTTTCTACCAAAGATAAGAATTATATATATATATATATATAACTATTAAAATATTGATGGGTAAAATTTACCCTAAAATTATAGTGGGTACCGTAGCACTCACCATATTTTTAATGTTATAATTAGCATGTCATTTATTTAATATATAACATAAAGCAAGAGAGATTTCTTACTCGGAGGGTTAGGATGAAATAATATATGTATAATATTTAGTAGGTATGACTATTCCAATTTTTTAATATATATATATATATATATATATATATATATGTATTTCTTCTTTTAACTTTACATTCTTCAATAAACTATGTTTATTTCTTACTCTATTTAATAAAACTCTTAACTCTTACCATGACTAACATCTACGACACTAGTGGAAAATATGCTTTATAAATCACAGATTCTACATCGGTTGCATTAAAACCGTTGTAGAAAGTAGCACGGTGACATTTTTGTAATAAAATGGATTCTGTGAATGACTTTCTACATCGGTTGCAAAAGCACCCGTTGTAAAAAGTAGCACGATGGCATTTTTGTAATAAAATAAACTCTGAGAATGACTTTCTGCAACGGTTACTCTTGCAACTGATGTAGAAAATGGTTACCCTTTCAACCGATGTAGATAGTCTACTTTCAAATAACTCGTTACCCTATTATAGAACCCTAGCGTTCAGTCTTCACTAATTCCCCTCCGTTTCAGAGATTCAGAGACCTGTTCAAGCTCATTCTCCGTCCACGCTCCTCCACTGTTCGTGCGCCCTCCGCCCAAGCTCTGTTCGGTCGCCCTTCTCCGCTGTTCGCACGTTGTCTCAGCCCTTCTCCGTCGTTCGTGAGCCGCATTCTCCGCGGTTCGCGCTGCTATTGTCAGGTTTGCTTCTTCCTTCTCCATTTCTTCTCATAACCCTCACTCACCTCACTGTTTGTCTCTGTTCTCTGCCATACTGATTTGAGGCACTACCATCTCTTTCAACGTCGACCTCTCCATCTCCTTCAATGTCGGCCGTTCCATCTCCGCCAATGACGACTGCTCCATCTCCTTCATTGTTTCGGTTTGTTCTCCTCATTCTCCTTCTTCTCCAACCTTCTATTTTTTAATCTATTGTTTACTAGATTTTGGGTATTTCACTGAAAATATTGAAATTATTGTAGGTGTAAACTTGATTTTGGGTATTTCTATCCTCGGCCCCCCTCTCTCTCTATCATTCTCTCTTGGTATTCATCACCATAGGTAATTTTTTTTATTCAACAACAGAGAATAAACATATTGGTTGGTTGGTTCTCAATCAATGTGTGTGTGTTTTTATAAGCATCAATGAATGTGTGTTGACAGCAAGAGGGAAACAAATTTTGCTATTTTGCTCTCTCTAGGTCATGTGGAAAAGTGTTTGAATGCATCAAATTCTATTTGTTATGTTTTTTTTTGAAAAGTTTTCAGTGAATGTGTTGATTGGATATGATATATCTTTGTTCTGTTTGATGAATTGCCTGAGAAGAATGCGGCTGAATCGGGACTGGCTTGCGAAGGCACTTCATCTGCCTGATGATTTCTATTCTACATACTGGTAAGGTCTTGAACTGTTGTATTTATTCTAATTCCAATGTGAAATTCTGTTCCCACTACTATGTCTTTTATTCATTTAAGCTCAAGTGAAAGAACATATATGTGATTTCTTTTTGTTTTAAATTTAGAATATGACTCACTCTTTGCGTTGATTTTTCTTCTTTAGTATAACATGGATTTCTACTTGCAGATTGAATTGGTGAGTTCAGCTCTCTTGCTACTTTTATAACTTGTCATGGTGCAATTGGATTAGTATTAACTATTAAGTCACTCAAGCTGATATGGTTTCTGGACAAACATTACTAAATTTTTTAGGTACCATGTCTGAGGGACAATTATGCATATCTTTTACATGATGTGGATACGGGCACGGTTGGTGTTGTTGATCCTTCTGAAGCTGTGCCTGTCATAGATGCATTGAGCAGGAAAAATCAAAATTTGACATACATACTCAACACTCACCATGATCTCATGATCACACTGGTGGAAATTCAGAGTTGAAAGCAAGATATGGGGCAAAAGTATGACATATCTATCTTCTGTTAAAGTAAATTCAACTTCTAATTAATATTCTATACGTATTTTCAATGAACATCATCGGATAATAATAATAATAATAATATACTTTGTGTTTGAAATTCAATCCCCTTGTAAAGAGTAGATTTAAAGTGATTTTTACTTTGATATGTTTGTCTTACTTTGTATCATTTCTGCTCCCCTTGGCAGCACCTTTTATTTTTGGATGGAGAGATTGCCTTTAACTTTGTAAGGATAAAAGAATTATGTTGCTACCTTGTCCAACTAAGTGTTCATGTTAGATTTAATTACTGCAAAACTTGGCAAAATAATTTTTTGCAATTTTGATTGGATTACTTATTAATTATGAACATAGTATGCACTTTGATGACTGATAAAGCACTTCGAAAGAGTTGATTGCTCTTACTTTGTATGTTATAGTATGCCTTTTTAAGTCAATGGTCTGCATTTTTATGAAAGCAACATTTGCTGTACTTTTTATATGCTCACTAATTTATATAAATGTTAACACCTCCTAAGTTGAATTTAGGTGATTGGTTCTGAAGCTGACAACGAAAGAATTCCTGGTATTGATATCTATTTGAGAAACGGTGATAAGTGGATGTTTGCTGGCCATGAGGTGCATATAATGGACACACCTGGTCTTCTTCCCAGTTCTCCGTGAAGACCAATCCTTCTTGAGCACAAGCAATCGCATCAGAGATGGTTTTCTCTGATACTATCACTTTCCTTCCCAGCACAAACCCAACAACTTCTGTTTCAGAGATCTTTGGTCTCCTCCATAATTCCCTTATCAAATCTGGATATACTGAGATATTTTCCAAAAAGATTCCATCTCATCCAGCAGCGTTAATGAACTTACTCACATCTATATTGTATTATTGTAGAATTCCAAAATTGAAGTGATGTTCCACAGATATGGACATAGTGTCGGTTGCAAAAGCAGGCATGGGAGCAGAGGTTGAAGCCATTGTTGAGTGAGAGGAGTTTTGGAAGAACAAGGGAGACAGAGTTTGAAAGATTCAGAGAGAGAGGTTGATAGGGATGAAGAGATGCGAAAAGATTTTCAGAGGGAAAGAGGTAACTTTTAAAGAGTTCTGAAAACCAACAGTTTCCAAAAAAAAAAAATGACAAGACATGTCATTAAGTGTAAAACGGTGTTGGTAACTTGGAACCGTAAAAAGTTACGATGGGATTGATGAGGGTAGCTGACTCAGCAAGGACAGAGAAACGTTTTATGTAAATGTGTTCAAGGACAAAATAATATAAGCAATAAATATGTGCATAGACGAGTCCACACAAGACTAAGAGTGGATGCATAAAGACATATGTAGTGGACGCGTAAATTTTACTTGCTCTTGACGTCATGACTAGTGGTCGTGCAGAGAAAACATGCAATGGAAGACCAAATTAACAATAAATATACTAGCACAATCCACATACAACATATTCAAATGCTTTCTTATAAAGATAAATTTGTCTTCAACAAGAGGTTTAGTGAAGATATCTGCCCATTGGTGGTCAGTATCTACAAATTGGACATCAAACACACCTTTTTGCACATAATCCCTAATAAAATGATGTTTGATTTCTATATGCTTAGCTCTAGAATTCAATATTGGATTCTTAGATAAATTGATTGCAGCTGTATTATCACACAAAAATGGAATACTACTTACAAATACATTGTAGTCCTCCAATTGATGTTTGATCCATAGAAGTTGTGAGCAGCAACTTGCAGCTGATACGTACTCTACTTCAGCATTTGACAGAGTAATGGTACTTTGCCTTTTGCTTGACCATGATACTAGGTTAGCTCCAATGAAGTGACATCCTCCACTGGTGTTTTTTCTTTCAATTCTATCTCCAGCTTAGTCAGCATCACAAAAACCAACTAATCTGTAATCATCATTTTTTTTAAAGCACAAGCCCAGATTAGTATTATCTTTTAAATATCTAAATATTCTCTTAACTGCTGAGAGATGAGACTCTCTAGGATCAAATTGAAAACGAGCACATAAGCAAACACTGAACATTATATCAGGTCAAGATGCAGTCAGATATAAAAGAGATCCTATCATACCTCTATATACCTTTTGGTCTACCTTTTTCTCTTTATCATCTTTGTTCAGTATTGAAGTGGGATGCATAGGAGTATTCATTGGTTTTCAATCATCCATCTTAAACCTCTTTAGAAGTTCCTTTATATACTTAGTCTGATGGATGTACACCTCATCCGTAGACTGTTTAACTTGAAGTCATAGGAAGAATTTGAGTTCTCCCATCATGCTCATTTCAAATTCTTTTTGCATTAACTTAGAGAATTCCTTGCACAGAGATTCATTAGTTGCACCGAAAATGATATCATCAACATAAATCTGTACTATAATGAAATTTTACTTAATAGACTTTCTAAATAAAGTTGTGTCTACTTTTTCTCTGTTAAAACCATTTTCCATTAGAAACGAACTTAACCTATCGTACCAAGCTCTAGGAGCTAGTTTAAGTCCATACAGTGCTTTCTTAAGCTTATAAACATGTTCAGGGTGATTTGTATTTTCAAAGCCAGGAGGTTGCATGACGCATACTTCTTCATTAATAAAGCCATTTAAAAAGGCACTTTTAACATCCATCTGAAAAAGCATAAAGCTATGATGTGCAGCAAACGATATTAAAATTCTTATAGCTTCTAGTCTAGCAACCGGTGCAAAAGTTTCAGTGTAGTCTATACCTTCTTCTTGAGAGTAGCCTTGAGCAACAAGTCCTGCCTTGTTTCTCACAACCTTACCATCTTCATCAAGCTTGTTTCTGTAGACCCACTTTGTTCCAATGACTGACTTGTCTTTAGGCAGGGGTACAAGAGTCCAGACTTCACTTCTCTCAAAATGATTAAGCTCTTTTTGCATAGCTAGAATCCATCATTCGTCCAGTAGAGCTTCGTCCACTGTTTTCGGTTCACATTCAGAGACAAGAGCAGAATCACTTTGTTCTCTGAAGGTTGACCTAGTTCTTAGCTTGTCATTGGTGTCACCAATGATTTGATCTTGAGGATGGTAGTTTTTGAAATACAAAGATTTCTGAGCATTTTCCTGTTGAGAGATAGACGTTTCTGGTTGTTGATGAGAAGTGTCGTCTACTTGGATATCAGACTTGATTTCTGGTTTCTCTCCTGAGATATTTAGATCAAGATCTGTAAAAGCTTCATCTAGCTGTGATAGTCTCTTATCAGGCTGTTTGCCATCAAATTTTACATGAAGACATTCTTCTACAACTAAAGTTCTAGAATTATAAACTCAAACTTTTTTAAGTTTCAGAAAATCCTAGTAGAATTCTATTATCTATCTTAGCATCAAATTTACCAAGTTGATCTTTTGTGTTCAAAATGTAACATTTGCATCCGAAAGGGTGAAAGTATGAAATGTTGGGTTTTCTACCTTTCCACAATTCATAAGGAGTCTTATTCAGAATAAGTCTAATGTATATTCTGTTCTGAATGTAGCAGGCAGTGTTCACAGCTTCAGCCGAGAAGTGCTTAGGGACAGAATTGTCATTGAGCATAGTCCTAGCCATCTCTTGAAGAGATCTATTCTTTATCTCTACCACACCATTTTGATGTGGTGTTATTAGTATTGAGAAGTTGTGTTGAATACCACCTTCTTCACAAAACTCATGGAGTAGCGCATTGACAAATTCTCCCCCATGATCACTTCTAATTGAAGCTATACACATGCCTTTTCATTCTGTACACATTTGCAGAATACAAAAAAGACCTTGAATGACTCATCCTTGTGAGCAAGGAACATAGCCCATGTCCATCTAGTGTAGTCGTCTACTATGACAAGACCATATTTCTTACTACTGACAGAGGCAATCCTTGTTGGACCAAAGAGATCAAGGTGTAGCAATTCTAGTGGTCTGTTGGTACTAACAACGTTCTTAGATTCAAAGGAACCTTTGACTTTTTATCCCTTCTGACATGCATCACAGAGAGCATCAGATTTGAAACTAAGGTTTGGTAGACCTCTTACAAGGTTATGCTTTTTCAATTTTAAGATTATCTAAAACTTGCATGACCCAACCTTTTGTGCAAAATCCATCGTTCATCCTCAATGGACATTAGACATAAGACACTTTGATTTGAGAGGTCCTCTAAGTCAATCTTATACATATTTTTTTGCCTCTGGGCAGTGAATAGGAGTGATCCATCAGCTTTCTTGAGAGTACACATATTCTTATCAAAAGAAACGGCAAACCCACTATCACATAATTGACTAATGCTAAGCAGATTGTGTTTAAGACCATTTACTAACAGAACATTATCAATGGAGGGAAAATGATGTTTACCAATTTTACCTATACCAATGATCTTTCCTTTTTGGTTTCCTCCAAAAGTGACCCAGCCACCATCTTTGGGTCTATGGTCTTGGAACATACACTTTTCTCCTGTCATGTGTCGTGAGCACCCACTGTCCAAGTACCAGGACTTCTGTTTCTTTCCTGTTGTTAAGCAGATCTACAACAGGGATTATCTTATCTTTAGGTACCCAAATTGACTTGGGTCCTTTCTTGTTAGTGATCATTGGTCGTGAATGCTTTGCATGCTTGTTATGTAAGCATTTAGATGACACATACCCACTTTTTCCACATACTTTGCAGTAAGTATTGGAAGGGCTTGGTTTTGACTTGGTATGCTGTGGACGGACTTTAAAAGCCTTATATTGTGTATGAACTTTTGGTTTATTCAGAGATGCATCTTGCTTCTCTTTATCATAACCAATGCCAGATTTATCACGTGGTGATCTAGAATATCTTAATATAAGATTTAATTTATCTAAGCTACCAACCAGTTTTCACAGAGAGTCTGTCAAGTATGTCACATCTTGTTTCAGTTGTTCAACTTCACAAGAGCTATTAGACTTACACTTAGTCTTATCAGCCAGACTAAAATTGTTTGATTTTATTGTTTCATTCTCATCCTTAAGGTTTTGATTTACTGTGCAGACCTTATCATAATCTCTAGAAAGTTTAATAAACTTCTTCTTGAGACTCTTATACTCTTTAGACAATATGCATGATTCATGCATCAATTCATCAAAAACGGTTTTAATAGTAGATGGATCAGAGTCTATTACCTCAGCATCAGTGAATTCACTTTCTGATGCAGTGCCAGCCATGAAACAAATGTTTGCTTCTTCTTTTGCTTCATCTTCTTCATCTGAAGAGGATAGGTCAAGATCTTCCCATGTAGCCATCAAGCCTTTCTTCTTTTTGAAGAATTTCTTTTTCTCCTTCAACTCTGGGCAGTCAGCTTTGAGGTGTCCTGGTTTCTTACATTCAAAGCACAGGGGTGGGCCTTTCTCCTTGGAATCCGACTTCTCCTTCAAGAATTTTTTGTTGAACTGCTTCCTTTTGAATCCACCTTTCTTTCTCCACATGTGTTGGATTTTTCTGGAGATTAAAAATGGTTCATCCTCATCTGAGTAATCTTCATTATTTGATGAATCAGCTTCATCTGAGGACTCAACAACTTTAAGCACCTTTGAGGAACTAGCTTTCTTAGCCTTTAAGGCAATGGACTTTCCTTTTCTGGAGTTTTCCTCTTCATTAATTAAGTTCAAGTTCATGAACTTTTAATGACCCCATAAGCACTTCCAGAGAAAGAGTATTCAGATTCTTTGCTTCCTGGATAGCAGTTACCTTAGGTTTTCTCACATGATCTCTATTCTCATAGACCCTTCCAAGAAACCTGAGACTGTTGGTGATTGTTTGGAATCTTCCAAACTTCTGGTCTATAGTTTCACGATCATCCATCTTGAATAGCTCATACTGGTGAACCAGCATGCTTATCTTTGATTTCTTCACTTGTGAGGAATCTTCATGAGCTAGTGCAAGAGTATCCCATATTTCTTTAGCTGTGTTGCAACTATGAACCTTGTCATGCTCAGTTCTGGTGATAGCACACATGAGATAGTGCTTAGCTTTCAAGTTTAGTTGATGTTGGCTTTTCTACTCTTGAGTCCATTCAGCTCTAGGCACTGCAGCTCCAGCTTCACTCCTTGACTTAGTGTTGCCATTTTCTATTAGTTCCCAGATGTCAGCATTCTGTGCATCCAATAATGGCATCATCCTCTTTTTCCAATAATCATAATCAGTTCCATCAAAGAGAGGGGGTCTGTTGATAGCTTGTCCTTCTGCATCCATGATTGTAGTTATTCATTTATAGACTCGTCTACTAAAGAAAACAACAAGGTAAATTTACCACAGTTCTTGAGCAGCCCGTCTACAGGGGTCGACGCGTATTTTTCAATTGGAACTTATCCTAAGTTTATTTTACTTATAAAAGCCTTCTTGCATAATTGAAAGCACTAGTTAGATCTCAACTAACACTTTGCCAAGCAAATTTAATCCTTTTGTTAACATCAAAACCTAGAGATTAAATAAATCAGAACCACTTTGGTTCCAACAATCTTGTGGCAAGCTCTTTGAAGGAAGCCCTGAACAGGTTGGTTTAAATTGCATTTGCCTTTCCATTTTGTTTTATGGTTCAAGAAAGTCTCTTCCCCAACCCATGCATATGTTTTTATTATTAAGTTGTAGATATAGAATAGTGCAATAGACAAATGCTCCCAAGTCTGCAATCTTGGTGTAGGAACAATTGAATTGAATTATATGTTGCTATGCATAAATCACTTATGTTGTGAAATCAAATGTCTATACTGTGAATTGTGGCATGGCATATGGTCAGGCAACAATGCTTCTTTCACTTGGAACAAAGGGTTATCATGCTGTACAACCAAATTCATCTAGTACAAATCATATCTCTGCAAAACTTTGAAAAATTTGATTGATTATTTACTCATTTATTGTGAACTTTTGGTACTTCTGACAATTTCTTCCTTCTATAGCCCTTACTTTGTATATGGTTTATGAGTATATTTGGGCTGAGGTAATTAATAGTGTTTTTAAGTACAAGAGTTAGTTAAATTATGTTTGTTTTACTTGATTTGCTAATATTGTTTATCTTATGTTATTTGAGCTTGCATAATTTCAACAATGCGAAACTATTATCTGATGATGAAATTGAGGACATCAAGAAGTATTGGGAAAGCTTCTTTCTTGACTATAGTAAACCATTTGTATCTTAGATGTATTTAGTTTGACATTCAAATAGATTTATTTTTTTTGTTAATATAGCAAGATTAGTACTGGTTAATTATATGTATATTGAATTATATATATGGATGTTAATGTTAATTGTGGAGTTTTTGTTAATTCTGTGTTGTTGTCGATTCTGTTGACGTGTACTGAAAACTGAATAAAAACAGGGAAAGGAAGAGAGGGAAGAAACAAACATGATTTTTTTTATAAAAAAAAAAGACTTTCCACATCGGTTGGGACCTTAACCTTTGTAGAAAGTCCACCAGTGATGTATTAATAAGCGCACTTTCTACATCGGTTGGTCAAACCAACTAATGTAGAAAGGTACATATCTACAACGGTTGGTCAACACAACGGATGTAGAAAGCCCACCCGAGTCCACATATTGGATGTAGGAATCACACTTTCTACAATGGTTGTGTCTTCCAACCGTTGTAGATATGTACTTTATACAACGGTTGGACAACCGTTGTAGAAAGTCCCTACTTTATACATCGAGTGCATCTACAACGGTTGGTCAACAGTTGTAGAAAGCATTTTTCAACCGTTATAGAAAGGATTTTTTTTCACTAGTGAGAATCTCCTATGTGACATTTCTCTTTCATTTAACCAATGCTTTATGTTTAATTTACTTGGATTCAACGAGGATTGACACAAGTGGTGAAGGACTCGGAGTAAAAACTCTTCTCATGGGTGGGCAAACCCTCCCGGGGAGATCGTCTGACACCCAATGGCTAGTTGACTGTAAGTGGGTGAAACTACTTGTAGTCTGGGCCTATGAAGTAATCCTCTGTGTTGGGCCTCTGTTGATAGCCCCGACATACCATTAGCGCCTTGCCCGATAGCCTTGAGAATACATTCCCTAGCTGTATGTCATTTTATTCACCCAAAAAAAAAATGTTTAATTTACTTAGCCTAGGTGGCAGCATGTATAAGTACGTACACTACCAAAACCACAAGATTTTAATGGACACAATCTCTATTGAGTATAACCGGTCAAAATTTAAATAGTTACTAACATAACAATGGAAATTACTAGAATTATTTTAAAATTATCTTTAAATTTTGATGAGTAATTATATTAAATGGACACATGTACATACAATATTTATTCAATCCCGTACTAATTGTGAAATTAATCTAGACTTATAAGTAGTGAAGGTTGTGCCCTTGATACAACTCAAGGGTTGCTTCTGAACTCATTCTTGAAAGGCTAACTGTACTTTTGTCACTGTTCCGTCCACATGCACCTTCCCACTAAGAATTCCACTTGCAATTACAGCCATTTATTTAGGTTGGTTCATGTGGTATTCGCTGTATGCTACCCTAGCTAGGTTAATATTATAAACTTTTGGAATTGATGCACACATAAACAAAGTATTATTTGAGTGACGTACCATTTATTTTGGTTCACTTCTGAGAACCGTGCCCTCACCGCGCTGGCAAACCTAACCTTTGCAAATAGAGGATCCAAATGAAGTACCCTAGAAAGAATAAACAAGAAGAAACAAAAGAAAACTCAAAGATTCCCTTATGTTCAATAAAATACAAAGAAACAAACAATAAAAAAACAGTTCCTCTAAGTTTGGGTCTCAACTCGCTTGCATAATCAAATGGAAGTGCTTTCGAATATTAAATAAGATTGCCACCGCCAATCTTGTCGTTCTGCCGCCAGTTGTTGCCCTAATGTTTTTTACAATTACATGCATGTGTCCTAGCTATAACTGATTTACTACGCCCACATTTTCATTTCCATTTCCTCGAAGTGTTTCACGACGAACCATAATTCATGAAGAACATTACATCAAATGCTATATAGCAACGTTTTTTTAATGTTTTGGACCATTTGTGAGTACTGAGTAATATTAATCCATGAGAAACAGACCATACTGCACTATTTAAAACTAATATATTTACTAAATATTTAAATAAGCAGGTTTGAAATAACACTACTGCCATAGCAGATATGCGATTCTAATAATCTGAATGGGTTAGTTGGTACCACAGCTACTTTGGTAAGTTAACACAATTAAAGTTATACACTTTCTTGAGATATGTTTGAACCCTCACAAAGGAGAAAAAATTATCATAACAACTAACTACTAACATTTGTCTATAAAAATAATATTGCTTCCGAATTACACACAAAAATGCATATTTTTTTAACGAAATCATTTTTATGCACTAAAACTTGTAGATAGGACTCTAGCAAGCTTTTCACATTTGATTAATGGTTTGCATGCTAGCTATATACGAAACCATGTGAATGATCATGTAAAAAAATACTTCTTCAATCTTAGTACATTAATTTGAAATGTTCGTTCTTTTAGGTAGAGCACGCTCTTGTGTTCAGAGGCGGAGGGAGAGGAGGCCTTTGGATGCCATGACCCCCCTCAACTCCAAGTAAGTAATTTTTTTTTATGCATATAGTTATTGATAAATATATTAGTAACCCCATAAAATTATATACTATTAAATAGTATGATAGGTGTCATTTGTTTTTAAAATATCTACATACTTTCAATGAGGTGATGCTTCTTATACTTTTAAATCAATGGTGTTATTTGATTTTATTTTCAATTGGTGTTATGAGAATTACTAACAAATTTTGTCAAGCTTTGGAATCAAAAATCCTAAGATATTTTGAATGTCATGTATTTGACATCTAAGACAAAATCTTTGTTTCAGAAGCTTAGAGATTGTAGTCAGAAAACTTTATTTGAGAAAGTACTTTTGTAATATCCAAGCTAATTAAATTCCTGATATGAGTGTTTTTTATCAAATAACTTATTATGATTTTTATTTTTATTTTTAGTAACTTATCGGTATTGAGTCAATAGCCGGTCATAACTAAAAAATAGAGTACAATGTAATTTGTGATCAAATTTGGGGTTTGATGTTATTTTAATAAATTTAAATGTAATTGAGTGTAATTTACTCTTTATATTATATTAAGTTGATAATTTTATATCAAATTTATTTCATATAGTTTACTTTTATGTGTTAGTTAATTTTTTTTATTATTATTTCATGTTACATATATTTGGTCTTGACCCCTCATGTCAAATTTCTAACTCGCCCTGCTTGTATTTATGAATCTAATTAGCATGCAAATGAAACATGTACTGCAGGTAACTCGCCAGTGATCATAATGGTTATTTCAGACCTCGCGATAGAAATCCAGCAGGCTTGCCATGCAAGGACATATATGTATGTGATGTTATTATGGTTTGCACTTTTTCACTGAACTTCTGCCTATTTTTTCATGCACAGATATTAGTATATTACACTATTTCAAGAAGTATTAATTTATTTGATAATAGCGTGAAAATGGATAAAATAGAAGGGAGATGCTTGAAAATAATGTATCATGTCTATATTGATTTTCAATTCTCTCCTAGCTACTTCCATTATTACTTTCCATGTATTTCACTCTTCCCATAACACCCTATAAAATTAGTTGTTATTTTTCATCCAAAAGGAAGTGTTGTGGCTAGTCTAGTTCTAAGAGAAGAACAGATTGGTAAGGTTCCAACAATTTTTTTTAACCTTGTTTTCTTTTTATCGACTTTTCTTTTTAATTACCTAGTTGCTTCGCCGTTATTCAATTACCTTGTTTTCTTTTGATATTTTTGAAGTAAAACATAGTGGTTAATGTATTCATATTTATCAAAAGGAAAATGCTTAACTGTGCGAAAAATCTAAGTTTGAAATTGAGTACGAAAACCTTTAGCAATTGATCTGTGCGAAAAATGTATCTTGACCAATAAACCTGTGTTCATCGAATTTCGAACTTATATTTTTCGTACCGATTAGCAGCTCTGCAAAAGGAAAATGATGCCAGAACATACTTTTCGTGATAACGCAGAAATTGTGCCTGCCATAGGCATACACGCAGACGAATGTGAGTATCTGATCTACTGACAATAATTTTTTAGCAATAAAAAGATAAACGTTAACCATATGATAAACGTTTGTGGCTGATTATTTTTTTTATTTTTTTTTGGTAAACACCAATTTATTAAAGAGATTAGTTGGGATACTCTAAAATCCATTTACATAGTATTACCAATAAAGTAGTCAAATGTAAATAAAATACTGATCGAAAGCTAAGAACAATATTATCTTTACAATAACATCATATCACCACCTCCTCAAAGACCGGTACATAAAAACCAGTATTTTCCGAATTCCTTGTGGCTGATTATTAAAATCATTGGCGATTAGATGTAACTCAAATGTGGATTTCGGGCGTATCAATAACAAACTGTTTCTACCTATGCACGAATTTTTCTATGGCAACATCTTTTTTTTTTTTAATCAAGTTTATTCATATATACACTAACAGGATGAAGTGAAGCAAGAGTTTGGACAAGACATAGTGAGCTAGAGAGAGATGAGATTTTTTGCTTTGTAGAATATATATTATGCTATTTAATAATATTTAGTACAAATACAATATAGAAAGCGTATTACAAACAATACTAATGCATGAAAGCATAATAAAAGACAACCTAAACTTAGAATAGAGTTACTGGAAATTATAAAACCTACTAAACAGTAAATGAAATAGCACTAAATGATCAGAACACACGCCATATAACAATTGGATACAGATCACCTGTCATATTTTAATGTACCACATATTGTCTCCACAAATAATATATCCATATTTTGTATATCTTTTTAATATTAATACATAAAATTTTAACTTTTGTGACATAGTGTTATTATTGGTTGGGACAAGATGTAGTACACCAAAATAAGACATTAGATATCTATCCAAAATAACTATTATGGGGACGCGAATTTATTTTTTTTTGATATAACTCAGGTGATTAATTATTAACGGAATGGCCAATACCAGGGCTATGGCCTGGAGTCGTGGGTCGAAAAGCTGCAACATCTCCTTCCAGTCTTCTGATGCTACGGTACACATGGCTTGGACCGGTGGCAAAAGCACTTTTTGTGGTGCTAGTTGCAATGCTCATTGCCATGGCAGAATCAGCATTCGGTGACTGAATGCTTTGTTTCAAATTCCTACCTTCTGTATTAAGTAGTTCATGAGACAAAAAGAGGAGTACAAAGAGGAAGCAAATGCGAGAGAAACGTGCCATGGATAAAATATGAGGATGAGAAAGTAAAGAAGCAAGGCGAAAGCACTGATCGAGTTTAAGGTGGCTAGGGTAAAAGATGGGTGTTTTGGGAAGGAATTGAAGGGAGATTGATATTTGAAAAGCCACCTGCACCTTAATGGTATTTATAGAACCTGAAAAGGTGAAGCATGCGCTCCAAACTCTGAGGGGAGGCTGAAAAAGGAAAAAAAGGAAACACAAAAAAATATAAATAAGAAGAATGAAGAACCTATTAAGCATCAACTAAGATTCCGCCCACACACCCAAATAAAAATTACTATAGGGAAAACTTTAATTAAGGTTAAGAGCATCTCCAATGACAAATTTTAAGGAACCTATTTTAAGAGCATCCATAATGGTAAAACCAAAATTTGGTTCTTAACACACATATGGTGGGTTCAAAGATGTCACTTGGGATATAAGAACTCAACTTCTTTTTCAAATCAATGAAAGAACTCATTTTGGGTTTTTAAATGGGTCTCACATGTGACCTCACTTATTATTTATACTTCTATTTAGTTTTTTTATATTTCAATTTAAAATATTAATTCATATATATTTTAATTTAAAAAATAAAAAGTTTTATATATTAAAAATGATGGGGGAAAAAATCCTTCCCACCACGACCCATCCCCTTCTCCTTCCCACCACGACCCATCCCCTTCTCCTTCCCGCGGATCGCCTCTTTGCCTTCTCCTCTCCGCCATCTCCGAGCTCTTTGCCATGGTCCGAGCTCTCCGCCATCATCCATCGAGCTCTCCGCCATCCACCACCATCTCAGCCATCTCCGAGCTCTCTGCCATGATTCGAGCTCTCCGTCATCACCAATCATCTCTCCGTTATCCCTGACATAATGGATCGAGCTCTCCACCGTCTTCACTTTGTTCAGTTTCCAACGGAGACCTCCCCCATTCACAGAATCAATTTTTTTGTTGCATTTTCTTTTTAATTTTACTTACATTTTTTAATTGGAAACTGTGATGAATTTTTTTTTTTGGCAAGAATAGTTCTTATGGAAGAACAATTCTAAACCCTGGCAGCCACCTCATTCTCCTCCAATGAAGGTTCTTACAAAACCCAGTTCTTATGTTTAAGAACTACCTAAGAACCACCATTAAAGTTGGTCTAAGTGGGTCAATGAAAGCTTACGACACTCACTCAAATTTTACTCCAATGAGAGTTTCTAATATTAAGTTCCTTAACTATTCTCTCTCTTCAACATCTCATGTTCTCGCTCTCACTTTTACGCTATCAAATACAAAAAAACATTTAAATGTTATGGAACTCCCTTTTAAGGTTCCTTAGATAAGGAAAACATTTTAAATTTAAGGAACCAAAAATCACATGTGGCATATTGTAACAATATTTTTTTCTTAAGGAACTCCCACTAGGGTAACGTTTGGTATCCAGAATTTTTTATTCTCAGACAAACTACATTCCTGGGAATCACAGGGTATAAGGAGCTCAAGTGGCTAGGAGTTAAGGGTATAAGGTTCAAACCTTGGCAAATGAGAAAAAATTAACATAACAACTTATTACTAACATTTCCCTATTAAAAAAAAATCCCAGGAATCTTTTTCTTTCCCACCATCATACATCGGAATAGAGTTTTCCCAAGTTTCTAACTATGATTCGCTAATTTTATTCCGGGAATCTTTTATGATTGTGAATAATTTTATAAAACTTGTACTAAACATGGGAAAATTTTATTCTCATGCCAACATTCCCGGGAATATTTTTGTAAAACTTGTATCAAAGGCTACCTAAAGATGCTCTTATAAGAAACTCATTTTAAATTTAAGGAACCCAAAATCTCATGTGTCATATTGTAATAATATTTTATTTTTAAAGAACCCCTAAAGAACTCCCACTAAAGATACTCTCTTTTTTGGTACAAGGAGATAAGAAGAAAAAAACAAAGCAGAGAGACACTAAGGTCTGAGATAAGGAACAGAGAGGAACTCAAGGTGGAGCCAAGCTGGGAGATCCTGGAGGAAGACCGCAGGGTTGGCTTGCTCGGCACCAAGCTTTGCTAACTTGTCAGCGCAAAAATTTGCTTCCCTGTAGATGTGCTTTATGATAACCTACCAATCTCTACTGAGAAGGAAATGGATATCACTCAGAATAGCTCCCAGGTGATGATGGGAGTTGTGAGTAGAGATGTCAATTGGGCCCTAAGTCCTAAGCCCAGCCCATCTGGCCCACAATAATAGCCCGGCCCATTTAGCCCATAACTAGAGCTGTCAAATGGGACACCCTAGCCCTTTTAGCCCTAGCCCATGTGGGCCAGGGGCCGAGATAGCACAGGGCCAAAAGGCCCACATTAAAAAAGCCCACAGGGGCCAAAAAGCACTAAAAGCCCTAGGGGCCAGGGGCGACCCATGGGCCATATTTTTTTTGATAGTCCTATTTATTTTATTTAATTTATAAAACTTGACAAAAAGAACAAAAATTATAATCACGTTAACATTAGGTAATAATATCATTTAACCTATGAAATTAACTATCAAATATGTATTAAGTGCTATAGTTTTCTCTAAAAAAATTGAAGAAAAACCATTGTTTTATCTCTTTTTATCCTTGTCTTTATATGAAATGAATTGTTAAAGTAGATAACTGATATCAAATTATTGCAATAGATAATATTCCAGCTAAGGAAAACCATTCACTTGGATTTAAGTGATTGTACGGTTAGTGAAGGAAAAATTATAGCACGTAATACATATTGAAATAGATAATTTCATAGGTTAAATGATATTATTACATAATGTTAGAGTGATTATAGTTGTTGTTCTTTTTGTCAAGTTTTATAAATAAATAAAAATAGGTCCATCAAAAAAATTATGACCCATGAGCTAGCCCTGACCCTTAGGACATTTTAGGGTTTTTTGACCTTGTGGTTTTTTTTTAATGTGAGCCTTTTGACCCTGTGACCCATTTGGCCCTAACCTATACGAGCTAGGACTAAATGGGCTAGGGCCGGCCCATTTGACGGCTCTAGTTGTGAGGGAGAACCAGAAGAGAAGATAAATCTTGGCAATCCACTTTCACCTCGAGGTGATGAATGCCTTTGTTCCAAGCAAAGCTGAGGCCACATCGCAAAGCATCAAGCTCGGCATGTATGTTAGTGGTAATGGCAGTGGAGCCAAAGAAGCCTCCCATCCAATTACTTGCAACATCACGCAAAATACCCCTAACACCAGGTTTACCGGGGTTCCCAAAGAAGCTGGCATTAGTTTTGAGTTTGGCCCCACTTGGGATTGGGGGATGCCATTTCACAATTTTGGGGGGTCTAGGAGGAGAAAATCCCCACCCATAAAATTTAGAGATGTCATTCGTCAACCCCATTATTTGGGTCAAAATGAAATCATCAGTCCAACGACATTGGTTTAAAACATCAGAATTTCTAGCTATCCAAAGCCACCAAATAGTGCAAATAAAAGTTAAAATATGATTAGAGTACGGTCCGAAGACTGAGATCGACCAAGGTCGTTGAGCAACCGGTCTTCCAAGTTGAGGGTGAAGAAATGGGGCAAAGAAGCAATAAACTCTATCTTGGACCAAATTCGGGAAGCATAAGTGCAGTCCCTAAAGCAGTGGAGCATGCTCTCAGCAAGATTGTTGCAGCGACTGCAAATGGTCGAGTTAGCTACACCTCTCTCCCATCTAAGCTTGTTCACAGGCATGATTTTGTGGAACAAAAACCAAAATAGAAGCTTGATCTTCTCAGGGATTTTAAACTTCCAAATCCAATTCCAAATAAGAGAATTAGTAGCAGATAAAGAACCTGTTACCAGTCAGAGATAGGTTGATTTGGCCGAATAGCGACCATCAGCAGCAATGTCCCAATACCAAGCATCCCCCATATCAGTAAAATTAGGCAAACTGATGTTTCTTATCATGTCTAAAACCTGGTTGGGAACAATCCCTTCAAGGGGCTGAAGGTCTCAAGACCCATTAGAAATAATGCTGCTCACTTTATTGTTGAAATCAATGGTAGAAGATGGGTTGGTGATCCTGTTGCAAAGAGGTGAGGCATCAGCCCAAGGATCATTCCACAGGTCAGTAGACTTTCCATTGCCAATTCTCATCCTAAAACCATCTTTTAAGAACGGAATGGTTTTAGAGACTGATTTCCTGACATAGGAGGCGTTAGCAGGAGTGTTCTGGGAAATAATGTTGTTCCCACGCAAGTATTTATGATTCCAAATTTGGGTCCAAAGCTTCTTGTTATCACACTACAAAAGAACAACTGTTAGGCGATCGAAGAATTCGGTCGGTAAATATATTAAATCGGTCGCTATATTGTTTAGCGACCAAATCAAGGGTAGCAAAAACCCTGGTCGCTAAGGTTTAGCGATCGAGTTTGTATTTCGGTCACAAAATGACGACCAGTAACTCGGTCGCTAAATTATATATTTCGATCGCCGATGAGTTGATCGCATGATTAGGGTACCCGAATTTGATGATTGATATTCGATCGTTAATGTTGGTTACCTCAACCAAATTAGTGACCGCTGTTTCGGTTGCTATTCATGAAATTATTTTTTATTTTTTATTTTTTCTTGTAACTTAAGCCTAGCGACCGACGTTTGTTTTTCAAAAAATAACACAATTGATTTTTAATTTCTGATATAAATCGAGTACATCAATTTTTTTTTTTGGATAAATAGAATACATAAATATAATAATCTACTAACGATCCAAAACACCAATGATTAATTAGTCATAATATACTAACGATCCATAATAATGTACTTACAAAGTTAAAAAGTTAAACATGTAAATACTTAAAGCGTGCATATAGATTAATTAACTTAAGTTTTAAAACTACTACTAATACCCAAGAAAACATCAAAACAACCTATAGAAGCGAGAACCAGTTCATCTTCTTCAGTTCAACTTCTTTAGTTCATCAATCGTCCATTGGGATGAACATGGAGAAGCGAGAACCCCTAAGGTACTTAAACTTTGCTAATGCACCAGTGGACAACAAATACAACTCCCTGATACCCTGTGTGTTCGTTGCAAAATATTGGCGATCCTCATGGATTACTATAATCACATTGAACAGATTTCCGCATAGGTCTTCAATAGTCACTGCACATGGTACTCCTTTTCCACAACACGACAAAATGATCACTGAATTGAAATTAAATCCTACAAATACACACGAACAATTTAGTAATGATTAGTTTATGCCTTGATCATCTTAATTTTTTTTTCGATCGTTATTCTTCACTTGATAAGATACTGTACCTGGTCCAAATGGATGGCAGTCTCAAAACATTTACTCGGATCCATTTTCTGATAAAACGATAAGGAAAACAAAAAAACACGATTAGGAAAACAAACAACCAATGCTAAAGAGAAAAACAATTGCCAATTTGACAATGGAGCCCCTGACGCAAGATGCACCATTTGTGCAAGGCAGCTAAGTTTGAAGAAAGTAACATTTACTAACATTAGTATCTATTTTAGTCCTTGAAAAAGGATTTACTAGCTAAGCTAGCTGGTTTAAACAGCAAGAAGGTTGTCATCCAATACCCTTACTTATTGATATTAAGTCACCAAAATGAGCCTAAATCCTAATGTTAAGATAGTTGAGCCTAGATATATGCAGCATAGTTGAGCCTATATATATGCATCATAATATAATACAAACTTATACAAAATATTGCAGCATACATTCTATTGAGCTTGGCTGTTCACTAACAAAAAACACATAACTGGTAAAAACATGCATCAGTTCTAAACTATCAGCACACAAGCATCCTTCCTTTCGGACAAGATCGCGTCCTATTTGTAACACCCGAGTGCCGATGAGGGCAGGGAGTGATCGCCGGTGCAAGAAGGCACGGACAAGGAGCAGATCCTGGCAGGCTTCTAGGCGGAGGGGGACATGAATGAACCGATTACACACCCGAATGAGAGGGATCTTGAGACTGTGTAGGTATGAGACTATACAGTTGAGGATGGCTTATAAGAATTGATTGGTACTACCCATATCAATAAGATGCATCTTCTTTTCGATAGCCAATCACTTAAGAACTCCACAGTTAAGCGTGCTTGACTTGGAGCAATTCTGGGATGGGTGGCCTACTGGGAAGTTTTCCCAGGAAGCGTGTGAGTGAGGACAAAGCACGCTGAAAAGACCCGTGTTGGTTTGTGGGGATAGTCGTCAATCCATAAAGCAGCCAGGGATGTTACAAATGGTATCAGAGCGGCACCTCTCCCAGTACGGTGTGGTTTGGGGACGAACCAAGCGGAAGCTGGTGGGCATGTAACACCCGGGTGCCGACGAGGACGGGGAGTGATCGCCGGTGCAAGAAGGCACGAACAAGGAGCGGCTCCTGACAGACTTCTAGGCGGAGGGGCACATGAATGAACCGATTACACACCCGAATAAGAGGGATCCTGAGACTGTGTAGGTATGAGACTATACAGTTGAGGATGGCTAATAAGAATTGATTAGTACTACCCATATCAATAAGATGCATCTTCTTTTCGGTAGCCCGTCACTTAAGAACTCCACAGTTAAGCGTGCTTGACTTGGAGCAATTCTGGGATGGGTGACCTCCTGGGAAGTTTTCCCAGGAAGCGTGTGAGTGAGGACAAAGCACGCTGAAAAGACCCGTGTTGGTTTGTGGGGACAGTCGTCAATCCATAAAGCAGCCAGGGATGTTACACTATTGAGCTCCGCTCTCCACTAACAAACATCACATATTGGCAAACACTTGCATAAACTATAAATTATCAGCACACAAATCCTATTAAGCTCCGCTCTCCACTAACAAACAACGCATATTGGCAATACACATTACAAATTTACAGATAGCACAAATCAAGGCATAATATAGATGTATTTAACTTACCTCAGCTCCCAGAAGAGCTTTGTCGGCATGATCTTGGATGGGTTGTAAAATTAATGAAAGAATGGTTGGAGTAAATTGGGTAATTTAGTTGACAAGGAACCAAGTTGGTTTAAACTTAGTCTCTTGGATGTGAATAGATGTGAGGCATATTTAACTGAAAACTAATGTCCACCAACATCCTAAACCCAAGCACATGGGGCAACAACATATTTCAAGAGAATAATTTAACTAAACAGACGAAGTTTAATTAACTTAACTAGGTGCTTTCGCATATATTGGATATCAACAAACAGAAAAACCAAACCCTAACCTGAGACAGAATTGAGAGGATACTGCGGGGGGTGGTGGCCGCACGAACAGAGGGACCTTGAGCGATGGTGGTGACCGGAGGAGGAAGAGACAACACCTGAGACAGACATAGAGAGAAATCGAGAATGAGAGAGAACCAAGCAAGAGAGAGAGAGTGAGAGAGAGAGGAGACCTTACCAACGGAGGAGGTCACGGTGCTACAGTGGTGGTGGTGGTGGCGTGGTGCTGTTGGGAGGAGGAAGAGAGAGTGGGAGACAGAGAAAGAGAAACACCAAATGAGAAGGAAAAGAGGAAAACCTTACCAAGTGGTGACCGGAGGAGGACGAGACGATGGGAGGTACCAGTGCCCGGCCGGAACAGGGAGGTGGGTGGAGTGAGATAGAAAGAAAGAGTGTGAGAGAGAGGAGAGTTCGAGCGCAAATGGAGAAGAAAGGGGATATCATAATTTTAGGGATTTAATTTTTAGCGACCGAACAATTCGATTGCTATTTCAGTCACCATACTTAAATTTTCAAAGTGGTAGCAAAATCGGTCGCCGATTGGGTGATTTTGAAATTTTAATTCTCCAATTTAGCAACCGATAAAAATCGGTTGCAAAAACGCTCTACTTTAAAAGTTTTTACACACGGTTTAGCGACCGAATTAAGATCGATTGCAAAAATAAATAAAATTTTACCATTGGATTAAAATCGGTCGCTATTTCAGTCGCCAAAAAGTCAACAACTTCTGACTTTTTATTTGCTTCAGTTAGCGACCGAAATAGCGACCGCTAGCTCTACTACCCTACTTTTCGGTCGCTATTTCAATCACAGAATAAATTATAACCAGTGTTATTGTAGATCCTAAAATCAGTCGCAATTTCAATCGCAAATAGCAACTATTAAATTTGGTCGCTATTTTCGGTCGCTAAATGACATTTTTTTGTAGTGTCAGACAGAAGAAGCTCTGAAATAGATTTGCCAAGGAGAGATAAGTTTGTTGGAACCAAAGTGGTTTTGGACTAAATAATCTCTACATTTTGATGTTAACAAAAAGATTAAATTTGCTTGGCAAAGTGTTAGTTGAGATCTAACATGTGCTTTCAGTTATGCAGGAATATTTAAATAGAAACATGGGATAAGTTTTCATTGAAAAATACGCGTCCACCCTTGTAGACGGGCTGCTCAATGTTTTGGTTAAAGTTATTTATTTGTTTATTTGAGTAGACTGGTTTACTTAAGTAGACAAGGCTCTAAATGCTTACTAGAAGGAAATCAAAAATAACTTCTTAATACAGCATGTCCAAAGACTTGATAGTAAACGTGTTTAGATTGCCACGTAAGCAGACGAAAGTAGTTGGTAAAATTGAATGAACTAAAAAATAAAGTAATCAGGTAGACGAGCTCTATCTGCCACGTCATCGGACGAGTAAAATAATTTTTTGCAACGGACTTGGTCTCACATATAACTAAGTAGACAGAGTTTTTTTTTTAAAGTAGACGAGCTCCATCTTTGAATAAAAAAATGCAATCCGAATCTCTTGAATTTATTTCAAATGATTGATATTTATTTCAATAGAATATTTGTTCTTCACATTTATTTTATCTTCTTTAATGTTTTACCTGGTTGTAAAAGAAGCATAGTACCATCAAGAAATGCAAAATACAGAATCGTACAATGAGATACTGCAAAATGATCTGTACGATGATAACTTTATGGCTGAAAAAGCTGCATTGAACACAAAGGAGGAACAACAAGTTCTCAAGATGAAATTCTCAGAGCAGTGAGCCTCCAACTTTATGCTATATCGATAACCAAGAGTACTATTCAGCATTGCCACAATCAAGCTATCAGTCACAACGGATATCATGCATTAAATGTTGTCTCTAAATGGGATTATTCAAAATAACCGTTGAAGAAATACAAGTGAAGAAGAAGGTCACTATAAATACAAGACCTGAGATACTATAGAACAACTCTTGCCTGCACAACCTTGCTAACTCAACTTTTGCCAATCGATAATCACTCATTCTAATATTCTTTCAAAAGCAAGAGTCTGTATTCCTTAGTTTGAATATTGTGAAAATATTCATCTGATCTTAAACTTTCATATCCTCACACATAGTGAGTTAAAAAGATCAAACATTAAATCTCTTTGTTAGAGTTAGAGTCTGAAATGCTTGGTAAGAAAGAAATACTTGTAGCCTGAAGAGGTGTTGAATACTTGGTTGCAATCTATTTTGGAAATAGTGGAGAAAAACCTTCAAGTAGAAGGGACTGGACATAGCTCTTGGTTGGAAGAGAGTGAACCAGGATAAAACATCTTGTGTGAATTTTCTCTCCTAAACTCTTACAGCTTTATTTGTTTCTTTCTAACTGAGGGGTTTTGATATAGCTTTTGTTAAAGCTTTTTTAAAAGATCTATTTCTTTGTGCTTGCTTCTGATTCTCACTACAAAAAAACAACTGTTTAGCGACCGGCATATTCGGTCGCTAAACTTTCTAATTCAGTCGCTATTTAATGTAGCGACCGAATTAGCGACCGATTAATGGTGGCGGCTGATAACCTGGTCGCTAAGCTTTTAGAGACCGAAATAATAATTCGGTCGCTAAATGGCGACTATAAATTCGGTCGCTAAATAATAAAAAACGGTCGCTACACGGTTGGTCGCATTGTTTGGGTAACCATTTTTAGCGACCGATAATCGGTTGCTAGTTCGGTCGCCAATGTTGGTTACTGTTAACCTATATTAGCGACGGATTTTCGGTCGCTAGACCACAATCTGTTAATGTTAACTAAAGTTTAGCGACCGAATTATTGGTTTCTAATTCGGTCGCTAAACTGGTTTTTATTTTTAAAAAATTAATTTAATTTTTAAAATAATAAATTTTTTCTGTTTTTCTTTAAAGTTTAGCAAGAATACTAATAAAACACACCAAATTACTAATGAAATATACAATCATAAGAAATAATGAATATATATATAAAAAATAATCCAAAGTGTCGTAGAAGAATCGTTTAAAGTCAAAAATATGAAGAAAAAAAATCAGTCATGATGAGGGGGAGGTGGAGGAATTCAATCATCCTCAGCGTCCGTACCACCGATGTCTGCTATCTGATCGTCCACTGCAGTACCAGCATCAGTAGCTGGCGGCGGAATTGGAGGAGCGGCAGCAGGCGGCACAACCGTCAGAGCATCACCCTGAGCAACTGGAGTCTGGATCCTCATCTGCTCCAACACCAGCCGCAGTGTCTGGCCCTGCTCGATGCTCTGCCTGCTTACTTGGTGTGTGCCTGAGTCAACTGTGCAATCTGGTTCGCCATCTGCTGCTCTCTCCCGCTCTTCTCCCGAAGCTCCGCGTTCAGCTGCGTGATGGTGTCCTGCATTTGGTTGAACTGCTCTTGAGGGATGATATTGGCGTAGAAAGGAGCAGGTGTGCTGGATGATGAAGCATAAACTCGCCTCCCAGGTGTCCGAGGTCATGCACGTGCCCCTTCTTGTTCCTGCCCCCGACGACCTCCAAATAAATGGCATTATCGTCGACGGAGATAGGAGAGCTGGGCCCATCACCAGTCAAGGCCTCATCTTGTGACTGTGAGGCACGTGATATGGCATCGTCCTTCTTATCGTTGAAGCCCACCTACAAAGTATAGTTGAAGAGATTTAGTTAAAATTATAATCAATATTAACAAATCATTTATAATAAATTACAAGTAAATACTAAATTGTTTTTTTGCTTACAGCATAGTTACGGGCCTTGTTGTTGACCCATGTCCCCGACTTCAACTTCTTCATCCCCTCCACCAACTCCATAGCAGTGGGGACCCGCTATTTCTGTGCTTTCTGCACAGAAAAATATAATCTTAAATTCATAAGAATAATTTAAAATGAAAACTAATTAAATAGTATAATAAGTCAAAAGTTTAATGTATTACCAGCTCGTCGTAGTGGGCGGCGACTGATTTAGACCCGCCGGTCCAAGCACATGCGCCACCATCAGAAGCTCGATTACGCCGAGCTGTGGCCTAGAACTTCTCAGTAGCCCAGTACTGGTCCAGCTGCCTCCTGATCTCAGGATCCACCCACTTCCCCTTATTCTTACCCTTCATCAGCTTGTTCGTCAGATTCTTCATGACCAGTGAGCCTTTATGCTCAAATATGTCCCTGACGAGACCCTCTAAAGCTATGTCCCACCTATACTCTTTCTGCAACTTACGGTTGTTAGGAAATTCGTGTGTGTGTGTGTGTGTATATATATATATATATATATATATATATATATATATATATATATATATATATAATGTAAATTTAATTTAAATAACTTAATAAATTGTTACCTTAAACTCTTGAAACAACTGATCCCTATGGCCCCCTGGGATGGCCGTTCATGTAAGCCATGGACCATCAAACTTGCGTCGCAGGATCTTCGATATCGAATCAGAAGGGCCCTTCGCGGGCAGAAAACTGCAGCAAAATTAGAGCATTAATAAATGTTATAAATATAGTAGAAAAAACAAGTAAATACAAATTAACGATACTTTATATATATTAAAAAATTAAATTAGCTTACTCGTTATCCCCCCTAGGGATAAGAAGAATCCACCTGTCGGATGGACCACGACTCTCCTGTCCCGATGATGATGACGGTCCTGTCATAGGTGTGGATGATGAGGGTGCAGCCTGTGTCCCGACCACATGAGGCTAGGTAGGGGGTGCAACTCCATCACCCTGAGGTGTCCCCGTCCACAGAGGTGCTGGTAGGGTGGTCTCGATCTGAAGGCTGTGGGTCGGCCGGCGAAGGGACTCTCGCAGCACGACCTCTGCCACAACCTCCATGACGACACCTACCTCTAGAGGAATCTGCCATCTGTGTAAAAAATGAAAAGATGATTACACAACAGTGTAAATAATACAAAAATAAATTACCTAAGTAGAATGACATTTACACAATGAATTATGACATAAATAAATTATATAAGTAGAATCTATGTCACTAAATTCACCCTCACTCTCATCAGTCTCACTTGATCGGAATGTGCCTTCGCTAGATGCGTCCAACTCGGATTGATCAATTAACTCTCTTTAAACTTCTTCCCCATTTCCGGAAATGTCCCCCAGAGAATTAACAATAACGTCCGGCGTAATTTGCAACGGTACGTGGGGTCTTGAAAACTCATCGTCTTGGTACGGAGCGTCTTTTTCAGTCTGGTTGATTACATTATCAATAATTATATTGCGAGCTTTTATCTTAATAACACCAACCAGCCTTGATGTCCTTCGGGATATGGCGAGTAATAAACCTGATCTGCCTGTTGTGAAAAATGAATGGGTCGTACACCTTATTATACCTTTGAGACAGCCTAACTTGAACAATACCATATTTTTTATCGATTTTTGTCCCTACGTCAAGAGTAGGATCAAACCAATCACACTTGAAGATAACTAACTTCATCACGGGGAAACCGGTATAATCGAGTTCAAGGATGTCAGTTAGAACCCCATAGAAATCATCCTCTACATTGCCATCAGTGGCTCGCACACAAACACCATAGTTACACGACTGCATTCCTTCATTCCATGTTTTTGTGTTAAATTTATATCCATTTACAATGTAAGTATTCCATGAAGTAACCCATCTGTTAGGCCCCCATGCCAAATTTGTCAACAATGGATTTTGAACATTGTTTTCTGGATCTAGTACCTAAAAAATAAAATATTATATTATTCTTATACATGCTATATATTTAAGGAGATAAAATGTATTATAACAAATGAAGATGCTTAACCTACATATTTACTGAACCACGTAGCAAAGTGAGAAGTAATTTCTCGATCAACCTGATCGTTTGAAATGTCAGGTTGGAGATCCCTTAGAAGATTACCGTACATCCTACATATGGGAGATTAGAAGCAGGACGATTAATAATCATAAATGTCAACTGAACTTATAAAAGACATTGTAGAAACTTAATCTAAATATGGCGCCACCTCTTCACAATTTTGAAGGATATACAGATGAGCAACATTAATGTCACGCTGCTCCAAGAAATATCCTTTTGATTCGCCACTAAATCTCCCCGGATAGTTGAATATTGATATAGGAGGACTAGTTGAACTTCCTTCACCCGAATCAACGTTTCTAGGCATCCTTGTCCTTCTCGTGTTAACTTCGTCCGGATAGTAATAAGAGGCAAAAGTGGAAGTCTCCTCTACTAAGTATGCTTCACAAATGGAACCCTCCACTCGTGCCTTGTTCTTGACTTTGTGTTTAAGGTGAAGGAACCTATTAAAGAGGGATACATACAAATAATTACTAGTTTTAGGGAAAGCTAAACTACGATTTCGTGTTCGTGAATTCCATATGTATTAGGTAAAATAGTCGATGTTGTTTACCTCTCAAATGGATACATCCAACGGTATTGGACTGGAACAGCAACTCTTGCTTCGTAAGGTAGATGAACTGGTAGGTGTTCCATGGAATCAGAGAAACTCGGCGGGAAGATTTGCTCCAGCTTACATAACAAAACGGGTATCTTGACTTCCATATCCTTTAATTGATTCACATTTAGTGTTGTCGATGTAAGCTCCCTGAAAAAGTGGCTAAGCTCAACAAGTGGGTTCCAAATTTGCTTCGGTAATGTGTCGAACGTAATTGGAAGCAACCGTTGCATGAACACGTGGCAATCATGACTCTTCATTCCATGTAACTTTACTTCCTTAATATCAACACATCTACCCAGATTGGAAGCATACCCATCTGGTAACTTTAGTTCTTTAACCCACTTACAGATGGTCACTTTGTGTTTTGCTTAGTGTATAACTTACCTTCGGTTTGATAAGTCTGCCACGACCACCGTCCTACAACTTAAGCTCCTTCCGATTACAAATTTCATCCAGATCAAATCGGGCTTTATTTGTATCATTTGTCCTCCCCTTGATGTCCATCACAGTGTCAAACACATTCAAAATCACATTCCTCTCAGTATGCATGACATCAATGTTGTGACAGAGTAGCTGCATCCTCCAATACGGCAACCTCCAAAATATACTTTGTTTTGTCCGATTATGGTTGACGCCATTATCAGGAATATGTTCTCCTTGGGATTCATGGACGAGCGGTAAGTACTGTACTCTGCGCCATACATTAGGACCAGTCAAACGTGGTGGAGGCGGTGTTGTCTCCGCACTACGCTTCTTGAATGCATTCTTGTTCCGCCTATAAGGATGATCTTCTGGAAGGAATTGACGATGACAATCAAAATATGAGATCTTTCAACTGTTTTTAAGCATGAATGCCTTCGATCGCTCCATACATATTGGGCATCCAAGCTTCCCCGCGGTCATCCAACCCGACATCATCCCATAGGCGGGAAAGTCGTTGATCGTCCATATCAAAGCTGCTTTCATGATGAAATTCTGCCTCAAAGATACGTCATATGTCAACACACCATCATTCCACAGCATCGTCAACTCATCTATCAATGGCTGCAAGTACACATCAATCTTACCTTTTGGATTAGACGGACCCGAAATTATGACTGTTAGGAACATAAGCTCCCGCTTTATGCACATCCCCGGGGGAAGATTGTACGGAGTCAGGATAACCGGTCAACAAGAGTATGCTTTTCCAGATTGCCCAAAAGGATCAAATCCATCAGTAGATAACCCCAATCGGACGTTCCGAGAGTCCTGCGAAAATGCCATATGAACGCTATCAAAATGCTTCCAAGCATCTCCATCAGATGGATGACACAAGACATCTTGCTCCCTCTCATGCTCACTATGCCACCTCATGTGAGCTGCAGTGGCCATCGAAGAGTACAATCTTGTAAGTCTTGGCATGAGCGGAAAGTACCACATCTTTTTTAGCGACCTCTTCTTCTCAATGCCCATCCTAGTGGTTGTCTTATACCGATCCGTACCACAAAATCAACAACATGTTATGCTTTTCGCTGAATCATCCTTATAGTACAACATACATCCATTCGAGCAACAATCAATTTTCAAACACCCCAAACCCAAATTTTTCACAGACTTCTTAGCATGATAAAAACTAGTAGGCATCCAATTGTCTTCTGGCAACGCCTTGGACACTGACATGGTGAGGCGATTAAAATAGCCTTCTTGCATATTGTAGTCAGATTTGATACTCAACCATTCCATGCACATCGACAACTCTATGTACTCTCGACATCCTTCCCACAATGGAGATCGTGCAGCACTCAACATATCATAGAATCTTTGAGCTTCGGGATTCGGATTCTCCTCTATGTATTGGGAACCCATTCCACCATCTTCTCCCCCATCTTCTTCTAGTACAACACCAACCGATGGTCCAGCATGATCCATTATCATCTGCTCGTATGGATTCAATTCTTCCCTCCGGTCACCACTTCCATAGTACGAACCTTCAAACACAATCGGGTTTAAATCAGGCAACGTCTCACCATGGTTACTCCACCAACAGTAATCAGGCATGAAGCCTTTCTCATAAAGATCGGCTACAACTCCATCCATGCTTTTGAAAGATTGACACTTGCATCTTTTGCAAGGACACTTCAAATGATCACCGGCCAGCCGTATAAATCTCTCCTGGCTAACAACAAACTCTATAAACTCACCCACTCCAACTCTATACTCTTCCCTAAAACGTTTATTCAGATCCAACCTACGATACATCCATTTTTGATTCTCCGAAATATCCATTGCTGGCAATTAAATAGGCTGACCAATCCTACAATAACACTTATATATTACGGTGCATTCCAATAACTCCATCAATCTCGTTCTTATGATAAGGTATTAACCTATCCCATTCGATAAGAAACATTTACCACACTCGGCTAATAATAGTTATTCCCATATTCAAATACCTTATACTTGACAAAATTTTGGCAGCATTTCCCATCGGTCTCCAAGTACACGACTCGAGCACGGTGAGAATCACCGCGATCAAGTATCCACCAGGAGAACAAAAGGAAATGCATCAGACCGATATTTCAACAAGTATATAAGGCATTTGAACATTGAAATGACTATTGTACGAGTGTGAAAAAAGGTTTTTTCCCAAACTATCCCACTTGGACAATTCAAGATTCAATACAATGAGCATGCGTGCCCTAAGAAGGTACGCATGCTCATTAATATTGAATCTCAAATAGGAAACTAAGGCTTTCGTAACTTAATAATTAACTCTAGAAGAAAATAAAATCGTTGACTTATAAGGATTGCAACATACTTCAACAAATATATATTGAAGCATATTTCAATACAAACTTAGATAAAATATAGTAGCAAACATCCTATTGAGCTCCGCTCTCCACTAACAAGTAATACATAATTGTCAAACACATGCATAACTTCTAAATTAGCAACACACAACAACCATCCCGCCTTTTTGACAGGATCACATCCTATTGAGCTCTGCTATCCACTAAGGCTATTCTAACTCATTAACCATAACAGAAGATACAAATTTAACTCTATATACAGAGCACAATTTTAGCGACAAAAACGTTAATAAGGACATAAAAATGGCAATCAAGGCATAGAATTGACACATCCATCCTATTGAGCTCTGCTCTCCACTAACAAACAACATATAAAGTTTACAACCACATGCATCAATTTTAATCTACTAGCACACAACCAGCATCCTATTAAGCTCAGCTCTCCACTAAGAAACAACATATTCAATTGCCACCACATGCATCATTTCTAATCTACCAGCACACAACCAGAATCCTATTGAGCTCAGCTCTTCACTAACAATCAACAAATCAATTCAAAGTCTTCAAAAACCACTAGCAATAAAGAAAAGATAGAGTATTTGACCTACCTCAACTCCAAGCAAATAGTGAAAACGGGTGACGACCAGAGCGATTGTCAATAGACAAAGAAAACTGTAAGAAAAAATAATAACATCAACAAAGGCTCTTGTGATAAAAGTATAAACTTGGAAATCATTAACCTACTTCGACACTTGCCACTCATGAAAGTATAAACAAAACATTTTCATTACATATCAGTACCATAGCTTGTTTAAGCCGGGCATTGTTTTAGTGGCAAAGCAATAAAAAAAAGGTATGTTATGTACTTCAACAACTTATATAAGTGTGCCCAAAGTGTGCTGTATGCAGTTGGAGTAGATGGAAGGGAAGAGAGTGTGGGGAACTGATAGTGCAGGAACCAATAAAAGAAGTAATAAAAAGAAAAGTGGTTAAATGGAGCAATGCACATGAGACAAACCAGCGTAGCATGTTCACCAAGATGACTTGCGAAATCAAAAATCCTCTTAGGCAATAACCATAGCATAAATATCATAAAAGGTCAATCAAATTAAAACAATGATCATTCAGTTAAGTTATTTTTATTTTTAACACCACAAAAATATTATTTACCTTTAGCTACACCAAAAGAAGGATTTAAAAAGTAGAAACAAAACCAGATTAGAACCAATTGGATATATGCGAAAAGGTGGCAGAAGTATAATGATCCTATAAACACTAAAATACCAGAACTCAAGTAGTCATAAAGCAAGCAATTTTAAAGTACAATTAAAAACCAATCAGCACCTGCACCACCTAGCAAAAATATATACTTTACAAATCGTGGTAATTCAGGCTTGTCATCAAACACCCTGTTATCATTACCCTCAACACCTATCATACTGTTTAAACAAGACAATAATCCCCAGAAACTTTACCCATTTGATCAATACCAAACATTTTAGCAAGTAACAGAACAGAAAATCTAATTTTCAATGCTTAACAGCTTCAATCATCAAAATTGTACATTTTCAGTCAAGTATTTAGTCAAGTACATTTTCAAGCAGTTATATTCACAGTACCGAGTTTCAGTCAAAATGAAATAAAAAATACATTCAAAGAGGGTTTACAATAGCAGTAAAATACCCCTAATATAGTCTAGAAAAGCTATGAAGTGTCATACAATCAATAAATCAATCAATAAATCAATCAATAATTATGTTTCATACTGATCAGAGGAGACTGTGGGGGTGGTGGCCGCGTGAACAGAGCCCCTTGAGATGGTGGCGGTGGTCGGAAGAGGAGGTGGCAGCACCTGAGAGAGACATAGAGAGAGAAACTTAGACAGAGAGAGAGAACCGAGCAAGAGAGAGCATGTGAGACAGAGAGAGATAGAGGAGGGAAGAAGAGAGCTTACCTATGGAAGAGGAGGATGGTGGCGGTGGTGGTGGTCGGAGGAGAGGATGAAAGAGAACCTGAGAAATGGAGAGAGAGAGAGAGAGAGACAGAATGAGACAGAGAGAGAGGGGGATGGAGAGAGATTGAGAAGATGAGAGCTTACCGGAGGAGTGGGGACGACGGTGGTGGCTCGAGGCGTCCTGTGGTGGCCGGAGCTCGCGAGACGAAGAGAGAAACGGTGAGAGAGAAGGAGAGATTCGGGCAAGTGAGGAAGAAAGGGGGCTGCACTGGTTTTAGGGTTTTTATTTTTAGCGACCGAATTGGGTTAATTTGAAATTTGAATTCATAAATTTAGCGACCGATTTAAAATTCGGTCGCTAACACGCTCTATTTTAATTTTTTATGTGCCGTTTAGCGACCGATTTAACATCGGTCGCAAAGATAGATAAAATTTAACCGTTGCATTTAACTCGGTCGCCATTTCGGTCGCTAAAAATTCATAATTTTTTTACTTTTACTTTCCTTTATTTTGCGACCGAAATAGAGACCGATAACTCTGTTATGCTCTATTTCGGTCGCAGTATCAACTCGAATCAGTGTTTGATTTAGATCCTACAATCGGTCGCTATTTCGGTCTCAAACAGCAACCAACAAATTGGGTCACTATTTTCGGTCGCTAAATAACCTTTTTTTTGTAGTGTCTAATCTCCTTGCGTGCAAAATTGTTTTAAAGGTTGTTTTCGAAAATTATTAACAAACACAATTCAAACCCCCCCTTTCTTATGTTTGCCTGTGTCGACTTTAAATTTGGTGAGTCTAGATGTATGAATACCAAACCTACCTTGGCTTTTGATAGCTGAGATTAGATCCCAAGAGGCCCAGTGCATCCCTCTGTCAGAGTTGCCATGCCAGAAGAAGTCTCGCACTGTTTTGTCAATACTGTTACAAACAGATTGAGGGAACCAAAGAGATTGCAAAGAGTGAACAGGAACAAAGGTAAGGGATGATTTGGCAAGCGTTAGCCGCGTCGCCCTTGGGTGGATCTGGAAGATAGGGATGCCAAGATACTTGCCCAGATCCTTAGTAAAGCTGATGGAGCAAATGAAATTGAAGTTCTCTTGGGTGGATCTGGAAACTCTGGTCGAAGCAAGGGCCTTGGACTTGGTAGTGTTGATTTTGAGGCCTGAGACTCTACAAAACTCCTTCAAAGTGCTGGAAACCACCCTAGCTTGGGATATAGAACCCTTGGTGAAAAGAAGCACATCGTCAGCAAAAAGAAGGTGCGAAACTTTAGGACCCCCTACAACAACTTAAAGGTTGCCACTGATTTTGATCCACTTTCTTGTGGATAAGGAGCGAAAGCTTCTCCATGCATATGACAAAGAGATAAGGGGAAAGCGGGTCCCCTTGGTGAAGTCATCTTTTGCGGGAGAAATTAGGGAGCTTCCTACCATTCCAGAGGATGGTGAAAGTCGGGCAAGAAACACAGAACATGATCAGCTTGCAATTAAGGTCAGGGAACCCAAAATCCATGAGAGTGGTGTCAAGAAACTCCCAATTAACCTTGTCATAGGCCTTTTCCAGGTCCACTTTGAAATCAAGAGCACCTTGGCGGCTTTTAGTATGGGTGATATAGTGAATAAGGTCTTGGGCAATCAGGATGTTATCTCTGGTACCTTTACCGGGTATAAAGGAAGGGCCTATTGGGTCTTTGTCTTGTTTCTGGAAAAGGGGTTTGTTGGACTTCCCAACCCCTGAAGTATTGGGCTTGCTGGCAGAATGGTTATTTCTACAGCCCAACTCATGCCTCATTCTTTTATGGCCATCTTTTTTCACACTTGTAGCATTGGCTGGATTAGCCCACACGTGAGAGGCCCCTGTGAAATCCTGATTGTTTATTCCTTCTCAGACTCGTTAGAAAGTGCTTGGAATCTATTAGCAGGATCGTTGGTGGGACCAGTTGACTTGCCTGCTACAACCTTAGATTTCGGGCCCCTTTTTGGTTTAGTCACAATCATCCATGTCCCATGCAGTTTTTCTAGGATTTCAGGCTTGGTAGCCAACTCTGCAAAGATATGCTCTGTACTATCGTTGGTGAACATCGGAGCCTTGTCCGCCCCGCCACTTGTGGTGGTATGCATTGAAGTCTCCGGCACTGTTTCATTACATGTACTTGTTGGACATTTATTAGCTAGATGGCCATAACGTCCACATTCCTTGCAGATTTCATGAAGTCCCTCATACTCCACTTTAATTATACCAATGATCATCAAGCCAAAACTACCCCACCAAAGGTTTTTGAAGATCTATTTCAGCGCATACTCTTGCAAAACGACCTCTGGAAGCCTGCAGTGTGTTTTTATCCACCTTGATGGGTTTTCTCATGGAAGCTGCAAAGGCAAGAACGACACTTTTATTGTAGTAAACCATGTTAAGCTCTGGGAATCGGATCCATGCTGTGGTCTTGGTGAGTTTAGTCTAACTAGGAAATATCCAAACCCCAGGTCTACCTGCTCCATTGCACCTTGGGGTTTCCATATCATCTTTAGCTTGTCACTTAAATCCTTGTACCCAATGTCATGACCCATGAGCTTCACAATGAAAGCATCACTCCATTGCATACAAAGCTGCTGGATTACTTTCTCCTCAATAAGGAACTTAGGGAGAAGTGTGTTTCCACTTTCATAAGCTACATTGATGAGGTTCTCAGCCAGCATGTCGACTCGAGCAAAATGATCTTTGTTGTGGGAGCCCAAGAGTATGTCTTTGAAGGAGGCAGGACCCTCCTTGTTTTGCCCATCTGGAGGCCACCCCGAATGTTGAGAGGGGGGCTAGAGTGGGGGGTCATGGGGGAAGGGAAAAAAAACCCTAGGAGAGAGGAGAGAGCTTTAAATCAGAATTCACTAAAGATACTCTAAGAGCATCTCTAATGGCATTTTTTTAATAAACCCACTTTGGAATCCATAATCACTACCAAGTGGTCCCCACTATGCCAAATCATACTTAAGGAACCTATGCATATTTTGATCCAATGGTTAAAATTTTAAGAAACCCTTAAGGAACCCATGTTTTTATAATTTTTTATTTGCACTCAATTTTATTTCAAATTAAAATATTAATTCATTTATTCTAATTAATACGTAAAAAAATATTAAATATTTTAAAAATATAAAATTTTTATTTTAAATAAATTGAATAATAATAATAATTATTATAATAATAATAATTTAAAAATGATGAGATTACATTACGAAGAGAAATACATAAAAATGAGAAATACATAACGCTAAGAAATATATAAAAATGAGAAATACATAATGATGAGAAATACATAATCATGAAAAATATAAAAATTAATTATCGTTATTCTCATGTCCGAAATGTTCCCAAATATGCTCCACCAAGTCTTCTTGAAGCTGACGATGATTTTGTTTTTCACGAAGTTGTGCTCTCCTTTGCAGGTATGTTGCACGAATGGGATGAGGACCACTAGAAACTTCAGCTGTTGAGATGTCATTATCTAGATGATCGTAATCAAAATACCATAATATGTGTGTCGTTCGTCTTCAATAATCACGTTATGCATTATGATGCATGCATATATTATATGCTTCATTGTAATTCAAATGTCAAGCACGCACATCAATTTTCATTCCTCTTCTCTATAATCTTCGGTCCCTTTAACATACTCCCACAAATCCTTAATTCACACCCACAATAAATCCAGACTCTCATTCAGCCATAAACACCAAAACACCAACACCTTTCTCTCATATCATCACTCTAAAAAAACCCTCCCTTTCTCCTCTAAACTCTCCCTTCCAGCCCGTTTTTTCAGTTTCGGAAAAAATCAACCTCAACTCTCAACTCTCCCTTTTTCGGTCTCCTCGCTCAACTCTCCCTCTCCACTCTCCCTCAATTCTCCCTCTCGGTCCTTCTGTTCCATCCACAACATAAAGTTTCTTTGTTCCTGTCTCAAACCACCATGGACGGTGATCTGGGCAAGGTAACAACTTGCAGATGGCGGTGCGATGGCGAGCTTGATCTCCGACGGCGGTCTTGACGGTGGTGGACGAATGGCGACTGGGCAAGGCAGATCTGTGGTCATGGGTATAGATCTGGGTTTACAAGTTCCACCCTCAACTCCACTTCACAAACCACCATGCTTCTGGCGGTGCATGGACGGCGATTGGGCAAGGCAGAAGCTGGTTTCTGACGACGTGACGACGACCTTGCTCTCTAGCGACGACAATGGGCAAGGTAGATCCGGGTTTACAAATTCTAATTTTTTTATTATGGTCTTTATTTTTTTATAATGAGATTGCATTTCTAGGTTTCAATCTTGCTGTAATATTTTTTTTTGCTGAGGTTTTCAATTTTTTTTTAATACTATGGAATCATTCCATAGATAAGGAGCGTCCCTTAAAATTAAGGAACCGAGCTTTCCAAGTCATGCCGCTCTAATGGTAAAAAAAATAAGACACAGTTCCTTAACTTAAGGAACCAGTCAAGGAACCGTAAATGGAGATGCTCTAAGATCCTCATTTTAAAATTCTGCAAAAACATAAAAAGGTCTCGAATCTTGAGATTTGAGCAAAGCAAATTGACAACTTCATTATTTATTATTTAATCAAACTCCTAAATTTGGTATACTAAGAGCTTGTCTGAGAATGATTGATTTTTAAGCTTTCAACCGTTTTACTTGAAAAAAAAACTTTTTTATAACAATCTGTTATGTTTGGGTTAGAAGTTTAATTTTTTAAAAAACTTTTATTGATTAAAAAACATTGTCTTGAACCATCTATTGGCAAGGATTGCTTGATTATTTGATTCTGATTATTTATGTTTGCCAAAACTTCCTTTCCCATCTTACGGAAATGGATTCCCTGCGGCAACTTTGTGAATACAGAGAGATCTTGACCCTTGATTAAATTTTGTGTAGAATAAATATATTAATGTAAAGGTTGAAATATGAGCATATGACAGGGTTGATGATGGCATTAAAAGCCATCCTGAAGGCAGATGACAAGGTTAGAAGCATACGAAATATTATATAAATATTTTAAAATTTAAATAAAATTTAAATTAAAATAAAATAATTTAAAAACTTTATAATATAAAAAAATTGATGAAAAAAATAAAATAAATAAACATTTTAAAAGGTCTTAATGTTAACAAAATATCAAATATTATTAATATAAAAAAATAATTTCATACCATTTTCGTAATTTACTATATCAAATTGATTTTTTATTGTCATCCAAACGAAATAGATATCTTAAAATCGCTTTCCAGCAAACAGACCCAAACAAAAATAGATTCTGATTATAATCGATTATCGATTATTAGTATAATTTTTTTTTCCAGATTTCCTAAGCACACTCTAAGAGGGGGTTTGCTGTTTTAATTTTCATGGCAAATGTTGTTTTTTTAGTAGAAACTTGTGTATAATTGGATAACCTGATTGAATTGCAAACCAACTTTATATGAGAAAAAAATTATTTTTAGAAAAGGTAGAAGTTTGAAGTTTTTTTAAAAAAAGATGTTAGATTATTTGAAATCAATAACATTCTCTCAATTTTACCTCTATAAAACTATAACCATCAAAAAAATATTATTAAATTATACAAATTTTTTATATAAAAAAAAGAGAGAAAGAAAATTAAAGGAGAGTAGAAAAGTCTTTTGGTTTAGGGTGAGTTTTAACATGAGCTTGGTATTTATACCTCTAACTAGAAAGTCTTACAAATTCCAACTTAAAAACAATCAATCGCAATTAGTAGATTTTCGAATACATATTGACTTTTTGTTACTTGTAAAAGACTTATAAAATATCTTGATTAAATATTAGAAGATTCAAATATCATTTCTAAAAGATCATAATAATCTTGATTGAATAACACAAATTTTTTTTAGATTACTTAGAAAATGTAATTCAATATCACCAGACTTTTCTTTATTACAAAATAATTATTACAAAATAGTCTTTTAAGATGCTAATTGAAAACACCCTTCAACTTTTGGTCTTCAATTACAAAACTGAATAAGCAAACTTTGCACGTGAAATGATCAATTTTATACTTATATTTCTTGTCCCATGTGACACTAGCAATGAGAAAAGGTCTGGATTGTGGACAAAATTCTAGTCATTCTTTAAATTGTTTGTAGTATTATTTTTAAATAAAAAATAATATGTATCTAAATTTTCATTATTTTTTAATATTTTTAAGTTACTATTAATGAACTATAAAAAATATATATATTATGTTTTTATTAAAGAACAACAGGCACTTCAAAATTTTACTTAAATTTATTCTTCATTATTTAAATATTTAGAATATAATACCCATATATTATATATATTCATATTTACATATAATATTATTTAATCTTTGCATCGATAGTTATATTAGGATTTAATTAATAGAGTTTAATTGGTATGTATTGTCAATGTAAAGTCAGAAATCACAGTATTAGTAACTTTTAAAGTAGTTATGATAAACATAAAATATTTTAAATTCTTTATCAATTTCTATTTGATTGACCGTGTTTAAAATCTCGATACTGACAATGTATACTATTTAAATCCTAGTTATTATGCACTGTCGCTGTAAAAAAAAATTATAATATCAACCAAATATAAATTATCGTATCATTAACAACTACCTTAAGAATTATACATTAATTGATTGGGAGCATAAAAACTTTTACTCCAAAAGTGTATCAAAATCAAAATTAAACTCCTTAATATTATATTATGTATGGAATCCCTCATGTAACTATTGTAGTTGGTTGGAATATAAAAAGAAGATATTTTGCAAAAAATATAATAATATTATGAAACAAAATAAAAAGAAGATATTGTACAGTATCGGTCTTAGAATATTCGCATTTTTTTAGTATTTAAAAACAGACTGAAAGGAAGCTCAGTGCAGTCTTTTGTGCAACTTTGCAGTGTCTCAACCGCAACTATGCAAAGACTGCTTAAAGACCAGCGGTGCACCTGCCTGCACATGGTGGGGGATTTAACTCTTGTGATTACCTGCATTGCATATTGCCCTTCTTCTTCTGATTCCTTTTGTCATTGGACATTAATCCTTTTTTAAAATTAAATGCAACTGTAAAGAGCCCACATAATAAATCAAGTTAAGTGATCATCGGTTGAATATTTAAACCAATCTACAAGAATCTAGCTAGCTTTCACTGTAGGCTACTACATAGGATTCTCGATGATTCAGTCTCAGATTTGCGGCTGGTCTACCACATTAGTCAAATCAACTCCTTTAATTCATAGACCACCAATTTGAGAAATACAGCGCTTAATTCATATTTTTAAATTATTTGAAGTATCTTTTAGATTATGAGTTTAATTTTTCGATTTTTTTTTTATTAAATTGAGTTTCTTTTAGAAATTATTTATCAGTTTAGGATTATTCTGAAACTATGTATCAATAGAGGGTCCTTTTGAACACGTGACATATTTTATTTATTTTTCACTCTGACGGATCAAAGGCGCCAGTCTGACTGGCGCCTACCAGTATTAAAATAAATAAATAAATAAAACAATTGATAGCAATAATAAGAGGTATAAAAAAATAATAGCAATAACAATTTATACAAATAAATATTCATCAATTATTACAGTAGTAAAAAAAAAATTTTACCCTGTAATAACATTAATGTCATCGTTACTCCATATACTTATAGTATAATTTTTTTAGCAGTTCCTTTAAAATTCCTGGTAATTTTCTTTTAATTCTTACAAGTTAAATTTTTTTTACTACTGTAATAATTGATGAATATTTATTGATGTAAATTGTTATTGCTATTATTTTTTTATGACTCTTGTGATATTATTTGCTACTTGTTATTAGGAGATTTTTTTTATTGCCTCTTGTTGTTTTAAATAGATACTTTAGCATTAATATCATCGTTACTCCCTATACTTATAGTATAATTTTTTTTGTAGCAGTGTTCCTTCTGAATTTCAGGTAACTTTGTTTTAATTCTTACAAGGTAAATTTTTTTTACTACTGTAATAATTGATGAATATTTATTGGTGTAAATTGTTATTGCTATTATTTTTTTGTGACTCTTGTGATATTATTTACTACTTGTTATTAGGGGATTTTTTTTATTGCCTCTTGTTGTTTTAAATAGATATTTTAGCATCAATGTCATTGTTACTCCCTATACTTATGGTATAATTTTTTTTAACAGTGTTCCTTTAAAATTGCTGGTAATTTTCTTTTAATTCTTACAAGATAAATTTTTTTTTACTACTGTAATAATTGATGTATATTTATTGGTGTAAATTGTTATTGCTATTATTTTTTTATGACTCTTGTGATATTATTTGCTACTTGTTATTATGAGATTTTTTTTATTGTCTTTTGTTGTTTTAAATGGTTTTTTGACCAAAATGGGTTTTTTTTAGAAACTATTTATCAGTAGCAAGTAGCAAATAACAATGACAAGTAGCAAATAATATCACAAGAGGCAAAAAAAAATAATGGCAATAACAATTTACACCATTAAATATTAATCAATTATTACAGTAGTAAAAAAAATTACATTGTAAGAATTAAAAGAAAGTTACCTGCAATTTAGAAGGAACACTGCTACAAAAAAATTATATTATAAGTATAGGGAGTAACGATGACATTAATGATAAAATATCTATTTAAAACAACAAGAGGCAATAAAAAAAATCCCATAATAACAAGTAGCAAATAATATCACAAGAGTCATAAAAAAATAATAGCAATAACAATTTACACCAATAAATATTCATCAATTATTACAGTAGTAAAAAAAAATTTATCTTGTAAGAATTAAAAGAAAGTTACCAGCAATTTTAAAGGAACACTGCTAAAAAAATTATACTATAAGTATAGGGTGTAACGATGACATTAATGCTATTACAAGGTAATTTTTTTTTACTACTGTAATAATCGATGAATATTTATTGGTGTAAATTGTTATTGCTATTACTTTTTTATACCTCTTATTATTGCTATCAATTGTCTTTTTTTTTTAATACGGGTAGGCGTCAGTCTGACTAGTGCCTTTGACCCGTCAGAGTGAAAAAAAAATATGCCACGTGTCCAAAAGGACCCCCCAATGGTAAATAGTTTCTAAAAGGAACCCAGTTTGGTCAAAAAGCCTTAATTTTTACATCTTATTAGTGTAAAAAATTTTACATTGTGAATCAAATGCATATTTTCTTATACCAACGTATGGTTAGTTCAAGTGGTAATGAGTTCGAACCCCTAAAGCAAGTTATCAGGAGTTCGATCCCTGACTCTAGTGTACGGAGAAATGAGAGATTTTTTTATTTATTTAAAATAACCCTTTTCAAAAAATTATTTTCCACAATACCCCCATTTTCCCAATTATGTATCAAAATGCCTTACTTTTTGATACAGTGAGAAGTCGTTTTTTCATTCTACAACTTCTCACTTGTTTTTTTTTTAAACACTAGTGAGAAGTTGCTTTTCCTATTAACGACTTCTCACCATTTTTTTTTTACATAACTGAGAAGTCGTTGATTGGAAAAACGACTTCTCACCTTACCCTTTTTTTTCGTTTTTATGTTTTTAATTATGAAATTAAAAAAAAAATTACATTGAGAAGTCGTTGAATGAAAAAACGACTTCTCACTTGGTATCAAAAAGTGAGGTATTTTGGTACATAATTGGGAAAAGGGCTACCGTGGAAAATGATTTTTTATAAATGGTTATTTTTTTTAAAAAATCGAAAGGAGAGACATAGAAGGGAGGAGAACCTCACCCAGAGGTTCTGTGCACTAATTAGAGGAGTGGTTCCAAATGAATAAAGTGAACGAATTTGAAGCATTGAAAAAATAAGGAGACCAAATATCCACCAAAAATCTATAGGGACAAAAAACGCACATTGTCAATAATAGAGGGACCAAAAGTGCAATTAAGCCTATTTTAAATGATATGACAACACATTGGTTGACGGTATAAAAAATATTTACATTGAATACATACCAATTAAATATTTAAATTATTATTATTGTATATTTTTATTTAATTAAATTATTGATTATATTTTGTTTATTTCTTCATTTATACTTAATTAATTGTAGTTTAAGAATTGATAAAGCCACCTATGGGATGTTGGTCGAGTGGAAGCAACTTGCCCCCATAAGGAGGAGAACCCGGAGAACTCGGATTCGAATCCCTGTGGAGTCACCCTCGTAGGGAGGCTGAGAACCAATGGGTAAAAATATACTTGTTCTAACACTTGTTGCGTACTTAATTTCTTTTGATTTAATTAATGAGGATGCATAAGATTCAAATTATGCCTTTTTACAAATTATATTTAAATTCTTTTTATCACTAAGTTAATGATATAGCTTAAATCCTTCACTATTGTCTATCGTATAATAGATCGAATCCTTTCATGTGGTCAACTATTGTCTATTTTTCCACAATTTCAATAAACACAATATGTTGATAACCATGCACACCCGCAATCATACTTTAAAATATAAAAACATTTTGATTTCTAGTTCGTGTATATTTTTTATCCGACACCAAACAAAGAAAATAAGAAACATAATCTGCATAAATAATATCTTTTAATTATTGATCAGTTTTGAGTCACATAAACCCAACCATTCTAAAGAGAACCAATGTTGACATATTGAATGGTACATTGATCCAGGAGACCGATTTTGAAATAAAACCCTACTAACCCCAAACACTAATTAAAGCCAAGCCCATGCCAGATGCAGGGTTTGGCATGCAAGAATACAGAGTCCACAGTGCAGAACCAAACTAAAAGGGTAATGACATTATTATACTTACACATGAAGTATTAAGGAAATGCATATTAATTTAATTACATGACTAATTTTGTCCATTTTTGTTTTGGTAAGCATGGCCAAAACCAGGGATGTGACCAGGTGTTGTAGTTGCAAAATCATTTTTAGGTCCCTCAGCCACATAAAATTTAACATCTGGACTCTGAATAACAACCAGGGCTGCAGATTTGTGACCAGCACCTGGACTGTCTCCTGGTGATGTGGGTCTGAAAGCATTTGTGTTTGCTCCTGAATCTCCAACCTCGTACTTTGGGATCATTGGTGAGCCCAGTTTGGTCTCCGATGATGGAATGATAGGAACATTAACGCTTGTGTCTGTGTTCCTTCCTTGAGTTAGAAGGGAATCATGACAGGCAACTAGTGCGAGAAAAACAGCAACATATTTGTGCATGGCCTGAAATTTATTAACCATGATCAAACTAGAGAAGAAAGAGGGTATGCTGAATGGTCTTATGTTTGATAAGAATCAAATGCCAAGGGCGATGTTATAAAGAGTTATGGGACCTGTCAGGTATTTATAATCTTGTTGAGTATGGGCATGGCAATAGCCTCTAAAGATTCTAACTGCTAATTATGTCACTTGACTAAATTTGTGGAGCTCCATGCTTTTCAAATGTGCACCGTATTATATATATGTCAACTAGCTATTAATTTTATGGGTCATCACTCTAACGTGAGTGAAACCTGTCCTTTTGCGTGCATAAAAATAAATATTTTTTTTATACGAAAAAAGTAATATTAAAATGGTTACGAAGGATACCCCCAACTCAAAAATAAATAATGAGCATGTTCCAAAGAAAAGCAAAACAGCTATATATAACACCATTTCAATAATATATATATATATATATATATATATATATATATATAATATGATTTACTCAAATTTAATTAAAATAAGTATAATTTCAAACACTTAAATTACATTTTTTTTAGAACTCTAGGATAGATACAATTGTTTACATTAAAAAAAAAATTGATAAAAATAGACCACATATGATAATAGATGATTTTTTACTTTATGGAATGTCATGTGTCCAATTGAAGAAGTGAAGGTTTTATATATAAATCTACTTGAGTAATTTATATTATATTAAGTTTTTATCAAATTTGTATCATATAATTTGTTTTTATATATTAGTTAATTTTTTATGAATTAAAGTAGTATACGTTGTTAGTGTAAAAAGTATTACACTGACATCCACTAACATTTTGATATGTGTGCTTTTAATAACTATGAGACAGAAATAACAATTATGCTGATTTGTCAAGATATCACTGGATGTTTGCGTAAAAAAAATTACACTGACACTGTATACAAATTAAACTCATTTTTTTTACTATTTCATGTTATGTAAATTAGATTTTGGTCCCCCCTCATCGAAATTTTCTGGCTCCATCCCTATATATATATATATATATATATATATATATAAAATGGCGGATCGAGAAATTTTTTACAAAGTACTCTATTCGCACTACTAGAAAATTGTTATTTTCGAACGGATTCACGGACGGATTTTAGACGGAATTTGGACACTTTTCCCACGGATTTTGGACGGACAATTAATTTCAGACGGATTTCAGACGGAACATCCCCCGTCCGAAAAAGCCCCGTTGCAAATTGAAAATTCTGTCCAAAATTCCGTCCGAAATTAGTTCCAGACAGATTTCGGACAGCTTTCAGACAAACACAAAAAATCTGAATTTTGGTTATATTGGCTTAATTTCAGACGGATTCAATATTGCCATTCATGCAAATTCTGGACGGATTTCAGACGAATGTTATGATATTATTTTGGACAGATTTCCCACAGATTAGATAATCATATTTAAATAATATTTTTTTGATAAACAAATCATGTTTGTTAATAAAAAAGTGCCAAACTTAAATAATTATGCATACCAAATTAGGTACCTGGACTTGGAATCTAATATAATATAATAAAAAATAATTATTATTAAGGTACCACTCTAGACAAGTATCAAGCTTCAAATTTACAAAAACACAAAGTATCTTGAAATACAAGAATGATAAATTAAGATTCAAAGCATTAAAATATCATGACAAACATCAAAGTCATAAATTTATTCCTCATTGTTACTTTGATCACTAAACTCTTCATCTTCATCTAGCATATCATCCATCATCACCTTATCCTCGGGCTCTTTTTCTTCAGTTTCATTAGCAGGACTCTCCTTGTTTCCATCTGCTACATCTTCCTCAATTGCAGGCTTCTCATCACCCAAATTCTTTTTCAGTTTCATTCACAACTTCAGTAGTCACCCTGTTGAGTGAATTGGCAAGTGTACCAAATCGCACAAGTAATAAAGTGAAAGTAAAGTATCGTTCCCAACGAGGATTGTGATCAAGCATCAACGACAACTAAGCAATCGATATTTGAACGAATAAAGCTCATATTTCCAACAAGTAACTGAAAGGTGGAATTAAGTGTTGTCACAAAGGTAATTGAATGAGATTTTCTTTTATCAAACACTCAATGAAATGGAAAGAATGAACAATTAAAAAGAATTAAGTATTTAAGACGGTTAGGAATCGGAATCACCCATTCCTCACTTAATGTAGCTCATAAAACCCTAACATTCAATTCAATTCAGTCAATTGACATTCAAGTCACTGATTTAGACTTATCCCTAATTCCTTAGGTGATAATCCTTTGTACTAATTATGAACCCTAATTCCTTAGGTAAACCAAAATTGGCACAAGCAGTAAGCACAAGACTTATAAGAAATGCATTGCAATGAAGTTCTATTCCTAGAATCAACCTCACAGTGGTAATCTATTCCAGTTCTAGCATGAACACACATTTTCCAATTATGCATTCATACATAAGATCAATTTCATGAATGGCCAGTTCAGGAAAAGCATTAAACATTGAAGAGATTACTCAATTTGAACGAATTTGAATTGAAATCGGAGTTAGAACAAACTTACATCAAGATTTGATTGAATTCATCCTATCCTAACCTAGGAAATTTAGAAACTCACAACTACAAGCTGAAATCTAGAAGAAATAGATGAGAATTGAGGTAGAGAAGCCATGGATTCTTCAATTCTTTCTTCCAAAAGCTCTTGAACACCCAGACTTCGGAACTCTCTCGGAGAACACATATTAGAATCAAAGAAAAATGAGCCAAAAGTCCCTTTTCAACTGCAGAAACACGAATTTATAGGTTCTCGGCTCGTCCCCCAGCGCTAGGCGCCCCTGGCCTGCGCTGGGCGCACCTGAAAACTCAGAAACGCTGCTCTCTATCTGCTGCTGCTTCATGGGCGTTGGGCTCCCCATACTGGCGCTGGTACCTGCCCTGCTCCTACAGTTTTCTTCCGTTTCTGTCCGGGCTAAGCGTCCAATTCCAGAGCTGAGCGCTGGACTACCGTTCCTGCATACCTTCAACATATTTGAGTATGTTTTTAAGATAAAAGGATCAAAACTCTAATCCAAACTTTATTCAAATCAAAGTATGTATTTTTCTATCACTTTTCCTATGATTTCTAAGATTATTTACGAATTCTTTCCTAATTACACTATCAAACTATCATAAATTGCACCTTTATCACAACCCCAAACTTAGAAATTTTGCTTGTCCTCAAGCAATTATTCAAAGTCCTAAAAAGGGTAAAAGAGATGGAGTTCAATGATCAAATCCCTTATGAAGCACCTTACTTCGTGCAAGACTTCAACTCATAGCATTTTTGCAAATTGCACAAACTTCACATAATCAAACATCAATTCCAATTGATCACATGCTCTCTTATTTTAAGACAATCAACCATACTACCAAATCGGCTCAACTGAATGCACAAAATTATCCCTTGCAACCTCTCTATTTCAGTGTTTCACACATCCTCACTTGGTCATATTTGCTCTCAAATCCAATCCACTTGCATTCGTCCATCCTAATCTTGACAAGATGCTAAGCACACACATCACAAATGCCAATGCAACACATATCATGAGGTCTTTTATTTGGATGTAAAGGGCTAAGGTGGGGGTAGATGAGAAAAAGGATATATATGCTATGCTACTTTGGCTTCAAGGACTATTTGGACTCTTTTGGAGTTTTCACTTGCCTAGTCTAGCTACAAGCACATAAGCACATAATTTGTGCTATTTTCCTTTTTATTCAATTCCAACTATTTCTTTTTCTCTTTTTCTTTTGTTGCTTCTTGTTTCATTTTCTTTTCTCTCTATTTTGCCTTTTTCTCACTTTTGTATACTTTTTTGTTTCTTTTTCTCTTTGGCTTTTTCTATTTTTCTTTTTTTCTTTTTCAGTTTCAGTTTTTCTTTTTCAATTTTCAATTTTCAAAATATTATTTATTTATTTTTTTCTTCTAGTAGGCATCTTTAGTGGCCTACTCTCACCCCAAACTTTATTTGCTTGCTTGTCCTCAAGCAAGAGAACAACCCCAAACTTAAGTCCAAACATTCCTCTAAGCCAAAGTAGTGGGACAAAATTGTTTTTTCGTTTTTTAGCTTGTAATGTGCTATCATTCCAAGAAAAATAGGCTAAGGCTCTAAGGGGCTTACAATGGAGAATGTTAGAATGGCTAGTTTGGCCCTGAGTTTAAGCAATTAAATGATGCCTCAATCATTTATGCATATGCACAGACAATGCAACAGTGGCAAGCATCTAGGCAAGAAAAAGTGAGAATATGCAAGTGATGAATAACACACACGAAAGAAGGAAATGATATGTGACCAATTTGGGCTCAAAAGCTCACAGTTTCGGCCATGTGCAAGGGAAATCAGCACACCCAGTATTGCATTAATCATAGTATGAGAGATTGTCCCCAAACAAGTCATAAGGATCAATGGTCTTAATGCAGTCATATGTTCAGCTGGTACAAAAATGCATGATGCTAAGAATTTTCAGTCGAGCAATAGCAATATGCTCACACGAGAAATTACACCAAACTCCGCCCAATTTTCAGCTATGCTATGTTCTCCCACATCCACACTTTTAGTCACACACTCCACAGGCTGTAACATAGTTGAAGGAAAGGATAGAGAGAAAGAGTTGAAGATCACTTCCCCTCTTTTCCTTGCATGATTGAACCTGTGGAAGCTGCACATACTGCAAACGCAGCTGGCTGACCATAGCCAGTAGCCAGTCATTACTACAACACATCAAAAACAGTTATTAGCAAGCTATCAGTTAACTTTCTGTTACAAGTTCAAAACGAAAAACAGTGAATCACACAGATAAAAATAAGTAAAGTCCTAAACACTATGGTGCATCCTCATCCTCTCCATGTGTTGGCTCAGCTGCCTCATCATCACCCACAAGTTCCTCCTCTATGTCATCCCCTACCGAGTCATCAAAATTAATCATCTCTAAAATCTGCTGCTCGGATAGTGGTCCCACCGGCAAACCTCCCAATGTCTCAACATCTACTCCCAGGTTTTCTGCAATGCGGCGGATCATAGACTCTAGTCCTTGTTGAGACTGCAGAATGAGGGTATTCAGACGACACATAGCTTGAACATTTCGATCCAAACGCCCCTGGCGAAGTGCTACATGTGTCAGCTGCCCAGTAACTTCATTGAGGCCTGCCTCTACATGTCCCAATCTGTCCAAAAAATCAGTGTGTTGCTGCTGCCGCTGTGGTGGATCTTGCTGCTGCGGTGGATTCTCAAGAGCAGGCTGCTGTCCAATTGGCCCATTTTCCAGCTTCTGAATATAGCTCCCTGTAACAGCAAGCATGGGCTTTATTAATATCTCTTCCTTAGGAACCTCGACACCTGCGTTCTCACAGAGCATAGCAATCAGAGATGCATGTCCAAGAGTTGCAACAGTGGACTGTGCAATCTCATAGATATCCCGAGTCAATATTTCACCCACATCAATTTTCTTCCCTTCTACTATGCAGTACACCAACTGTGCTCTAAGACAATTACATCAGAGACATTGGCACATGTTTACAGTGTATGGTGCACAAATTAAAGTACACCAAGCTCTTGGAATGGGCTTGAATTGTGATGCTTTGAGATTTCTTGGAACCCCACTTCGGGTATAGATCCATGTTGCTCCGGGTCGGCACAATGTGGTTATCAATGCGTTAGCATCCACCTGTTGCTCTTGAATTTCTTCATATTCACATTCCTTTGGTGCAGGAGTCCGGAGGATGGAATTGATAATGCTAGCATTATAACGAATTTCCTTTCCTCGGACAAAGCTCACATACTTATTCCCTTTCGGTGGTTCATTTTCAAAAGCATTGGCATAGAATTCTTTCACCAATAGCTGGGATACTAGTTTCGGAAAGCTCACCAAGGTATTCCACCTTCTATTCAGAATCTGCTCAACCATTGCAGGACACTCAGCCCTCCCCACCTTGATTGCTTTCTCACTCTGGATACTCCTAGTTTTCACAAAATCGTTGTATGTTTGCTCATGTTCCTCGGAGCGAAATAAGTGGGCATTGTAGGATGGGGATGCTGCGGCCTTCTTTCTTTTCTTTTCCGGAGCAGTAGGGGCCATGGTAACCTGTTAAAAACAGATCAACATACAAAGCATCAACAGGTTGTTTCATAGTTCAAATTCTTTAATTTTTCTCAAGAGAATACAAAATTCAGCATGAGCATGTCAGACATAGGCCACTTATGTAGAGAAGAACTCTCGTTTATGCACAAATTCTAAAACCAGAGAGACAGAATGTCATACATCTTCACTTAACAAAGTAAGCATGCATTCAGCTATTTGCTGTCCAAGTTCTATGCATTCCATTCCCACAATCCTTTTTTCACTTAACATAGATTCAAAGTCCCAACATAGGGCAATCACAATGATGATTTAGTTTCAATTTATACAACAATCATGTGACTCACCATAAGGCATACAACTTGTGATTTATAATGAACTTAAGCACCTTTTATCAAACACATGAAGTTCATAGGTGTGTAATTCTCAAAATCATGATGGTTCCATTATTCATGCCACTTTATCCGAAAAAATCAACACCAACAACTTGTTCACTCTTAGAGGCATTTAATCAAACATGTGGTGTGTGGGTGTGTTCATGCTTAGGACAACTTCAAAATACCCAACACTTAGTAACCCACTTAGAATTGGTTCCAAAAACACTTCATCAAGCAAGTGAGTGATCATGGAACCTACACACTGTGATCAAATGTGAATTCAAGTGCCCCTTTTTGCAATTTTTCAAGTAGAATCCATAGGGACATTTTATCAAACACATAGGGTGCATGGTTTTGTAGTTGCAAAATTACAGCATTTGAAACATCTCTTCCCTTCCCAAAAAAAAGTAATCAATTAAGCAAACAACTCAATCGAAACCAACTCCCAATCAGTGATTAAACTTGGATATGTGAATGCAAACATGAATGTGAAGTGGGTGGTTATGAGTTGGTGCTCTACGTGACACACTTTATGGAGGGGAGACCAAGTCATGATTCCTAATGGTGAGACAGCGGGAGAACAAGAACTCATACCTGTTTGAGGAGATTATAAGGCACAATGAAGTCCTTACCCACCTTGGTGATGCTCAGAACCGCAAGGAGGAAGAGAGGTTAGGGCTTTGTTCTAAGTGGAATGAGATCCACACGTGGGTTGGGGTTTAAAAAAACCCAACCAGCGCCCAGCGCTGGTAGTTCCAGGAGCTTCAGAATTTTCAGCGCTCATCCTACCTTTGGGGCGCCCAGCGCTGGTAGTTTATGATAGTCTCTGACTTTGCCCACGCTGAGCGTCAAGCTGAGCGTCAAGCTGAGCGCCCAGCGTTGAGATTCCTGGAGCTTCTGACTTTGTCCATGCTGAGCGTCAAGCTGAGCGCCCAGTACTGAGATTCCTGGAGCTTGACTTTGTCCACGCTGAGCGTCAAGCTGAGCGCCCAGCGCTAGCAGTAGACCTTCAAATTCTCCCACTTCCTCTGCTGCTAATTCCTTGGCCTAATCAGATCTGCACCAAATGTCAGAGTAAACTTTACACAATAAGGTGCATCATGATATGTAATGAAAGATAAAAAAAAATAGAAATGAATGAATCTAATCTACTCTTGGGTTGCCTCCCAAGAAGCGCTTCTTTAACGTCACTAGCTTGACGCCGACTTTCCGATCAGGGTTCTTTCGAGCTCAAGGCAGCTTTTGCTCTCTCAAAATCACCTCCAAAGTATAGTTTCAGCCTTTGTCCATTCACTTTAAACCTCCTTTTAGATTCTGGTTCTTCCACTTCAACCGCACCATGAGCCATAGCTTCTTTAACAATGAAAGGTCCTGACCATTTGGACTTCAACTTTCCAGGGAATAACTTCAAACGCGAGTTGAATAAAAGTACTTGTTGCCCCGAATAGAAGACTCTATGCACTATATGCTTGTCATGGTACACCTTCACTCTTTGCTTGTAAATTACAGCATTTTCATAATCCACTAGCCTCATCTCCTCCAATTTGTTCAAGTGATCCAATCTCTTCTCACCGGCTAGAGTAGAATCAAAATTCAGGAATTTGATAGCCCAATATGCTTTGTGTTCTAGCTCTACCGGAAGATGACATGACTTTCCATAAACCATTTGATAAGGAGAAAGACCAATTGGAGCCTTAAATGCTGTCCTATGAGCCCATAAAGCATCATCTAGCTTCTTTGACCAATCTTTACTTGAATTTGCAACAGTTTTTTCCAAGATCTTCTTGATTTCTCTATTAGATACCTCAACCTGACCACTTGTTTGTGGATGATACGGAGTGGCCACCTTGTGTTTCACATTGTACTTGGTCAAAACATTTTGCAAATGATTGTTTCAAAAGTGTTTCCCTCCATCACTAATCAACACACGAGGTACTCCAAATCTTGCAAATATGTTCTTCTTGAGGAATCTCACAACCGTGGCTCCATCATTTGCCGGTGAAGCAATTGCCTCAACCCACTTAGAAACATATTCTACAGCCACAAGTATGTAATGATTGGAGTATGACAATGGGAAAGGTCCCATAAAATCTATCCCCCAACAATCAAACAACTCAACTTCAAGAATGTTTTGCAATGGCATTTCATTCCTCTTTGAGATGCTTCCTAGTATTTGGCATTTGTCACATTGCTTGGCATATTGGTGTGCATCTTTGAAGAGTGTTGGCCAATAGAAACCACATTGCAATACTTTCACTGCTGTTCGGTCCCCATTGTAATGCCCTCCATATGGGGAACCATGGCAATGCCAAAGAATTCCTTGAGCTTCTTCTTGATCAATGCACCTTCGAAGGATGCCATCCGGGCAACTTTTAAACAGAAATGGATCATCCCAAATGTAAAAATTAGCATCCCGGAAGAACTTTTTCTGCTGTTGCCAAGTGAGGCCTTCTGGAATAGTGTTTGCGGCCTTAAAGTTCTCCATATCAGCAAACCAAGGCCTCTCTTTGACCAAGAACAGTTTTTCATCCGGAAATTCCTCTCTGACTTCATTTTCTTGGACTGTTACAGCTGCATTCTCTAATCTGGACAAGTGGTCAGCAACCACATTCTCACTCCCTTTCTTGTCCTTTATCTCTAGATCAAATTCTTGCATGAGAAGAATCCAACGGATCAATCTAGGCTTTGATTCCACTTTAGCCAAGAGATATTTAAGTGCGGAATGATCACTAAACACAATGACTTTGGAACCAATCAAATAAGACCTAATTTTTTCCAATGCAAAGACTATGGCAAGCAATTCTTTTTCGGTTGTTGCATAATGAACTTGATTCTCATTCAAGACCTTGCTTGCATAATATATTGCATGGAAAAACTTATCTTTTCTCTGTCCTAAAACAGCACCTATTGCATAGTCACTAGCTTCGCACATTAATTCAAAAGGTATGTCCCAATTTGGTGCAACAATGATAGGTGCAGTGACTAATTTTTCTTTCAACACAGTGAAGGCATGCAAACATTCAGCATTGAACTCAAAAGGACTATCCTTATTTAATAAGACACACAAGGGTTTCGAAATTTTGGAAAAGTCTTTAATAAAACGTCTATAAAACCCGGCATATCCTAAGAAACTTCGGACTCCTTTGACATTCACAGGTGGTGGAAGCTTCTCTATGACTTCTATCTTGGCTTTATCGACCTCAATTCCCTTAGCTGAAATTTTGTGACCAAGCACAATGCCTTCATGCACCATGAAATGACACTTTTCCCAGTTCAAGACCAAGTTGGTCTCTACACATCTTTGCAAAGCAGCAGCTAAGTTAGTGAGTCATAAATCAAAAGTAGCGCCAAAAACAGAAAAGTCATCCATAAAAACTTCAATAGATTTTTCAATCATATCAGAAAAAATGGATAGCATACACCTTTGAAATGTGGCTGGTGCATTGCACAAGCCGAATGGCATCCAGCGATATGCAAAGATCCCAAATGGATATGTAAAAGCTGTCTTTTCTTGATCCTCCGTATTAACCGCAATTTGGTTGTATCCGGAATATCCATCTAGGAAGCAATAGAATGCTTGACCGGCCAATCTCTCTAGCATTTGATCCATGAATGGCAATGGGAAATGGTCCTTCCGAGTAGCTTGGTTGAGCTTGCGGTAATCAATGCACATGCGCCAACCCGTTACCGTTCTTGTGGGAATGAGCTCATTCTTTTCATTCTTGATAACCGTCATCCCCCCTTTCTTCGGCACCACTTGGACCGGACTAACCCATGCACTATCCGATATAGGGTAAATCATGCCCGCTTCTAGAAGTTTCAGCACTTCCTTTCTTACCACCTCCTTCATAGTTGGATTCAATCTCCTTTGGGGTTGCACCACCGACTTAAAATCACCCTCTAACAGAATTTTATGCATGCAAAACGATGGGCTAATGCCTTTCAAATAAGAGATAGACCATCCTATGGCTGTTTTATGCTCTTTAAGTACCCTCACAAGCTTTTCTTCCTCCAACTTTGATAATGTGCTGCTCACAATGACAGGATTTTCAGCATTTTCACTAAGAAACACATATTTCAAATGTGCAGGCAGCGGTTTGAGCTCAAGTTTGGGCTTCTCTTGCACTTCATCTTTCTTGAGCTCTTCCTTCTTAGTGTGGACAGCAACTTGCCTTTCTTGGGCTTCCAAACTGCGCAAGCATTCTTCTATTTCTTTTCCCTCTTCTTCATCAAGAATTTCAATGGAGTGCACTAATATCTTCTCAAGAGGAGTAGAAGGATGCTGCTGTCCCAAGACTTCTCTAGCTATTACCTCCACTTTATCCATGCGAAAACAACTCTCTTTATCACTTGGATGGTGTATGGCCTCAAAGACATTAAAAATGACTTCTTCATCTTGCACTCTAAGTCGGAGTTGACCTTGTTGGACATCTATTAAAGCACGATCAGTTGCTAGGAAGGGTCTCCCCAATATAAGGGGTATCTCAACATCCTCTTCCATATCCAATATCACAAAGTCAGACGGAAAGATAAATTTATCTATTTTTACCAACACATCTTCTAGAATTCCATATGGATATTTGATGTATCGATCTGCCAATTGGAGTGACATTCTTGTAGGATTAACCTCTCCTTCTCCTAGCTTCTTCAAGATGCACAATGGCATGAGATTAATGCTTGCTTCTAAATCACAAAGGGCCTTGCCAATAGTCATATTCCTAATAGTACAAGGGATGGTAAAACTACTGGGATCCTTGAGTTTAGGAGGTAACTTCCTCTGAAAAATGGCACTACATTCTTCCGTTAAGGCGACCGTCTCATCTTCCCTAAACTTCCTCTTCTTTGTAAGCAATTCTTTCATGGATTTTGCATAAGTAGGCATTTGTTCCAATGCTTCGGCAAATGGTATGTTGATTTGCAACCTCTTGAGTGAATTGGCAAGTGTACCAAATCGCACAAGTAATAAAGTGAAAGTAAAGTATCGTTCCCAATAAGGATTGTGATCAAGCATCAATGACAACTAAGCAATCGATATTTGAACGAATAAAGCTCATATTTCCAACAAGTAACTGAAAGGTGGAATTAAGTGTTGTCACAAAGGTAATTGAATGAGATTTTCTTTTATCAAACACTCAATGACATGGAAAGAATGAACAATTAAAAAGAATCAAGTATTTAAGACGGTTAGGAATCGGAACCACCCATTCCTCACTTAATGTAGCTCATAAAACCCTAACATTCAATTCAATTCAGTCAATTGACATTCAAGTCACTGATTTAGACTTATCCCTAATTCCTTAGGTGATAATCCTTTGTACTAATTATGAACCCTAATTCCTTAGGTAAACCAAAATTGGCACAAGCAGTAAGCACAAGACTTATAAGAAATGCATTGCAATGAAGTTCTATTCCTAGAATCAACCTCACAGTGGTAATCTATTCCAGTTCTAGCATGAACACACATTTTCCAATTATGCATTCATACATAAGATCAATTTCATGAATGGCCAGTTCAAGAAAAGCATTAAACATTGAAGAGATTACTCAATTTGAACGAATTTGAATTGAAATCGGAGTTAGAACAAACTTACATCAAGATTTGATTGAATTCATCCTATCCTAACCTAGGAAATTTAGAAACTCATAACTACAAGCTGAAATCTAGAAGAAATAGATGAGAATTGAGGTAGAGAAGCCATGGATTCTTCAATTCTTTCTTCCAAAAGCTCTTGAACACCCAGACTTCAGAACTCTCTCAGAGAACACATATTAGAATCAGAGAAAAATGAGCCAAAAGTCCCTTTTCAACTGCAGAAACACGAATTTATAGGTTCTCGGCTCGTCCCCCAGCGCTAGGCGCCCCTGGCCTGCGATGGGCGCCCCTGAAAACTCAGAAACGTTGCTCTCTGTCTGCTGCTACTGCTTCATGGGCGCTGGGCGCTGGTACCTGCCCTGCTCCTGCAATTTTCTTCCGTTTCTGTCCGGGCTGAGCATCCAATTCCAGAGCTGAGCGCTGGACTATTGTTACTGCATACCTTCAACATATTTGAGTATGTTTTTAAGATAAAAGGAACAAAACTCTAATCCAAACTTTATTCAAATTAAAGTATGTATTTTCCTATCACTTTTTCTATGATTTCTAAGATTATTTATGAATTATTTCCTAATTACACTATCAAACTATCATAAATTGCACCTTTATCACACCCTATGGTAGACATTGAATCAGAAATCAGAAAGAAATAAAATACAAGCATTACATATCAAAGAATTTCCTACAGAAACCATTTGACTTTCACTATTAAAATTATAGAAGTATCGGGAAGTAAGAAGAGTGCTTGAATTCATTTCTCTACAAATAACCTAATCTAATCTAATAGAAGCCACAAGCAACATGGAACCCAGAATTAGAAGCTGTATTAACCTTAAGAATTAGAAAATAAAAGAGAATTGTTCTTACATCTTGTATGGTTCTGTTATTTAGGATAAGTTATAATTTTGGATTGTTATGTTCAATTTAAATTTCAAATTATCTCTTTTTAATTTTTCAGTTTTCGTCAATTTAAATTTTCTTAGGTTTAAAGGCGCCATTTAAATTTAAAGTTTGCTATAAAGAAGACCAAATTCATAAATCTATTCTAAAATCAAGAAAATTTTACAACTGAAGATAAAAAAAAAACATCCAATTAGTAAATAAATAAGTCATGTTGGAAGCTTTGTTCACAATCATTTTTTGACAAAATGGCATACTACATTTACACATGCAATAAATCATAGTTATAGTACTATAGTAAGCACTATTACATGTGCATGCTATTAATAACTATGATTCCAATGTTCTTTATTGGGTCAGTAGAGAATACTATATCCCTCATTACAGATTGTACCTTTGACATCCAATTTTTAGCTTCATTTAACAATCCATCCTCCAACTTATTCAAATCATCAATTATCTCCTCTAAAACACTTATAATGCCATCATTTCCTAATAAAGCCATGACCGGCCAATTAATACATGCTAGAACTGTCATATGCATAGCTATATATGAAACATCAAATTGAACAAATATGAGAGTCATTGGCCAGTCAATATCAAATATATATTGATCATTTGAACATCAAAGTATGTCTAAAAGAGATATATACATCATATAGAATAGTTAGCAATTATAAAGTAGATGTCAATGTAAATGTTAAACAATCAGGACCATTCTTCCTTCCAAAGAATCTGGGTTTCTTCATTGGTGGATATCAACTTGGGTTGCCCTAATTCTCTTTATTTTTTGCAGTGCCAACCACATAAATGGCATTAAAATAGGTTCTGGTCCCAACAATATGTGCTTCACTCATCACTTCTAATGCTCTTTTCAACTTAAGGCTAGTAGCTGTAGAAAAATATGACCTCGCTGATATATATATATATATATATATAAACTATCCATTCCAACATTGTTATATAGGAAGAGATAATTGAAGTTAATATATTTGTTGATTTAAAACATTCTAAAATATCAGTCTTTTGAGAATGCAGTGGCCAGGGCTCTTCAATACATAAACTAAAATAATAGACTTGCAATGTGAAATAAGAAAGATGTTAAAAGTTATAATATGCTCATCCAAGTGTCCATTTCAACAAAAAATAGTGCATCATGCTGATCCTTTTATGTCCACAAATCAGTGATACACTTATTTATATCTCCACACAAACAATTTGGTGCATCTATAATTAAAACATAAGACGGTAATAGATATAGGAAATCAGGCCATAGAAACTGAGATATGCATATTTTGCTATTGACCTATATACTTTCAAATGCAAAAATTGTTGAAAGTGAAAACAAAGGTATTTCAGCAGCAAGATAAGTATAACCTATTGGTTCATTTCCATTTAGTACTTGACACGGTGCAAAGTTTGATAAAAGTCTTGCCCGTGCTTTGGATGATATGCCCACAAAAGAATCACAACCAAATACCATAAAAACAATATTAGAGCCATTTTTTTTAATAAAAGGATCAATCAACAAAGTTAATTATTAGAACCATTCACACTCCAATATACCCGAATTGCATTTGCACAAAAAAAGAAAAAAAGAAAAAGAAAAACTGAACTACCCATCACCCCCTATAAGATATATATAGATCTTAACTTGACAAATCTTAGTATCAGACAAAAAACCACCCCACGACATTAGAAGTTCAGAACAAATCAAAGTATATCATACTTGTCATACTCTTCACACAATAATAATAAGGTATACCCACTTCATCCATAGCACACTTTCATCCAAAGCACTTGTTAGATGTTTGAAAGTGATGTGGTAAAAGTAAAAAAGCAAAGATAAAATAGATGTGTTATTCATCATAGTCAAAGTCATATTCAATTGACTAAATAGAAGATGTAACAAAGAACAAAAAATAGGTTATCACCATTTCATAGTTTAACAGTGGAAAACCATTTTAACAGGAAATAATAAGCAAAGTTAAAGAAAACATACCCTTAGACCAGCCATTGTTGGACAGGTCATCAATTTTGGTTGGTTCTATGTCAAGCTTCTCCACCATGTAGTCTAATTGAATGATACCATTCATGTCAATACCTGGAGAAATAAAGACATTAATGAGAGAATCATAAAACTGTGGCACAAGTTTGATAAAGTAGCTTACCTTTAATATTTTTGAGACATGGTTTTAAAGACCAGAACTGATGAGATACAGAGTTTCATCAAAATCTGCAAAATGATCTCATGGTTAGCATGTGGTGTGTGTGCATCCTAGAATTCATAGTCAACGAACATTGATCTGATAGTTCATTTATATAAACTTAAACTATATAAATCATCAACGATGCCTTAAACCCCCATTCTAATGTAACTCATTCTAAAGCACATGCCACTGCAAACTGAGTGCACTCCTCCCATTGGAGCGAAATATGTAGACGGAAGTGGAGGTTAATTGTAAACTCAACTAATGAGGTGAGAAAATATGAGATCTTAATAATTATCCAATCCAAGACAGAAAAAAGATTATTCCATAAGCTAGAGTGCATAAGTTCTTAAATAATAAAGTAGTAAGCATATGACTCCAGAACATTCACAAGTTCAACATCAAACCCAAACTCATAAACCCAAGAAGATAATCACAGTGGAAGATGCGGAGATGCAATTGTGAAATAGAATAAGTCACCAAATAATTTTTTAAATATAAATTGAGTAATTTAGGATCAATAGACAATTTAAAAGATTCATCCATAGATATAAGGGGAAGCATCAAACCTGATTAATCAAAGTAGGACCAAAAGATGGTCACAACAAAATAGATGAAAAATGGAAACAACAAAATCAACTAAAAAAATAAAATTCAAACAGAAAAGGTTTTGCTCGAAGCTTCTAACATGAAAGCTAGTGAATACCTTACTAATATGAAATGGTAGAACCACAATCCTGGTGGACGAGAAAAAGGAATAAGACAGCATCGATCCTTCGAAGAACTGATATAAGAATAGGAGAATAATTTCTATGGATCTCATATTTCTATGTTAGAATAAGGTTTAGGATTAAAAAGAAGGAACAAAAATGAAACCTTAAGTAAGGAAACCCTAATGGAAGAAAAATGAAACCCTAAACCACTTACAGAGTTCGCCGGCACCGTTACCACCACTCGCCGCCGCGAGATCCAGAAGCCCACCCACCGCAGATCCGTTTAGTACCGTATATCGCTGCCGCTTGCGACTTCCACCTCGCCGCCGCTCGCGCGCACCAAACCACCACCATATTCGCACCGCCCACACCCTCGATTCCAACCCAGTCGCACGCAAAGGACCTCGCCGCCGTCGTGCCAGCTGCTGCTCCGCACCTGTAAGCGGTAAGGGATTAGGGAAGAAAAAAGTCAGAGAAAAGAGAGAATAGTGACGAGAAAAGAGAGAAGAGAGAGTCAGAAAACTTCTTCAGTATTTATAAGTGTATATTGATATAAAAAATAACAAATCCGTGTGAAATCTGTCTCAAATTTTCGGACAGATTTCAGATGGATGTAAGGTAAATCAAGAAAAATATAAAAAATAATAAATCCGTGTGAAATCTGTCTCAAATTTTCGGACAGATTTCAGACGAATGTTAGATAAATCAAGAAAAATATAAAAAATAACAAATCCGTGTGAAATCTGTCTCAAATTTTCGGACAGATTTCAGACGGATGTAAGATAAATCAAGAAAAATATAAAAAATAACAAATCCGTGTGAAATCTGTCTCAAATTTTCGGACAGATTTCAGACGGATGTAAGATAAATCAAGAAAAATATAAAAAATAACAAATCCGTGTGAAATCTATCTCAAATTTTCGGAGATTTCAGACGGATGTAAGATAAATCAAGAAAAATATAAAAAATAACAAATCCGTGTGAAATCTGTCTCAAATTTTCGGACAGATTTCAGACGGATGATTGAAAAGACCCAAGATAAAAAAAAATATGAAACCGATCCATGTGAAATCTGTGGGAAATATTTTAGCGCGTTATTGGCACGAAAGTTTGAGACAAAGTAGAGACGGATTTGAGACGGAATCTCATTGAAAATTACATTCGTCTCAAATCCGTCCGAAATGTTCGTAAAATTTCATACGGAAACATTTCCGTCCGAAAATTCCGTCTGAAAATTCAAGTTTTCTAGTAGTGTCGGTCCTTATAAGAAACAAAACCCTAAAACACACAGACTAAGGAAATGCATTGAAATGAGCTAATTGTGATTAATATTCATATAAATTTTCAAAAATACCCCTTCTAATTAATGAACTAACTCACTTGTATGGAAAGTTGATATATCTCATAAATATAAATCCAATTATAAATGAGGGCAATATTGGAAATTAACATTTAATATGTGTGAAAATTAATACATATTTCTTATATTTTGGACAAAAAAAGTACACATTTGTTTCTTGTATTAAGGACCGGAGGGAGTACATGATCTCATGACAAAAAAAAAACTCAAGATACTTAAGCTTTTACAAATTACAATTGCCCTCTACATAATCTAGTGGAACAATGATATAAGAGCATCTCTATACTTTTCAGTGGTGCAACCAATTAGAGTTGCTTAACTTCTCTTTTTACTTGCCCTACCATGTCATTTCACCACTTTCTACTTTATATCACTTTAAGCTACTCTACACTCCTATGGTGCAATTCTTAAAAATTCACTAAATGGGTCCCACAATTTACTCATATTTTTATTTACATTTATTTTTCTTTCATATTAAAATATTTACTTATTTATATTTTAATTTCCATTGTTTTCTCTCTCTTCTTTTCATTTTTTTTTTATAAGCCAAAGTATAATATATTGAGTATAAAAATACTCGAACCCGTATACAAAAAGATTACATGTAAAAACAATGAGAGAAAATGTAAGGACCAATTGGTTGTCCTTATGTAAGGACCAATTGCTACAAAAGCAAGCAATTGTCCTTACATGTGATATCCATATCACTCAACTCCAATGATATAAACCATGTAAATGTTATCCTTAACTCTAAAAACTTGATAAGCAACCCTAATTGGAGTTGCTCTAATAATAATAAGTTTTGTACCATATATAACCGTGAGATTTAAAATATTTGAAAACTCTCTCCGAAGAAAGAGTATCAATTTATTCTCTCTTTTATCTCTTATAACTTTTTTTATATTCATTTGAAGGATATTATATTATGGGGGAACATGTATTTTTTTTTGTGGGGGCAAAAAACAAAATCACTATGTATGTATATTTAAAAAAAATGGCTTATGCCCCACCCTCTGCATCCGCATATATAGAGTGCGTGCGCGTGTGTAGTAAAGGAATTTAGCAATTAGATAAAGACATATGAATGACTTTATTAGATTCTATTATGCTAGATATGAACTCTCATACAAGAGCCCCTTTCGAATTTAGAGTATAGATAATGCACACTCTCATGTTCACCATGTGATAAAGTTCAACTTTTATTTTAAATAATAGAAGTGGCAAATTTAGAATGGACTGAGATCTAACTCAATCCTAATAGTAATTCAAATGGAGAAGCTTGTACAAGTCATTATTGGGAGTACCTAGGCAATGTGGGATCTCAGCAAGCTTCCCTCACACTCATTGAGATATGTTCTGAAAACAAAATGAATCATCTCTCCCAAAAACTCAAGTTATTAAGTGAAGATATATGAAAGAATTTATTATTTTTCCACCATATATTGTGAATTTCTGACCATCCATAGTGTCCAAGTGCTACAACTAATAAATTGTGCTCTCTATTTTGAAGGTTGCCAGGGCGGCATTTGGCAAAGCCTTGGATAATTTTTGTTTATTTTCCTTTCGCAAACATGTTTAAATGCGTGTGTTTGGTTTACAGTTGAAAAGCTACGGACATACGTTTAAGACAAAATATCTATGGAATTTCTTCGGGACAAATAAATTTTTGTATTCAAAAGTAAGTTTGCAACGATAAATCAAGCATAATCTAAAGTTGATATACCAATAAAGAATAGTTGTACGACTAGCGCACCATCAAAATGGACCCTGCAGAAAGAGGGGGATTCTCTTGTGCCTCCCCTCCACTTAAAGAGGTGTAAAATTACTTATATTATAAGTGAATGGCCTCTGTTCAATGTCAGAAATCTTTTAACAATTTCATGTAAAACACATCTTCTATGGGACCGACCCTCTGTACTGTCAAATATGTATTTTTGTTTCTGGGATGCTAACTTTCAAATGGGTTGCATGATTGCGCAGCCGCAGGCTCAAATTAAGCTAATCAAAGTGAAAGATTCTTGTAGGCTTTTCGTATTTAAGATTAACTTACAAATAATAATTTATGCTGCATCAAGATCCATATATAAAATTAATTAATATACACTTGCTCGTTTAGTAATGTTGTTAGATCTATGGTCTCGACGAGAAAAAAAGAAGTTTCAATTGAAACATGTGGTTTGCTATTTGGTAAGGAAGATCACTGTAACGATGAAATACGTCATTTGCATTTTGCACGTTCGTTTATGCCAATTCTCTTTTCCATTGAAACAATGAACCCCGATTAATATATGAGTAAGTTTTGACAGGTTAATTCTCTTAGGAGGCTAGTCTTTATGTTGCAGAACAGAATTTGTTGTCTAAGGATTAAATTATGAAGATATTATTGGACGTCAATATAAAAAAAATTATATTAACAATGTATATAAATTAAACTCAAAAAGTAAACATTCAATTCCATCTTTAAAAAATGATGGTGTTAAACAGGCCCCTAATTTTTTTTCTAATTAATTAAGTTCTTGAAAGATTTAAAATGTCATTGTAACACCTCGATTTTCGCTGCTTCGTGATATCGGTAATAAATATATAAACAAATATATTTTTATCCGAGACTTGGAAAATGATTTTGGATAAACCAAGGTCATTTCCTTGTTATACTTATTTTCATAAGGTTACGGGGAAGTTTTTGGTTGAAAATTCAGATAGAAGCTGGTCTGCCGTTTTGTGTTTTCACTGACAGTAAAAGTTTACTGCTCAGAAAACCTAATTTTAATTCGTGAACAAGATGAAAAATGTTTTTATCATATTTGCTACGATACCGGAAGTTTTGAAAATTTTGGTAAAAAAATAAAATAATTTACGTTTTACGGGCGGAATACGTAATCGGGTAGACGACGGAGTGGATTTCGGAGTTTCTAAGAGCCGATAGAGGAGTTACTTAGGATTTTGAGATGATTCATGAGGATGAATCATACTTTTAAGTCTAGAAGGTTCTATAGGATTATAGTGACAATTCCTGAATTTTACGCTTAAGTCCCTGAACTTTCTGTTAATTACCCTTTTGTCCCTAATTTAGTTTCTATGTTTTTCTAAGTGAATTGGGCCAAAATCTTTGTTCCAAGACCATTAGTGGACGTGGCTATGAAGCCCAAATTCCTTACCCATGACTTAAATTTCATGAAGCCCATTTGGAACCATACAAGTTTCCTATGTCAAGTTTAATGCTTAATGTCAAGCTTAATGCTTAAATCTTCAAGTGGGCCCCACAAAAATGAATCCAAGCCCAAATTTCCCAAGCCCATGCGCAAGCCCACGAGGGATTGAAGGCTTCCCTCATTTGTTGTTGGATGAACCAAGCTTTTCTAGAGTGTTCCACAATTTTCTACATCATTCTTGATTATTCTACATCATTCTTGATTTTTCTTCAACTTTCATGATTTGTCTTAAAAATATCTATGACACAAATTCAGCCCAAAATAGTCAAGATAAGTTTGCATTAAATGTGGTAAAAAGTCATCACGACAATTTATTTGCAAATTGCAAACTAGTCCTTAAACTTATAGAATCTTTGCAAAATGGTCCCTAGGAAGTATTTGCATTTTAATCCTTTTAGCAAGACAACTCATCACTTCTAGATCCTTCCTAAGATGGCGCAAGCAAGCTCTATAAATACCCTTCCTCACCTTTCACTTAGTTTCTAATGCCTTTTTGTTCAAAACCCTAAGTTCATGAGTTCTTTAGTGATAGATTCGTGAAGCAAGTTTCTTGGATTTCCTTTGTCATTGATCTTCAAGAGGTAAATCCTAATCTTCTTTCTTAATCATGCCTATGTTCTTTAGCAAGTTTCTTGATTCAAGGCTTATATCATAGTTGTTCACCACTTTAAAGTTTCTAACCCTAGAACTTTGAAAAGTCATAATAAATTCTAGAAAAATCACATGATGATGAAACCACTTTCTATCTTCTTGATATCATGAATGTTATCTAAATCCAAGAGCATGATGTAATCAAAAATTTCTTTCTTAAAAACCTAGCCTTGGCCGAATCTATTAGAATAGGTTTGGTAGAGTTTTGTTCATGTGTTGTCATGTATGATCATGTATTCTATATGGCATGTATGTCTACACACTCTAAACCATGATGGATTATTAAAATGAAAATCTGTACTCAAAAATCTCTATGTTGGCCGAACCCTAAGTGGGTGAGATTTAATGAGTTTTTGTTCATAGTTTTCCTTAATGATCTTGTTAATCAAACTCTTAGTATGTATGCCTTATAAATCCAAGTTGGTTTATTAAACTAAGAACCCTAGCCCTATAAACATGTTGAGGCCGAATCTTGGTATAGAAGAGTTAGGAAGTTTTGAGTTTGAAACTTAGTTGTTTAGTCACTAATCTATGATTTAGGTTAATTAAGGACCATTAATCTATGACTTAATCATGATTAGAAATTTTAAGGATTTTGAATCCTAAAAGTCAGCCCTTGGCCGAAACCTAACCCTCATGAGCTAAGTATGTTGTTGTTTGATTTGATTTATTTTGGTTGCAATTCGTTTGAAGGAATCAATCGGGTTGGTTTGACCTAAAGCCGACAGAGGAAATCGGATTAAATCGGGAGGTTGTTTGAAAACGTTAGTTGAGTCTTCAAGAGGTAAGGGGAGCTTACCTGAGGGATTTTCTCTATAACTATTTGCTTTTAGTGTGACTCTTATGATTTATATGTGGTTTGTGATTAATTGTTTATGTTGTTTACGATGTGTTGTTTATCTGTGTATCGGTGATTGATCTGCTTTTAATTATCTGCAGTAGTATATTATGTTGTTATGATGCATGATCTGCCTGGGGATATAATTATGATGATATTGTTGAATGTTGTTTGTGAGTGTTGTTTGAGAGGCCTGACAGTGGTCAGTGCACAACCGATTAAGCAGATAAAAGATTTAATAAGCTGTGAAAGTTATATTCAACATTTTGTGGGGAATGTTGGAATATAATAGTAGAGGAAAATATGATTTTGGAAAAATAATGAGTTTTGAGAAATATTATTATTTTAATGATTTATTAGTGTAAAAGAAGTTTATTAGTCACGGTGAGAGCGTAACCGTGAAATTTTTTTAGTACTTCTAATTTTTACACAAGAAATTCCGAAATATTATAAAAAGTGATTTTGTGATATTAATATTCGAAAAGACTTTATTTATTATATAAGAAAATTATTTTAGAAGAAATTTCAAAGTTTGACTTAAAAACGTTTTCTTTGAAAATGCTAAATGACGGCAAGTTTCGAAATTATTTACGGTGAGAGTTTAAAAACAGCAGTACTTATGTTGAAAAGAGATTTAATTTGAATTGATTTATTAGAGTTGAAGTTTCAATAAAAAGAAGTGTTGATGATTTGACGTTATTTTGGAAAAAATGTGTTTCCAAAGGAAAAGTGGATTTTTTATGAATTGACGTTTTATAAACGAATTTCAAGTAGAAAGAATTTTCGGTAAATGAGTTTTATTTAATGACGTAAAGGGTGATATAAAACTTAGTAACCGAGATGTCGGGGTACTGGTATTCTTATGACGTTATCCTATTTTGGATTTGTTTTTCACAGGCAGAAAAGATGTAAAAAGATGTAAAAAGATGTAAAAGATGTAAAAAGATGTAATACGATGTAAAAGATGTAAAACGATGTAAAATATATGGAACTTAATAACCAAGACGTCGGGGTATTAGAGTTCGTTAGGTTGTAAACTGGGCATATATTTAAAGAAGTTAAAACGTTTTAAGTTGTTTTCTACTACCACGAACCTAAGACTGATTGCAAGGTCTAGGGACTTCGTGATTGAGCACTCGGACTTTGAGGTCCTGTGTTGTTAATAAAAGATGTAAATATGTTTCATAAGATGCTAAGTCGTAAGCTTTTGAGAGCTTTGACAAACAAAGATATAGCACAAAGAAAAGTGTTGAGAATAAAATGTTTTCTTGCATGCATTTGGCAGACGTGCCATAATCAAAAGAGGGATTACCTTGCGGCGTCAGGGTAGATCATATAAAGATGTTCTCATTGTGCCCAGGGTTTGGACAATGAGGCCCTATCTCATATTGTTATCACTGTGCCACGATGTTGGACAGTGTGCGATGGGAGTGCCTGTGACGGTGTGCCTGTGGCAATCGAGTCTGATCAACTCATCAAGAGGTTGGAGATATCTCATGAGATTAAGTATGAATGTTTAGATGATATATTGAAGTGTTCATGCATAGTTTTCCAACGTTGATGTTTGGGGTGTGAAACCCATTGATAAACGATGTGATCTAATATGAATGAGTACGTTGTTATAGACATGTATATGTGTATGTGCCTTCTTTTGTGTTGTGCATTTAGTTATGGTGATAAATCCATATATTGGCGTCTCACCCTTACAACCATATCAGAGTTGTACAAGGGGTGTGATCTCTACAAGAAGAAGAAGGCTGTCTAGTTCGAGGCATGCTGTTGCTGCTTTTGTCGGTTGTAGTGTCCGTTAGTTACGACCAGCTTAGGTAATGTTATGTTTTGAGAAATAAGTTGATTATGATTTATGTGAGAAAACATATGAGACAGTATAGTTGGAAGACTTATATACATTATGAGGTTAAAAGGTGGTTATGAGGTTAAAAGAAAAGGAAAAAAAAAATTTATCACCATATTTTGAAGAGATAAACGTTGAAAAAACATTATTTTTCGAAAGCAACCAGCAAATTAAGTTTTATTTCCGCAAATGGGTAACCATGTGATGACCCGAGTTTAGGGTGTCGCAGTCATCATATTGATAATTCTGAAGACTTATTGATAAAATTAAGAAAATTCCAATTTAACATTATTTTAAATATTTAAAAAATTTAATTGCTGAAAAAAAATTAAAAACTTATATGACAACACCATAATTTTTTTTAGAACTAAATTGAGGAAAAATAACTCATATAAGAGAACCCTGATTTGACCGAGTTTCATTAGTCATTAATCATTGCGAGGCAAGAAAGTGTAAAAGAAAAAATCATTCCACACTTAGTAAAATAACAATTTTAAGAATATGAGTAATAAATCATAGTCCCACCATATTAGGAATATTAGAGCTTTTTTAAAGTGAGAAAAATTATAAAATAAAAAAATAATAATATATCAACTTTTGATCAATTAAAATGTATTAAGATTTTAATTCACTTTAATTAATTAATTATTAATATATCCTTACTTTTCAACTTTACACTTTTATTCCATTTAAATTAGAAAAATCTAATCAAATTAAGAAATCATATGTTGAAAAGAGGCAAGCAAAAGTCAAGTCAAAAGCAGCATGGCGCCTACCCACTTGATTTTGTCACCCAGCCAGTCTTTCTTGTAATTAATAATAATCCATCGAACAAGGCAACTACGCAAATAAATAAATAAATAAATGAATTTGGGGTGGAAATGGAGAATCTTCGAAAACTAAGGTTGGCTGCTAGCTCCAGGGATTGAGGAACTCTCACTTCTGCTGGGTCCCCACTTACTCGATTAACCAATTCTCTAAAGTACAGAAAATTAATTGACATGAATAAAATAAATGATAACATATATTAATGAGATAAGAAATGATATTTTGACACTAATTTTGGACAATAACTTTGGATACCATCAGTTATGATAAGTTTAGAGAAAAAAATAATGAAAGATGAGAGAGAAATAATAAATAAATATATGAAAAAATTATAAAAATAAATATTAATATTTGATTTTGATGTCAAAATAACATTCCTCTGACGAGATTGCTATAAATTTTCAACTTTGTTTAACTTTTGAGAATAACCTTAGGTTTTTTATTTGAGAAATCAGAAGCAAAGTGCAATAGGGTAGTTGTCTGTGGTGGCTCCGGCCTAGGCTTCAACGCTGTAGTGCACGAGCGGTTGTGGTTCAATTCATTGTTTACTTGTTTATCAAAAAAATAATTCATTCTTTACTTGTTATGATTGCTACTAATTATGATTACAATTAATTGAGTTATAAATATTTGTTTATGAACTGTGATCTGTAATGTCGACTAGTGTGACAAAAGATAGAATCTTTCGCTTCCTTTTCATCGAATCTCAACTGTATGCCATATGATTTTTGTTGAATATGAATAGAGTTATGATATTTGAATATCTATTTTGGACATAGTACGTGATATCGTATATGTTTATCTCTATTTTTTACTTACTTTTTATCTTTTTTGTATACACGTTTCTCGAAGATACACTCAAAAAACAAAAGAGACACCTTATAGTGTCCCTATTATATATACAAAAATCATTCCTCATATGAATATCCAGATTCATGGTTAACGTACATAAATTATTGTATTTGTTAAATAATGCAAATTTTTAAATATCTTATAGAAAGTCTAGTATGAAAATCCTAAAGGATTGGTCTAGTGGAGCATGACAGTGTCTCGTATTTGACAGATAAATATAAATCCTTTTATAAGTACTCACGTACAACCCCGAAGATTTTCCCTGTCTTGAATTTGGACAAAATCTCCTCATCCTAAATTTTAGAGCATAAAAAAAAGTCTAGTATGAAACAAATGCATAATTACCATATATAGTATGGTTAAAGTTTTGTCAATATTAGTTAGAAATTAGTTGAGTTAGTGTTTTAAGGTAGCAAATTAATTAAGTTAATTTATAACAAATACTAGCTAAACTTTAACTATGGTAATCAATATGCATTACACGGTTTTCATAATATATATACTTTTTTTTTCTTAAAACACAATATTTGTAACTTATGCGCGCTGTGAATCTTTTAAGCGCTTATTTTCTAAAATAAAATGTGCGTCGTAAAACTGAAGGGTGTTAAAATGTTGGTCTTATAAGACATGGCACAATTGGGCAAGGCGAAGATAGGGAGTACTCCCGTGCTCCTCATCCCCGTCCTCGTTCCCCATGGTTGCCACTGGGAGTTGAAGGAAAATTCACTAAAAATAGCTAACAAACTTAAATCCAATAATATATAAAATATATAAAACAAAAAAAAATCTTAAATTTAAAGTTAAAGCACTCTCAAAGACATTGCAGCACATGCTCAAACTCATATAGTACCAACACGAGATTCAACAAAAAAATATGAAAAGATCTAAGACTGCATCAAGTTTAACTCTTCTTATCATATCCAACATTTAAGGACTTTATAAATAACATTTTAGTGGCAACACGATTGACAAGTGGCAATACGATGAGATGTGGAGGAATAAAATTATTACTCAAACAATATAGGGATCAAACATGTGAAGAGCTGAGAGTGAGAGGTATGGTTGTCTGGAGACCGGAAAGTAAACGGTGTAGAGGAGAAACTAATAAACTGAATAGGATTAAGAAATTTAAGATTGATTTTATTCAATATTTTGTTAAATTAATAAATAAAAATAAAAATTTAGAATTACTAAAATATATTTATAGCACACATACATTATTTAGTATATTTTTATAATCTTATCGCGAACGACGACCTCGTGGGATGGGGTGTATGTTCCCCGTCCTCATCACCAAAATGCCTTTGAAGAGATTTTCTTCCCCATCCCCACCTCCATGGGGAATAAAATCCATGCCCGCGTGACCTCATTCTGATCATTCCCAGCAGGGATCCCCACGCCCGGGTGGAAATGTCATCCCATAGGTGTACTCTCATCTTTTGATCTCCTTTTGGATATTTTGATAATGGGATTGTCAGTCACATTATTTAGCAATAGCCAATTCCATCTTATTTCTTGTTATTCTTATTTTTTACACATTTCTGTAATAATTTTGCTATATACCTTTTAGATTTGTGATTATTTAAAAGTAATTTAGTTTAGAGTTATCTATAGTTATCGAAGGGTGTTTTGGTAATTTAATATAGGGATAAATTGATTATATAATAGGCCACTTATATAGGAGTATTTTAGGTAAGACTATGCTATCGTAAATATCTTTTTAAATTAATTTTAAATCATAAATTACACTAAAAAAAATGTCTAATAGCGACCGAAAATGATAGTCGCTATTAGCGACAAATTATAAGATCTTTGAGAAAGTTGGTTATAATATAATCAGTGACCGAATTAGCGACCGAATTCAGTGGTAGCAACTCATTCGATCGCCAATTTGGTCGCTAAATAAAGAATTTTGAAAGTCACAATTTTTTGACTATTTTGAGACCGAATTGGCGATCGAGGTCTAGCCAACATGAAAATTTTAATTATTTAGCAACCGAAATGTATATCGGTTGCTAAAGAGCGCTAAAAAAATTTACGGTGGAGCCTTCACTACAAAAAATGGTTATTTAGCGATCGAAAATAGTGACCGAATTTGTTGGTTGCTATTTGCGACCGAAATGGTGACCGATTGTAGGATCTAAATCAAACACTAATTAGAGTTGATATTGCGACCGAAATAGAGCGTACCAGAGTTATCGGTCTCTATTTCGGTCGCAAAATAAAGGAAAGTAAACGTAAAAAATTTATGGCTTTTTTGCGACCGAAATGGCGACCGAATTAAATGCAACGGTAAAATTTTATTTATCTTTGCGACCGATATTAAATCAGTCACTAAACGGTGCGACAAAAATTAAAATACTGCGCGTGTTAGTGACCGATTTAAAAATCGGTCGCTAAATTTATGGATTCAAAATTCAAATCAACCGGTTTAGAGACCGACTTAGCGACCGAATAATTTGGTCGCTAAAAATGAAATCCCTAAATCCACTAGAACCCCCCTTTCTTCCCCATTTCACTCATTCTCTCTCTCTCACACTCACTCTCTCTTCCTCGCGAGCTCCGACAGCCAGCCTCTAGCGTGCCACCGCCGTCATGTAAGCCGGCCCTCTCCCTCTCCCTGTCTGTTTCTCTCTCTCTCTCCATCTCTGTCTCTGTCTGTCTCTCTCTCTCCGTCTATAACCGTTTCTCTCTCTCTTAGGTCCGTCTTCCTCCGCACGTCCAGAGCAGCGCCACCACCGACACCACCAGAGCAGTGCCACCGTTACCACTGCAGCAAAGTAAGTCTTCTACCCTTTGGCAAGATGCTGATTGTGTGCTGATAATTTAATATTTATGCATGTATTTGCAATTATGTGTTGTTTGTTAGTGGAGAGAAGGGCTCAATAGGATGTGATCCTGTCAAAAAGGTGTGATGCTTGTTGTGTGTTGCTAATTTAGAAGTTATGCATGTGTTTGACAATTATGTGTTACATGTTAGTGGAGAGCGGAGCTCAATAGGATGTTTGCTACTATATTTTATCTCTAAGTTTGTATTGAAATATGCTTCAATATATATTTGTTGAAGTATGCTGCCATCCTTATAAGTCAATGGTTTTATTTTCTGCTAGAGTTAATTATTAAGCTACGAAAAGCATTAGTTTCCTATTTGAGATTCAATATTAATGAGTATGCGTACCTTCTCAGGGCACGCATGCTCATTCAATATTTTGGATGTGCTTGAAGGATTCTTGAAGTTTGAGGTTTTTCTTTAATTCTGCCTTAAGGCCAAGGTATTAGATAATGAAGGATTAAGTATATGGTTAGATAAAATGAAGGATGGGGCACAATTTGCCAGGCACATGACATGCCATCATCATTCAAACATTATTCACATTAGAAAGCAGCTCTGTACACAATATTATGAAAGCAGCTCTGGTTTTCTACTCATTTGTTTCACTAGGCAATGGAGCTTTCCAGTAAATTACAGGCACATTGTATTAGACATAAGGAAGACTATTTTAATATGAGTTTGAAGACCAAGTCAATGTGGAGGCAAGGGTCCTAACCCCAACTTGTAAATTTTGTAAATTTTCATTGTTGAGTTGAACACTTCATATTTGTTCTTTGGGTATATGAATGTATGGAGGTTTGATAAAAATTTGATGGCTAATTAATGGCTGGCCTTTGAGATTCTTTTTTTTTTCGATGGAGATTGGTAAGTGAGGGATGGTGGGAGGAAACATTTGTTTTCAAACTTCTTGAACCGTTGAATTCCAAGGTCAAGGTCCCTTGAAAATGATTATTTTACACCCTGCAATACAACTTGAGTCCGTCTATGTCCTGTAATATATTTTTTTAAGGCTTGCTCATCCTTGTTTCTCTTATTTAGATTACTCAAGTACATTTTCAACTGTGAGATGATTCGGATAGTGAATCTAAATACATCTTTACTAAGCATACTTGAGAAAAGTAATTTTCCTTTGCTCTAATTTCTGCATGTTCCCAACTACTTGACTTATTTTGAACTATGGTTCACCATGAATTAAAACACGTCCAAAGAATGAGGATTGGAATGAAAGTGACTTTGGTGGTTTTGAATGCTATGTATTTGGAAATGTTGCATGAATTGCTTGGGTGTTGCCAGGGAATGCTTTAGGTGAGTGGGTAAATTGGGTGCATTATAATTGAACAACAATAAAGGGGTTGTGCGTTGCAGCAGGTGGAAAGCTATCTTTTTTGTATTTCTTTTCTTTTGGCATATGCATTCGTGTATTTCTTTCATTTGTAGTGCTGATCTGACTTGGTAAAATATAGTGTGCAATGGCAATTACACCCACTGGGTCATATTGAGGATAATGAGGTATGTCTACTTATGTATGAATGATGAAATTAGACTAATATAAATCATGAGACTGTTGCATATATTGAGTATGAAATGTAGAAATCTTACCGATGTTAGCTGTGATAATGTCTGAATAAAATGTAGAGGGGTAATGATGGCCTATACACACTAATGATTTAAAAAACACATAAAGAGAGGACAAAAGTAAAAGGCCTAATGACTTTCAACAAACTCTTAAATGTTAGTTTCTTAAATGTTAGTATTTGAAAGGATTAATTTTATTTATGCATTATAGGTCATTGCTCTATTTCTCGTGAGTTGAATGATGGCCTATACACACTATATATCTTGTTGTTTGTTAGTGGAGAGCTGAGCTCAATAGGAAGGTATCCTGCCTGAAAGGAAAGATGCTGATTGTGTGCTGATAATTTAATATTTATGCATGTATTTGCAATTATGTGTTGTTTGTTAGTGGAGAGCAGAACTCCATAGGAAGTGATCCTGTCAAAAAGGCGGGATGCTTGTTGTGTGTTGCTAATTTAGAAGTTATGCATGTGTTTGACAATTATGTGTAACTTGTTAGTGGAGAGCGGAGCTCAATAGGATGTTTGCTACTATATTTTATCTAAGTTTGTATTGAAATATGCTTCAACATATATTTGTTGAAGTATGCTGCAATCCTTATAAGTCAATGATTTTATTTTCTGCTAGAGTTAATTATTAAGCTACGAAAGCCTTAGTTTCCTATTTGAGATTCAATATTAATGAGCATGCGTACCTTCTCGGACGCATGCTCATTCAATATTTTGGATGTGCTTGAAGGATTCTTGAAGTTTGAGGTTTTTCTTTAATTCTGCCTTAAGGCCAAGGTCTTAGATAATGAAGGATTAAGTATAGGGTTAGATAAAATGAAGGGTGGGGCACAATTTGCCAGGCACATGACGTGTCGTCGTCATTCAAACATTATTCACATTAGAAAGCAACTCTGTACACAATATTATGAAAGCAACTCTGGTTTTCTACTCATTTGTTTCACTAGGCAATGGAGCTTTTCAGAAATAGTTGTTGATGACCATCCTTACTAGGTTATCTAGGCATTTCCAGTAGGAAAAGTCCTCTCTATGACCATCCTTCAAAACGACGTAAAAACATCTGCTTTCCTGAAAACTACTATGTTTGCTAATTTGTAAAGTTGCATGTGAAGTTGCATTTCGTTGTTCTATTTTAACATGATAGTATGCTACATGGATCTTTCTATCTTTTCTTATTATCACTTGATGAAGTTTAGACATATGACTTGTTTTCCTTATCGTTTTATCAGAAAATGGATCTGACTAAATGTTTTGAGACAGCCATCCATATAGACCAGGTACTGTATCTCATCAACTTAAGAATAACGATCGGATTCGCGTAATGATGGTTAAGGCATAAACTAATCATTACTAAATTGTTCTTGTGTATTTGCAGGATTTGATTTCAATCCCGTGATCATTCTACCGTCGTTGGGGACAAGAAATACCGCGTGTTGTGACTGTTGAAGACAAAAGCGGAAATCTGTTCAATGGGAATATAGTAATCCATGAGGATCGCCCATATTTTGCAATAGATACAAATGGTATCAGGGAGTTGTATTTGTTGTCCACTGGTGCATTGGCAAAGTTTAAGTACCCTGAGGGTTCTCGCTTCTACATGTTCATCCCTTTGGAAGATTAATGAGTTTTGATATTTTGATTAGTACTTATTGACTCTGGTGTGTTTTTATGTTTTGATCGTTAATTAGTACATTATTAAACTTTTTTTTATAAACAATTATTAAACTTACATTAATTAATGTATATGTTTTCTTGATCATATTGACTGTGGTGTTTTGGATCGTTAGTACATCAAATTTATGTTTTCTATTTATTCAAAAAAATATTGGTGTATTTTGTTTATATCAGAAATTAAAAATCAATGGGGTAATAGTTGAGAAACAAAATTTGGTCGGTAGGATTAAGTTTTAGGAAAAAATTTATAAAATTTGCAACCGAAATAGCGACCGAATATCGGTCACCAAATTCAGTTATCTGAGCATGCGACCAACTATACGGCGACCAAAATATGTAATTTTGTGACCGAAATATCGGTCGCAAATTTGCGACCGAAATACAAATTCGGTCGCTAAACATTTAGCCACCAGGGTTTCTGCTACCCCCTTAATTAGGTCGCTAATTCGATCGCTACACAGTATAGCAACCAAATTATCATGTTTAGCGACCAAAATCTTCGGTCGCTAAATAGGTTTTTTTTTGTAGTGCTTGTAGAGACCGATTTTGCGACCGAATTCAAATTTTAAGTTCTGCGACCGAAATAGCGACCAATTATTTCGGTCGCTAAAATTAAAATCCCTAACTCCAGCAGAACCCCCTTTCTTCCTCACTTTTGCTCGAAACTCTCTCTCTCTCATCGTTTCTCTCTTCCTCGTGCGCACTCCGGCCACCACAGGACACCTTGAGCCACCACCGTCATCCCCTCTCCTTAGGTAGGCTCTCCTCTACTCCGTCTCTCTCTCTCTATCTGTTTCTCTAGCATCTCTCCCCGTCTCACTCTATTTATCTCTCTATCTATTTCTAAGGTTATCTCCTATCCTCCTCTGGCCACTGTAGTCGTGCGGTCACCACCCCCAACAAGCTCCTCTCTCAGTTCTTACTCATCTTAGGCATGTATTTCTCACAATTCTCGTGCTCAAAATCTTAGATTACATCTCTTCCTTGATTGGTCCTTCATACATTCCTAATTTGGTTTTATTACTTGTGATATCAATCCCCATTGGCTCTTATGGCAAACTGATCTGGAGAAAGAAGCCAGAAACTGCATAGACCAAACTGAAACCCTAAACTGCATAGCTTAGGTTTAGGTTAGTTTAGGTTCAGGTTAGTTTATGATGAATATTGCTTAATTCCTAACATTTCCAAACTCAGATTAGTTTAGGAGCAATCCTGCACACATTGAATTCCACATTTCGTTCTTCTCCTAGTGGAGTGCCTCTTTCTTTGCATTTATTTTTTATTTTTTTTCACTATTGGATATCCCTATAATTAGCACTATATAATCAGCCTTTGTATTAAATTTATTTCTTCAAGCTTAAACTATATTACTAGGGCTGTATATCTTGCTATGGCTGTATATGAACATAGAAATTGGAACTAGATATCATATATATCTTGCTATGTTTTGAAGGATTTTGAGTGTCAAGTTTCCAAGTTTCCAAGTTTATTGACTATGTCAAATTAGATTTCCTCATTCTCTTGTTCATAGATCCTAAATTAATTCAAGTACACATCTTGTCTTTGGTTTTTGGGAGAATTATAGATAGGGATCCGACAATCAAAGTTTTTTTTACAGTTAGGGACCTAATAACATCATATGTAGTTTTGTAGTTCAATTTTTGCCTGAATAGGTAGTTTGCTGTATAAAATCTTCCCTTGCACGATTTGACTTCTTAGTTCTTACATGCATCACATGCAAATAAGGCTTGGTGGAGCCCCAAAGATTGGTTGGTACAGTAATAATTCTCATAAGTTACTTGGATTCTATGTGAGGTTAATCATGAAATCAAAAGGTTTTTTGAATACACGGAATATGAAATCAAAAAGTTTATTAATCCCTTTATCATTCTTTGTGTGGCATCTCTAGTATGTTATGTGAATATTTGTGTTTATCTAAATTTGTATTGAATTACGCTTCAATATATATTTGCTCAAGTATGCTGCAATCCTTATAAAGTCAATGGTTATATTTTTGTTAGAGTTAATGATTTATTTCTCAACTTTAGTAAATTGGCTTGTTTTATTTCCTAATCCTCATATTGTTTATACCATTGGTTGTTTGTTTTTCTAATCGTGTTTGTTTGTTTTCCTTATCGTTTTATCAGAAAATAGATTCGAGTAAATGTTTTGAGACTGCCATCCATTTGGACCAAGTACAGTATTTCATCAAGTGAAGAATAATGATCGAAAATTAAGATGATTAAGGCATAAACTAATCATTACTAAATTTTTCGTGTGTATTTGCAGGATTTAATTTCAATTCTGCGATCATTCTATTGTCGTTGGGGAAAAGGAATACCAGGTGCAGTGACTATTGAAGACAAATGCCGAAATCTGTTCAATGGGATGATATTAATCCATGAGGATCGCCCATATTTTGCAACGGACACACAGGGTATCAGAGAGTTGTATTTGCTGTCCACTGGTGCATTGGCAAAGTTTAAGTACCTTGAGGTTCTCGCTTCTACATGTTCATCCCAATGGATGATTGATGAACGAAAAAGATGAAGTGGTTCTCACTTCTATATGTTGTTTTGATGTTTTCTTAGGAATTAGTTGTAGTTTTAGTACATTATTATGTTTATGTATTGACTGTGGTGTTTTGGATCGTTAATTAATCTATGTTTTGGATCGTTAGTACATTATTATATTTATGTATTGACTGTGGTATTTTGGCTCGTTAATTAATATATGTTCTAGATGCCATATTGATTGTGGTGTTTTGGATCATTAGTACATTATTATATTTATGTATTCTATTTATCCAAAAAAAAATATTGATGTACTCTGTTTAAATCAGAAAATAAAAATCAATGGCATAATTTTTTGAAAAACAAAATTCGGTCTCTAGGCATAAGTTAACGGGAAAAAAATAAAATAAAAAATTTATTTCTTGAATAGCGACCGAAACAGCGGTCGCTAATTTGGTTGAGATAACCAACATTATCGACCGAATCAACGACCAAATATTAGTCACCAAATTCGGCTACCTGATCATGCGACCAACTCATTAGCGACCGAAATATATATTTTAGCGACCGAGTTTCCGGTCACCATTTTGCGACCGAATTACAATCTCGGTCCCTAAACCTTTAGCGACCAAGGTTTCTGCTACCCCCTTGATTCAGTCGCTAAATAGGATAGCGACCGAATTAGCATGTTTAGCGATCGAAATCTTCCGTCGCCAAACTGTTGTTTTTTTGTAGTGTTATTTCAAGTAGCTGATTAAGTTAATTATTATATTCTTTTTGTAATATTAAATTTCATGTTGACTTTTTTAATAAACCTCCCTAAAGTGTCATTGCTTACCTAAATTAGAAGAATATTTTAATTAAATTATAAAATAATTTATTATATAATGGATTTAGCGCTAAATTTTCTAAATCAAGTGAGGTAATATTGAAAGCATACTGCGTATTTATATTGATTTCAAATCATAAATTATTTCAACTAAAATATTAAAACAAATAGTTGTGGAGTTAATTTTGTGAGGATGTAGTTTTTTAGTTTTGTTTTGCTTTCTCTTTGCCTTTCTTTTCGCCTTCTACCCAAAAAAAAAAAAAAACAAATAACTATATTTTCATATTCAATTAGTAACATTGTTTTTGAACAAATTAGTAACATTTTATCTTCAATTCAATTATTAACTTTTTTTTACTAAAAAAGATATTCACACTACTACAGAAAGGGATTTAATAACTTTTTTTTTTTGCCTTTAGTAGTGCTTACAAGCGCTATCTATTCACCCGCTACCGAAGGTGAAAAAAATAGGCAGCGCTTGAAAAAGTGCTATTGAAAGTGGGAATAGGTAGCGTTTCCTTGAGAAAACACTTTAAAGTTACAAATAGACAGCGTTTCCTTAAGGAATCGCTATCTATTGCATATACTTTAGACAACGTTTCCTTGAGAAAGCACTGTCTAAAGTATGAAATAGATAGCGCTTTCTTAAGGGAGTGCTGTCGATTTCTAACTTTAGGCAGTGCTTTCTCAAGGAAGAGCTACCCATTTTCATTTATTTATTTATTATTATTCACCTTGTTTTTCTACAATTCTCATCTGCGCTCAGCAATTCACAGTTTTTTTTTGTTAATAAATCAAGTTTGTATTGAAAGAGTACTAGAAGTACTCAAAAAAGCCACACATATAATGTACAAAGCTTACATACAATATTGGTAAGTATATATAAACCAAACCAAATATCAAAATAATTCATATTATAATCAATTAACTAATATACTTTAACACAATTCACAGTAAGACTTATACATAACCAATTCTAATATTTAAGTCCATAAACCAAAAGGTCGCTAACCTATACTAGACAATAACCATGCACTACTAACAATGTATACAAGCTAACCAACACACTAGTAATTCTAAACAATTTGTGCATATGACTTCCATCTTATGCTTGATCGCACAAAATCCTTATTGCCGGCCTGCATAAGATACACACACAGATCACTTGCACATACACACAAGTTTAATACTATAGGAGAGACAATAGCTAGCATAATATCAAAGTATGTCATACCCTTTAATTGTTGATAAAATTTGTAACCACATAATGACACCACTCGTCTTTAAATTGAGTAAGTTGATCATCAGAGTATGTGATGCATTTACATTCAGGAAAATACTACAAAATGAAAATTAAATCAAATTAGAATTGCCAAATCTTAGTAATTAAATTATATAAGCTAGAACTGAAATTAAATACCATTATTGGGATTTGCATTTGGTTCTGAATGATAATATCCTTGATAAACTTCAGAACGTAGTAGCCACAGTCGTTGTCGTTCGGTTGACGGGGGCACTATAAAACCAAAAATAATAAATTAATTATTTTAATTTTTTAATTTAAATTAAATAATTGCAAAAGAATTTTCGTAAATACCATTATAAATATCCATTTAGTCGTCCTGGATGATTTATAAAATTGAGACTTGGCTTCTTTTAATCCTCGATGAATTAGCAAAGCCATGAGTGCAATATCAAACAATTTCATTGAAGTAAAGGTTTTGAACCATCATATATATGAAGATAACAATAAATGCATATATATACTTACTGATTGTACGTATCCCTCATTTTTTGTGATGGTTAAAATGCATATGCAAGGGATCTAAACAGTACACCGTGTCCTCTTTGGGATTGATCACTAACAATACCCAATGACCCCTACAAAAATGTTGTTCAGTTGGGAAATCTTAAGCAGGTAATCACATTTCATAAACGTTACTATCGTTAATAAGCTGTGTAAAAAGCTACACGTAATGTTGTGTTCCCTTGAGCATCTGTTATGTTGATAATATCACATGATGCCAGTAGATGTCTCACAACCTATATCATTAAAATGAATAAAATAAGGAACAGTTTTTGTTAAATTTATCTATTACAATGAAATGCAAGATGTATGTAATTTTGGACATATTGAACTTAGGCCTACCTTTATGCTGAAAATCAATTTTTTATTAGAAGAACAGGGATGATAAGAATCAAGTTCTATACTACTTGACAATAGAGGCTCTAATATCATGTCACTAGCAACTCTTTAAAAAATCTAAAACTATTAGGTAAACACACATGAATGGTTTTGACTCATCCTAAAGGAACCTGACCTGTTAAGAAGCTTGATAATGCAAAGAACTAGAAATTCTATAATATCTATAATCAGTGTTCTATTCCAATCTGAGACTGAAATCAAACAAGCAAGACTCATAAATTGTCTACAGGCACATCAAAGTAAACTACCTCACCTCCACTTGCCCTCTTCCAGCTGCTGTATGCAAGACTGTGCATCCTTGAGCATCTCTATAAGCCAAAATGTCAAAATTACTTCCAACAAGCTGCATTCGATCCATATTTTCACGATCTACCATAATTATTTTGGGTGTTAAAGAGGTTGATGTCTGCATTCGAAGAGTATTACATGCATGCATGATGTGGAAGCCTACTTCATATTATAGGATTAAAAATAAACATGTCTAATGCTATAACTAAAGGATTAAATAAAACACAGAGGAATAGCAAGTGATAAAACATACCAGAGTGAAATCGAGCATTGCAATCATTTTTATATTTTCTATAAGGAATTTAGTTGCAATGTCAATCACTTGGTTGTAATCGAGTAGCAGAGAAAACAGAAGGAACAGAATGCATAGCTTTCATTGAAGTTTTTGAGAGAAAATTTTACATTTGATTCTTGCATCTTACTGAACTATCTGGGCACTATATATACAATGTGTTGGAAGCTGAAAAACAGTTTGGAGAACTAAAACTACCTAACTAATTTTCTAACTGATTCTGTTACAATTTATTTGGCACGTTTTTCATATTTTGAAATACTCTAATATGCCCCCGCAAGATCAAGGTGGTTGAGGATAGGAGACCACCTTGAGCTTGGTCCTAGAATCAGTGAACAAAGCAGACGCCAAAGGCTTGGTAAGAGGGTCTGCGAGTTGACAAGCAGCAGGCACATGCTGGACCAGAAGAGACTTGTTCACCACTTTTTCTCGCACAAAGTGAATATCTAATTCCATGTGCTTTGTTCGGGCATGAAGAATAGGATTATGAGCAAGCAGAACTGCACTTAGATTGTCACAAAATAGCACGGGTGTGTGATACTGAACTTGAAGCTCGGTTAACAGGGATTCGAGCCAGAGGAGTTCGGAGGTGGTATGTGCCATGCTTCTATATTCTGCTTCTGTGCTTGACTTGGCCACTAATGGTTGCTTCTTCGAACTCCATGACACTAGATTGGGCCCAACGAAGATGCATGTACCAGACGTGGAGCGTCTGCCATCGGGATCACTAGCCCAGTCCGAGTCACTGTAGGCACAAAGTGACATTTTGGCATCAGATATGGCTGGTTGCAGCAGTAGACCAAATTGAGTAGTTGCACTGAGATATCTAAGGATGCGCTTGACTGCCTTCCAGTGAGACTCAAGAGGAGATGCCATGAATTGGCATGCTTTATTGACAGAGAATGAGATATCTGGCCTGGTTAAAGTTACATATTGGAGTGCCCCCACAATGGATCGATACAGTGATGCATCTTTGAGGCTGTCAGTGCCATGCTTACTCAACCTGCAATTGCTTATCATAGGTGTAGAAATCCCTTTGCAATCTGTCATGCTTGCTCGTTGTAACAGATCCCGAATGTATTTTGATTGTTTCAGTAATATGGAGCCATTAGACAGATATTTGACTTCTATGCCAAGAAAGTAATCGGGTCTGCCAAGATGTTTGAGTGCAAATGCTGCATTTAATTTGCTAATCAGATCAGAAATGAGTTTGGCAGAAGAACCTGTGATTAAGATGTCATCAACATAGATCAAGATGTATAAAGTGACTCCATGGCTGATGTATATGAACAATGAAGGATCACAGCGACTAGCTTTAAAAGGAAGCGCTATCTATTCCTATCCATCAACATTCAGTAAAGGAATAGATAGCGCTTCCATAAGGAAGCGCTATTTAAAGCCTTCCACTATTTTTAAGTAGTGTTTCTTATTAAAACGTTATTGAATGTGTGCTATTAAAGCTTCTTTTTGTAGTAGTGTCATTCATTCAAATTGGTAAAATACATCCAAAACAACACAAATTCAACATCACTAAAAACCGAAAAGGATGAATCTGCGAACAAACTCACATCACCCAAGTTAATAGCATAACACGGCAAAATGCCTACAAATGTGACAAAATCAAAGTGACCGAAATACCGAAGCCTCTAGATCTGTAATGTTGACACCCAAGTCTTGATTGAATCTGTAATGGATCGAAGTTGATCTTCCAATCTGAACCAAACGAACACCGCAACAAGACGGGAAACCAAACGACGTCGCAACAAGACGACGAACAAAACACCGACGCACGCAGACGACGAAAACACGGAAAAACACAAAAGAAAAACCAGATCTATATGGAAAAACCACTTTTTTAGATAAAAAAGGGAAAAAACGATGTAGAGTGGTGGTTTCAGGCCAAAAAATGACCCAAAACCACTCCCTTCCGATAAATAAGAAAGAAGGAAAATAAAAATAGAAGGAAGGTTGAGAGATAGAGGTGGCTAGGGTATTACGTATATTCCATTCAAATAGTTAGAGCTAGCTAGACTTGATAGTTCCATTTCGATTGACTTCAGTAACTTCAATTATTATAGGATTGATTTTAGATTAAACTACATGTTAAATTTTAATATAAACACCACTAAATTATGAATGCCTAAATAGGAAGCAAAATATAACTAATTTATATTTATTTATACTAAAATCACCACTTATTTAATATCTGTATAAAAATTAATTATTTTATATTTTTATAAGCAAGTATTATATTTGTAAAAAAAAAACAAATATTATATTAATAGGAATAATAGGGGTACTTACTCATGCCCATATACAAATAATAAAATTGGCGCACCTGCCACCTATGCCTTCGCCGCAATATATAGCCCACCATATGTTGTCTGTTACTTATCATTCATCACTCATTAACAGTCAATTTGCATGAGACATGCAAATTAACTAGTGATTTTGCACGGATTTTTATATATCTACAGAAAATCACATGGCATAAAGCAATTCTTAGGTATCTAAGTGATTTTATGACCATCCAAGTTGATCAAGGTTGTCTTGTCAAAAAAAAAAAAAATTGATCAAGGTTGTAATCATTATTCTATAGGGGCCACAGCTGGAAAAATGTACATACATATATTTGTCATGAAATCCTCTCAAGATCATATCTTAGGACACTAATCCTTACTAAACTTGTTTGGTTTTTATTTTATTTATAATAATAAAATATATTGATAAAAAGTATAAGGGATAGAGGTACAATAATGACATCAAAAGCAAGGGGCCAAGTGTAAATATAATAGTGTTAGTAACCAGCCAAACCAGTATTAGTATTGTACACTTGTCTATTCCCAGCAGATACACCAATCAACAGAAAAAAAAAAAACAGCACCTTAGATCCCTTAAATCTGTTCCAACCCGTGGCCAGCCACCACATATTTACACGGAGACAAAACCTGGACAGGCAGAAAGGAGAACTATAAGTGGCACACCAAAAAAACATGACCCAGTACAGAATCAATATAGCCGCAGTATAGGCCAAAACCGAGACCTAAACCTGTTTCGTTTGACATGAACATCCCCGAGACTGCAATTTTGTATATTGAATCTTTAAGAATACAATCAATATAAGACCTTTGTGATAAACCTAAAAGCCTCTAACTCATGTCTCTTTACATGGTTGTCAATGCCTAGAACAAAAGAAGCTAATTTCCAATCTTAAAAAAAACTGACAAACATTAGTATGATCAATACAAAGTAATAAAATAGATGACTCAATTTAAGTGTCTTACTATCTATTAGTTGTAATTAGTTTCTGATCTATTAGTTGTATTTAGGTTCATGTATCAGTTAGACACTTGAGTCCCTCTATCTCATTATTCCCCTGTTTCTGTTAGGATCATTTTTCTGTTAAGTCTGTTACTTTCTGTTACAAAGCCTTAGCTGTTTAGCTCTCATCACAAGTATGTTATATATATAACAGCAAGTCATCTTGAATGCAATTCAATTCTTTCAATCAATACAAAGTATAATTCAGTAAAGTTCAATACAAAGATCATAAATATTGTTGAAGTAGAATATAATCTATATATAGAGAACAAGGAAAAAAAAAAGAATTTTCTCTCATTGACCTTAAGATATGTACATTAATACTCCCAAAGCCCATGGAAAAGATGACTTTATGAATTTAATATATTGTATTTTTGTTTGTTGATAGTTTTGATGTATATTGGTTGAAGTTATCCTTGTACTTTTAATTCAGTTTGATATATATATATATATATATATATATATATATATATATATATATATAATATGTCACTTGAAAAATATCGAATTAATGTTCATTTAAATGAATTAATGTTGATTTAAATGTCTAAGGCCTCATGTTCTTGTTTTATTTTTTATTTTATATATATATATATATATAATATGTCACTTGAAAAATATCAAATTAATGTTGATTTAAATGTCTAAGGCCCCCATGTTCTTGTTTTATTTTTTATTTTATTATTAAATATATGGTGACTTGTCACCTTGCTTAAAATAAATGTCTAAGACAAAAAGTTCTTAACAAAAAATTGGAATGGATTCCCTGTCTTTTGGGCGGGAAAGTTAGCGTAACTTTGATGTATTTTATGAGATAAAGGTGAGAGAAATTAAAATGAGAAATAAGAGAAAATAATATAGGAGAGAGATAGAGAGAAAGTCAACGTGACTTTTTTTCCTTAAAGTTAGAGGATCCGTTCCCAATAAAATTTCTCATTATAGGTAGGTACGTAGAGGTAGCTTAGCAGTCATAATTTTAGGTTCAAATTATAATAAACTTTTCAGGCAAGAAAAAGAACTATTTGTAAGCTGTTAATTAATCCATAGTACCCGCAAATAAAAATATTAATCTTTTTGTCTATTTTGTAAAAGAGAGTACTTTTCTACAAATAATTTCGTTTCTAATCCAAGTGTAAAATATAGTGTAGTGTTTTGTATCTAAGGAGAGATTATTTATCCAGCACAAAATTTAAAAATAAAGATGATACTGGAGCCATAATTTGTATAAATGTGACATCTTTTATTTATTTTAAAATATGACCTAAACCCATCAATTCTAAATAGAGCAAATGGAAATATTTCGAATGATACAATGAGGAGACCTTACCACAACTTAAATTTATGACTTGAACATATATAAAACCCTGCTGACGCGAAGCACTAATTAAAGCAAGCTTACACTACCTCTGGATAAAGATTACATGTCTCAAAATGATGTATCACTTTTTAAACCAGTCAATTAAATTGTGACAATCACTTAAAAAGAACAAATTTATAATAAATAATATACTTAATTTTTTAAGTGACACAATCTAATTTGGTGGGACAAGAAGTGACACACCATTTTGAGACACATGATTTCCATCTTCCACATGTATGGTTTGGCATGCAGATTCTCTAGTACACATAACGTATTTGAAGACGTTATTATAGCTACAGAAGCAGCTGAAGTAGTACTGCAGTTTTGGGACCTAGTAAATACTTTTTCACATGACTAATTTAGCTTTCCATTTTTGTTTTGGTGATGATCATGGCCAACACCAGGGCTGTGACCAGGTGTTGTAGGTGCGAAATCATCTTTTGATCCCTCAGTCACACAAGCTTTAACATCAGGACTCTGAACAACAACCATTGCTTTCTTTTCTTCTTGTTCTCCAGTGAATTTTTTGTGACCAACACCAGGACTGCTTCCTGGTGTTGTGGGTCGGAATGCATTTGTGTCTGCACCTGAATATTCTCCAAAACTTGCAACACTTTGCTTTGGTATCGTGGGTGAGTCCACTTTCTTCTCTGATGATGGAGTAGGAACATTAACACTATCTGTGTTCAATGCCTTTATCTTCCTTCCATGAGTTAGAAGAGACTCATGACAAGCAACTAGTGCGAGAAAAACAGCAAAATATTTGTGCATGGGCTGAAATTTAGCCATGGTAATTAACTGAATGGTTTTATGTATGGTATAGGTAGAGAAAAAATTAAGAGAGAGAGAGTGGCCAATTATCTATAGTATATAGGAAGTTTTAGGTAGCTAGCTCAGATGATTAGATGCAAATATGAAGGGAGATGATATGATAAGTTAGAGATCATTAGGGTATTTATAATGTTGTTGAGTATGTCAATGCCATCCCAAGATTCTAAGTGCAAATTATGTCATTTGACTAAATATGTGGAGTGCCTGTTCTCGTCAAATCTGGACCGCTTATACATAAAATAGCTTTTAATTCCATGGACCTTACTTTTTAACTTGAAGGAACATGTCTTTTTGCTTACATAAAAAAATAAAATTGTTTTCATAATCTTTTATAAATTATTTGTATCACTTTGATATGTCTCTCTTTTGATGTGTCCACCTCTTCTTCTGTTGCATACTTCTTTGAATGATTTAGTTTCCAAGTACCAAATCTTAATTAGAACAGTCTCGTTTACGCTCTGATTTGCTAAATAATCCATATGTATGTATTGCAGGACTTGAACGAGGAAGCTTGAAGCTTATATCGTTCTTGACTTGTGGTTGTTGGTATAATGAGTTGGGATATTCCTGAATACGATGCTCGATCAAACTGGTTTTGATGTTAACTTAGAAAAATAAATTCAAGCTTGAATTTATAATTAATTATAAAAATGGTTTTGTATTGCTTTCGTGTCAATTGGGGGCAGAAGCAGGGGCATGTAATTTTCTGTTTGTGGGGGAACTTAAGCTATTATTCAACCTTTTAGCTATTTTGTGCTGATGGTTGAAGAAATATCTTTGCTTTTTGACCTTTTAGTTGCGACACTGTAGAGACATTGGTTCATTGTATATGGATTTAGATACCCTTTATATTCAATCTAATACATTTTTTGATTATTAAAAAAAAAAGTTAGCGAGCCTTGTGCATATGTGTATATTTTTGGATACAAAAACATAAGTTTAGATTATGAGGATTTACAGATGAAAAATATATTTATATTAATTATTTAATTAATTATACTTTTGGTCCTCCATGTATCATGATTGTGTAATTTTGATCCCTTAGTTATTGCGTCAATCGGGTCCCACAAGTATCCCCTTGTTACAATTAGGTCCCTCCGTCACTGTCATCCAAATTTTAATGTCAGTAACCTATGTGACACACAATAACTAATTTGATACTTAGTGAAACCACTTTTCTTGATAATGGGAGGATATCTCACTATATGATAGTAATTATGATGAATACTGGGAGTCTAGAGCTATCAAAATGGGCCAACCCGACTCACCCGTGTTGGCCCACCACTGCTTGAGCATAAAAATGGGTCAACCCAACTCGGCTCACTTTGTTGTTAGCCAGGAAATAGCCAACCCGACTCGACTCACCACGGGTTGGTGGGTTATGTGGGTTGCGTCACTTTTATTTAAAAAATTAAAAAACAACCAGAAAATTTAAAAATAATAATAATATAACATAACATAACATGTGTTCTCACTTCTCTCACGAGTCACGAATTTGAAATAGGTCTGAGAAACATATTAAATTATCACTTTCTCTTTGTTTCGGTTAACAATAAGTGGATGTTGCGAGTTAATTTTTTTTTTTAAGAAAAAAAACCGGTGCAACCCATGAGCGAACCCGACTCACTCGGGTTGAACCTACCCAACCTGCGGGTTAGGTGAGTCGGGTCAAAATAATCTGAGGTTAAAATGAGCTAGATTTTAGACAATCCAACCCATAGATGAGCCGGATTGGCTCACGGTTCCAACCCATTTTGACAGCTCTAAGTGGGAGTAGACTAGCAATTGTAGGGTACAAACTATATATGTGCAAATCAGTCACATGCACTTAGGCTACTGGTCGCATAAAAAATTGTATGGCAAAATGATAGACGGCCTGATTGTAACATGAGAATTACTTAGTGGGCCTAATTAGAACATGTAGGATCAAAATATTACACCATTGTAATACGTGGACGATCAAAAGTGCAATTAAGTCTAGTTATTTGTAAATTGTAATTTTATCATCACACCTCAAAAGATGAGGCCTTGCAGCTTGTTTAGTCATTTAAGATCTAGATGATTTCAAAGTTCAAATGACCAATTTGAGGGTTGGAACCACTGTTGAACTACCAATCCGAATTTCGCATGACATGGAGATCGCCGAAGCACTAGGGTAGAATCATGGTTGCATTGTAAAGCCACAGGCAGAACTCAGAAGGTCAATTTGCAAAGCTACAGAGTTTGATTTGTAGAGCCATCGTTGAAGTTTAATTTACTGTGAAGGAAAGGAGAAGCAATAGTAGGAAGAAGAAAATGAAGCAGCAAAAACCCTTCGAAGATGATTATCAATCTATCATGTACGTTGATGGAATTAACAGTGTTACACGAAAAGGACAATGTCATTAGATTTTTATAAGTTGGGGGAGCAATTTGAAACCTTTATTAGTTAGAGAATAAAATTGAAAACAGAAAATAAGTTACTGGACAAAAGTAGTATGATTTTGGCCAAATTTTATCTAGAGTATTATGATTTTATTTATTGTTATTTACTATTTACCAAATTCCAATTTTTAGGAGTCTTTTACTCTAAAGCTAAAGACAAGTCCATCACCTTGAGTACAAGACAATATATTTTTAATAAAATTCTTAATTATCGAAAAAAAAGGAGTCTTTTACTCTACTTATTTTTACTTCATCTTCTACGGGGATGAGGATCATCTCAAAATGATGTACCAATCTTTGTCACATTCAATTAAAATATGTCATGTCGTTTAAAAAGAATATATTTATAATAAATAATATAATTAATTTTTCAAGTGACATAATCTAGTTGAATGTGATAGGAAGTGACATCTTAAAACACATGATCTCCATCCCTTCTACTGCGAATGTCTACTAAGTACTAAATTAATAAATTTTAAATATACTTTAGGAAGAGGTTTCACGAAAAAAAAAAAATAATCAAGTTATTATAAATTAACGACACAATCTAAGCTAAAAAATTATATTTTTAAACAAACCAAAAATTGGGTCTTCCAAAAAATGAATCAAGTTGGAGTAACATTTTATCCTTCAAGCTAAGCTAGTACTTCCAAAAAAAACTAAGCGAGTACTGAACTCTTCCCAACTCGTTTATTTCCTAAATGTGTGACCTTTCATGAAAGCCCAAGTGCTACAACTAATATATTTTGCTTTTTTAATATGAAGCTTGCTATGGTGGCAAGGCAAATGGCAAAGCCCTAGAGCTTCATTTTCTCAATTGATGAGTTATGGTAATTAAATGAATGAATAAAGAATAGTTGATCGACTTGCGCACCACCAAAATATATGGACCCTGCAGAAAGATGGGGATTCTCCTGTACCTTCCTTCCACTTAGGTATATAGCATTAAAAATATACTACTATAAGTGAATGGTCTCTGTTCAATCTCTGAAATCTTTTTACTAATTTGGTCGACAAGTTCGAGTGAAACACATCTGTCTGTGGGATCCTCTGTTGTATCAAATGCTAATTAAGTTTCAAATGGGTTGCATGATTGCTCAGCCGCAGGCTTAAAGCTAAAGAAAGAGAAAGATTCTTACAATATAGTCTTTTCATAGTTATATATGTTTCACTACAAGAAATTAAGCTATTTCCCAGGGCTTTTTACCCAGGGAAATAAATCCCTAGGAAATTTTTACATTTCCCACGGCCAAGACCCTCGGAAATGTCTCGCTTGATTTCCCACGGCTTGTCCCTGGGAAAAAGAGGCGCCAAACATTCCCGCTTTATTTCCCACGGGCTGGGCCGTAGGTAACAGAAAGCGCTGTTTCCCACGGATCGAGCCCTGGGAAATGGCTCAGTTTTCCCACGGGCATAGCCGTGTCTAGTCAACACGGAGTTTCCCACGGAAGTCCCGTCGCAAATCAGGAGGTGTTTCCCACGGCCAAGCCCCTGGGAAAGACAGGCGGTGTTTCCCACGGCCAAGCCCCTGGGAAAATCATCTTCCTCCTCTTCACTCGGTCCCTTCGCGCCTCAGCTGTTCACATGGTGTTCGCTCGCCATACTGCAATCGTGAGACTGAAGCGCCTCTCTTCTTCTTTTCTTCCCTGGCAGCGAAGGTAACTCCTCATCCTCCTCTTCCTTCCTTTCTCTTCTCTTTTTCATTTCCTCCTTCTCAAACGTTCTTGCTGACAGAGTGGTAAAGGGACGATCTCACTCACCGTCTTCATTCCCTCAACCGCCGCCATTGTCTTGCTCCGTCGCACGCCGTCCATCGCCGTCCTCAGAGGTTGGAGCAGACACCAACACAAAGAACAAAGAAAGGGCCGTCGCAATCGCCATATAGGTAACTTTTCAACTTTTTTTTTTTGTCGAACCATTCAAGGGAATATCCTTGATAATATTTTATCCTTCCCCTGTGGCTGAAAATGAAATTAAAGTAGATGAGATATTTTGTCTGTGTGTTAATGCTGTACATCATCATTTCAGTTTGGTATAAATCCATTTGATTTCTTTTGGAAGCAAAAAATCTTAAGCACCTACGAAAGATGACACCCACTATTAAATCTGGATGCTATAAACTAACACAAACACAATTGTTCTGCTTTGTTTAGCTCACAACTTTCTTCTGTCATTGGAGAAAAGGCACAAAATATCGATAAGTATCAGATAAAGCACCAAAACCAAGTGAACTAAAAAATGATCAAATATAACTACACCAATATTTTTTTAAAAAAAAATGCTAGTAGTTTCCTAGTTTTGTCCTCTTTAAAAAAATATTTGACCCTTTAAGTGTCTTGTTATAACTGATAATTGAACAACTGATAAAAAAGCGTTGTCCTATGGAGTCCATCTAGTAACTAAGACACAATTACTTCAAATTTTATCTTTCAATTTTCGTCCCAATGTCGTATTATGATCTGCAGACCATGAGAATTTTTTTTAGAATAAGCAGTTCGAAATTGGAGCAACAATAGGCGTATAATATACTTTGTCCTCATGTTGGCTTTCATTCTTGTCAAATGTGATGGGAACTGGTAGCAAATCTGATTCATTCTCTTGGCGAATAAGATAAAAAAACATTGTTTTATGACATGATTTCCTATGGCTTATGAAGTCATAATGATTCATCCCATTAGACTTGTTCCCTTGTGACCTCTGAGCTATACCAAGTCAGTTTACATTGAGACGTTTAAATAGTGGGAAAAAATGGTAACATCATAAAGATGTTTTCAGCTTCTGAACTATATAATCACAGCCTGCTTTCACAGTATTTATGAATTTTCAATGGTTAGTAGCGCTAGTCTTTGAGTAGGAGGCCATTTCCAACTCTCTATTCTGATGCCATCATGATCTGTGTCCTGCTATTGAGGCTTTGAATGAAATACCAAAACTCTAATCATTCAGAACATAGATTTACTGGACTTAAGCCCCCTCATATGCATGGTCCAATAGCATAAGTTGAATCATTTAGGCCATTTCTAGAGTTATCAGATGTGATATTGTTAGTTGTAGTAGTTTCAAAACCTTAGTACTCCTTTGTGCTGGTGCCACTGCTGATTATTAGCCAGAATTTGCCTTTTGTATCTTCCTCTTCTGCAAGTTTCGCGCAATCTCAATGCAGGCTTGATCAACCATTCCAAGAAAATCATTGACTAAGACAAATAGTTGAAGATTGTGTTCTGCAGTGTCTTTTGAAGCTCCCCCTTGAAAATATTCTGCTGTTCTCTTGATTAGCTGCATTACCCTTGTTATCACATGCCTAAAAATTATTTTACTATGATTGCTTTGGATATCTAAAAAATTTGCATTTATTTTGCATTCTTCAATTATCATCAATCATTTCTGGGGATTCCTTTTGTCATCTTTAAGAATAGGTGACTCCTTTTAGTGTGTGAAATTCATTGAGAGATTGTACCCAAAAAAAATGTGATTGCTATTCTCTTATTGTTAAAATTTATCTGGATTTTTTATTAATATGCAGAAGATGGATTGTTATCCTTCGAATCGTAGTTGGGTGTATGATAGGCTATATCCGAAAAGAAGGGGTTTGAAACCAACTTTCGTAGATGGGGTTGAAGAGTTTGTTACCCAAGCAAAGCGACAAAAGTGTTTCATCGATGATGGAAACCGAATTAGATGTCCATGTGCTAAATGCCGATGTCGAAAGATTAAGAGTGAAGACCTTGTGAAGACTGACTTGTATATGAATGGGTTCCAGGAAAATTACTGGATTTGGACTCTCCATGGTGAAGAAGTGCCACATGTTGATTTAGGGGTTGATGAGAATTGCACGGGTGTCTCAAGCACTCGTGCAGATATGGGATGTGGGGAACAGTTTGTGTCAATGCAGGAGATGGTGGTTGATGCTCTCGGGGTAAACGAGGCGCATGATTACGATAACACTGAAGATCTTCCGAATGAGGAAGCACAAAGATTTTATAATCTTTTAACTGAGACAACAAAAAAGCCATTGTTTGAAGGGGCCTCAGACTCTAAATTATCGCTGTGTGTGAGACTTTTAGCTTGCAAGTCCAATTGGAATATTCCTGAAAAGTGTTTGGATTTTTTTATGAAAATGCTTCAGGACGTGACACCTATAAAAGGAGTTGTACCAAAGAATTATTATGGTGCAAAGAGGTTAGTGTCGAAGCTGGGATTGGAAGTCAAGAGGATTGATTGTTGCATTAATGGATGCATGTTGTATTACGACAATGAATTCGGCATAAATGATGGAGCTTTGGTCAAATGCAAATTTTGTCAAGCTTCGAGGTATTGCCCTCCCAAGTCTGGGACAAGTAATAACAAACCAATTCCTGTAAAGGCGATGTTCTATTTGTCAATAGTTCCAAGGCTACAGAGAATGTTCGCATCAATGCAAACTGCAGGAAAAATGACATGGCACTTTGAGAACAAAAGAACTTCAGACGTCTTACGGCATCCATCCGATGGTGAAGCATGGAAGCACTTTGACCGGGTACATACTAATTTTGCTTCGGATCCACGTAATGTACGACTTGGTTTAAGCTCCGATGGTTTTACCCCGTATATCCAAGCGTCGGCTTCACCATATTCTTGTTGGCCCGTAATTGTTACTCCATACAATCTTCCTCCTGATATGTGCATGTCGAAACCTTATATGTTTTTGATGTGTCTCATACCGGGACCATCCAATCCGAAGGCTGGTATTGATGTTTATTTACAGCCTTTGATTGATGATTTGAAGAGGTTGTGGAGCGGCGTGTTGACGTACGATATTGCAAGGAAGGAAAATTTTATAATGAAGCAGCTTTGATGTGGACCATTAATGACTTCCCTGCTTATGGTATGTTATCTGGTTGGGGGACTCATGGTAAATTGGCATGTCCACATTGCATGGAGTATACAAAGGCCTTTACCTTGAAACACGGGGGGAAAAGTTCTTGGTTTGGCTCGCATCGTATGTTCTTGGAAATGGATCATTCATTTAGACGGAATAAGAATGCCTTCAAAAGGGGGGAAGTTGAAAAAGATGCACCACCGCCTAGGTTCAAACCGGAAGAGATTTGGAGTAGAGTAAGAGAACTACCAAAAGTCACTGGCAATGGTCGTGTGTCCAAATTACAAGGATACGGGGAAGGCCATAACTGGACAAAAAGAAGTACTTTTTGGGACCTCCCGTATTGGAAAGATAATTTGTTGAGACACAATCTCGATGTTATGCACATAGAGAAGAACTTTTTTGATAACATAGTAAACACTGTCATGAATGTCAGTGGGAAAACCAAGGACAATGAGAAGGCAAGAATGGACTTAGCTTTGTACTGTAGGCGACCGGAGTTGGAGCTAAAGTCGCAGGCTAATGGGAAGATGTTAAAACTGAAAGCTAGTTACACTTTAACTGTCGATGAAGCAAAGACCGTTTGTCGCTGGATAACAGAACTTAGGATGCCAGACGGTTATTCTTCCAACTTAGCAAGATGTGCCGATGTTAACAAAGGAAGGATGCATGGGATGAAAAGCCATGATTGTCATGTATTCATGGAATGTTTACTTCCTATTGCTTTTAGTTCATTGGCCGTGCATGTATTGAATCCGCTTACTGAATTGAGTCAATTCTTCAAGGATTTGTGCTCTGCAACGTTGAGGGAGAATGACCTGATTAGGATGGAGCAAAATATTCCCATAATTCTATGCAAGTTGGAGAAAATATTCCCCCCTGGTTTCTTTGATTCTATGGAGAGGTAGTTGAGCTCATGCCCGATGGTCGACCTATTATTAGGCCTAGTGGTAACGGGTAAGAATTAATTAAATTTCTATGTGTTTGGTTGATTCATGCATTGTATTATAATTTATTACCATGTGTTTGATTGGTTCATGCGTCTTTACTGTTAAGGTTCCTTCCTTGTAAGAGAGCAGCGAGTGCCATCGCGTTTGTTATCCAGCAAAGGTATCATAGGGCATTTACATCATGGGGAAAACTCACTGACAATGAGCGGATTAGTATGTTTGATGCGTTTAGAGTAAGTAGCAAATTTCAATTTACTTAATGTGGTTTTTATTATTTCCGAAACTATTAGTATAACAATTGTTATTTATCTTAAAACAGGGTCAGGCGACATGGAGGAACGAAGATGAGTCAGAGATCCAGAGGATCTTTCACCATAAAGCCTCCGAACGCCTTTCTGATATGCTTAGGGAGGCTCGTGAGAGTGGCATACAGCGATCCTGGATTGGAGATGGTATTTGGGAGGAGTTGCGTCGTTATTGGGCTTCTGATCAATTTAAAAAAATTTCTGCTCAGGCAAAGAAAAATAGAGCATCAGAAAAGGGTGGGAGCCTGCACACAGGAGGAAGCATTTCCCAGTCGCAGTGGGCAGATCGTATGGTATGCTCATACTGTCATTCTTTATGCATTAAATATATTTATTCCAACATCATAGTTCATTACTTGTTATCTTAATCATCTATGCTTGTGTTATAGGCTCGCCGGTATAACCGAGGAGTACAGATTCATGAGGTTCACAAACGCACCCATACTAGGAAGGCTACCGGCGAGTACATAGATGAGCGCTCCAAGCGTACTCAGGTAATATGCCGTTTTGATTTTTGAAGAATCTATTGACTTTAATAGATATTGTAACACTCATACTTTACTGGACTTGAGAGGCAGAGAGCCTCAAATGTTATGACTAGTTTTAGCATTGGCTTTTGAGCATTGGCTTTTAGGGAGTTGAATATATTGCTTTGTGTGAATCTTATTAAGCTTTTGATGACTTGCAGTTTTAAATTGTGGTGTTCAATTTGTAAAGGTTGAGGTTTAGGGGAAACTCTGTCCAATTTTCTGCATAATTAATCGTGTAACATACTATTCATGTTTTGATTACTGAGTCTGTTGAGTCACTTTATATTTGGACCTATTGATACTTTCTTAATTTGGAAATGTTATAACTAGTTTGGACATGAGAATTTGTGTGCATCCTATTGAGCTTTTGATGATGATTTATGGATTTAAATTGCGGTGTTCTGTTTGTAAACATTGGGATGTTGTAGTTTTAGGGGAAACTCTGTCCATTTTTCTGCATAATTTATCTTGTAACATATTGTTCAAATTTTGATAGTCTGATGTATTGTAACAGGAGGAGTTTCATGAGAGGATGAGTCAACATAGGTCTCAATCATCAGCCTCTTCACCATCCACCCCAGCTAACCCACAGGAGGACGAGCAGCTTGCGCTGAATGTTTGGGCAGAAGTCGTCGGCGGCAAGTATAAGGGTCGTTTGTGCGGTCTTTGGGGACCTTGCCGGCAACTATCGGAAAGGGGCCTCGCGCAAGTTAGAGATTAGGGTTGGAGCGTCCACCACATGCAGACGTTACCCTTAGGAGTCTGCGGAGATTGCTCAGTTGAGGCAGATGTTGATCACTTCCCAAGAGAGGGAGCGGCAGAGGGATGAGGAGCATCGTCTGATGATGGATACGATGCGACAACTGATGGAGACAAGTCGATCACGGCAGATTGCAGCGGCCCCCGCCCCCGCGACGGCAGCGGCCTAGTCGGGCGCGACCCAGCGTGCTCGGGGAGGACGACGACTCTCTTGACCATTTTGTTGAGGAGCCTTATAATGGGGATTCTTAGTTTATTTTACTTATCATGTTTATTATGTTTATTATTTTTCGTTGAACAAATATGACTTGAATAACATTTTGTGTTGAACAAATATGACTTGAATAACATTTTGTGTTGAACAAATTGTTTGCTTGAATTATGATGTTAATTTCTTTGTTGATGCATTCATATAAAAATAATAATTATTTATTTATCCACTTTAGCATAAATTAATGTATATAAGGTTTTATTTATAATTTAAACAAAACATATATTTCCCAGGGTTAGAACCCTGGGAAATTTCCCAGGGATAGATCCCTGGGAAAGATTTCTCAGGGTTCTAACCGTGGGAAATATTTCCCAGGGATAGATCCCTGGGAAATTTCCCAAGGTCAGTAACCTCGGTATTTCCTGCATGAGGCCCTGGGAAACGTTTCCGATCAGCTGAAAACCGAGGGATCTAAATCCGTGGGTCATCCCTGAGAAATGTGTATTTTCCCACGGATTTTATGGATTTCCCAGGGTCATAGGCCCTGGAAAACAGCGAAAATTCTTGTAGTGGTTTGACTTGCATCAAGATTTGGCACTGCACTGCATTTATGGTGTATTTTATTGGTTATCAGCGAGACTAGGATTTGGCATTGATCTTCAAGCCGCCTTCTGGTTTGATCCAATCACAGATTGGTGGCGGTTGAGACTTGAGAGTTACAGACTGTGCTGTACTGTTCCTGTTTTTCTGCAACATCGTCCAACTTTGCACTTATGATTGTGTTTTTTTTATTCTCGTGGACAATTATGGAAAAATGCATCCAATGTATCGCGAGACAATTTTGAAGACGGCCAAAACCAAAACAACTTGGTATTAATTGGACCTGATTTAAAACCTTGGTATTTACTTATATATTCTTATATATATGATCAGCGATGCTAGCTTGTTTAGTGAAGATGTTGTACCTATGGTCTCCAGGAGACAATTTTAGTTTTGATTAAAACAAAAATGAACCAGAAATATACTTATCGTACAAGATTTGAAAATTAAATCATATTAATAGATTTATATATAGCGCAATGTGGCTTTTTGACCAAACTGAGTTCCTTTTAGAAACTATTTATCAGTTTAGGGTTGTTCTGAAATTATTTACCAATGGGGGATCGTTTTGAATATTTTATTATTTTTGGGTCTGACGGGTCAAAGGCGCTACTGCAGATGACGCCTTTGAAGGCGCCACTGCAGTTGGCGTCTTTGACTTTTATAAAAAAAAAAATGAAAAGGGGAGCCGCATTTGGCAGTGGCATCTATAAAAAAAAATATGTGCAATGGCATAAGTCGAGGATCGGGATCAAGATTTGTTGCATTATCAACTCCTGATGAGGCATCCAAAGCTGTAAGTAGGTGGTATTTTCATGTTAAAAATAGTCAGTGGTTTTTTACTTTAAAAATGATTTCTTTTCCCTTTATTGTGTGGTAGCTCTTGGAGATGAATGACAAAATGGTTGTAAGCAAACCTCTGTATGTGACTCTGCAATGCTCTCGCCAAATAAATTTTTTTTTACTACTGTAATAATTGATGAATTTTTATTGGTGTAAATTGTTATTGCTATTATTTTTTTGTGCCTCCTGTAGTGCTGAGGTGGCGGCCTCACAAATATTTGGGATTTTTTTTATTTCAATTATTATATTATTTTGTCTGTTTTATTGGTTATTTTATTATTTTCTATTATTTTATTTATTTTGTTTGTTGGTTGCTTGATCAGGAAGGGATTCATTTATTAGGATTAGAGGATTAGATATGGTCAACTCATTATCTGGTGAATGGTTTTTTTGAGAAATAATTTGTTTGGTTAAGTATGTGCAAATATCTGGTGAATCGGGTATAAATATCTGGTGAATTCAGTTCATTATCTGGTGAATGGGTTTTTTTGAGAAATAAATTTTTTTGGTTAAGTATGTACAAATATCTGGTGAATCGGGTACAAATATCTGGTGAATTCAGTTCATTATTTGGTGAATGAATTTTTTTATAAATAAATTTTTTATCTTTTTAAAAAAGGTCAAAATTTTAAAAAAAGAAAAAGAAAAAGGGGTTGCCTGCTACAGTAGCGCTACTGTAGCTATCAGGGGGAGGACGCCATTGCCAAATGCGCCTCCCCTTTTCATTTTTTTTTTATAAAAGTCAAAGACGCCAACTGCAGTGGCGCCTTCAAAGGCGTCATCTGTAGTGGCGCCTTTGACCCGTCAGACCCAAAAATAATAAAATATTCAAAACGACCCTCCATTGGTAAATAGTTTCAGAACAATCCTAAACTGGTAAATAGTTTTTAAAAGGAACCCAATTTGGTCAAAAAGCCGCACAATGTATACGTGTACTACCAAGAGAAGAAAAAAACGCACGATTACAATACTGACTACAAAAAGAATGGTTCCTATGAAAATCATGATTTGACTGAGTTTTATTAATGAGTCATTGTGGCTACTAATAATGCGGGAGGCAGATTCGCCATTCCTTTTCTGAAATTTGAATATGCATTATTTTGACACGGAATCAAGCAAGGATTTTTGAAAAAAACACACATTTTCTAGAGTTGTAATGATATATTTTTTTTACTAAAAAAGATATTCATTCATTTAAATTGATAAAATACATCGAAAATAACACAAATTCAATATCGTTAAAAATATGACAAAATCAAAGTGACCGTCATCCAGGTTAATAGCATAACACGGTAAAATGCCTACAAATGTGACAAAATCAAAGTGACCGGAATACCTATGCCTCCGGATCTGTAATGATATTAAGAGGTGAACTCTTTGATCATTTTATTAAGGTTTTTATTATCCTGTGTAATTTTACACATGTTAATTAAAGATCTCAAAAGAGTAAATTTATATAGAAACGTGTGTATTTTATACTTTCAAAACAAATTAGAATGTTTAGTTTTTCAATAAATAGTTATTGTTTTTGGGTTTCTGAACCTGTGCAAAATTACACATGATAGAAAAATCCTTTTATTAATTTAACATAAGGAAAAAAAAAAAGTTAAGGAACAAAGCCTATAACTTATCTGCTGGATATTATAAAGGTCCATTTCTGATTTTATACTCTAGTTAATAAATTTCTTTTGATCATTAAAAAAAAAAGGAATAATCGATCCTAAGGAAAAATGTTTTGGTATAAGATCACTTTTTCCAGAGTTTGGTCCTTTGTCTGGTCCCTGGAATATTCCCAGTGCATGTGTGGCCATATCATTGACATTCCTTTCATTCAACTATCGACCACGAAGTGACGAGGTTACTTGTATATGTCAACGCTGCAAATCCTTCTTTAAACTTCCTACCATCGCTTTCCATTATTTACATACTGTTTAATTTATTACTTTTTTTTCTTTAAAAAAATATATAGCGATCGAGGTTGTGTTGCTACGTTCACCAGTTACCACAGATAAATTCTGTTTTTTGTTTTGGTTAAATACATACCATTCATCTTTGGACTAGGAGATTCGTGACGAGATCTTGTATCCAGCTACTAGCTAGCTAGGTGGCTATTTTCAACCTTTTCACCATGTGAATATGAAAAGGGTGATGGTAAAGCCACTTTTGCGTTTTTAAAGTCAAAGATTGAGGCTTGCAAGTAAATGGAGAAATGGCGGTTGGTATGGTGAAGAAAAGTCACTCTTCCTTCTTTGGTGATGCACACACACGAGGGGGTTTTCCGGCTTTTTTTTATCGTTTTGGTGTTTTTATAGAAATTATTTATCAAGTATTTTTTTTGAAATTATTTATTAATGGGTCCTTTTTAATATATAACATATTTTATTTCATTCTGACGATCAAAAAGCACCAGTCAGAGTGGTGCATTTGAAGGTGTCACTTTTACTGACGCCTACCTTAAAAAAATATTAAAAAAAATAAGTCGAAGGCCCTATCCCCATAGCGCCATGCATGTGGCCAACGTGAGGAAGGCGCCATCTGCAATGGTGCCTTTAAAGGCACCAGCTGTAGTGGCGTCTTCCCCAAGTTGCGCCACATGGCGCTGCGGGACCCCTCCCCACCTAGTAAAACAAATGCTAATAATTATTATAAAAAAAAATAATGCTAATAATTGGGGCATTGTTTAAGTAACCAATAATGAAAATTTTGTATGAGAAATGATGTATTTTTTATTTTTTTGATATTATGGAAAGTGATATATTTAACGTTTCAGAAAGTATAACATTTACTTTTTCAGTACAAATTTTCCTTATATGGGTTCATTAACAAATACCTTTAAGACGATTAGCAAGATCCATAAAATAATAATCTTATTTGAAATATTTTAATTTAGTTAAGAATCCGTTACATTATTTAAGCTTGAAAAATATTTTTTGTTATATAATTTTTATATAAATTAAAAATTATTTTATCTTTGGCAAAAGTTATTAAAAATACTTTACATTCTCAAATTATAGCTTCTACCTTTTTTTTATAAAAGTTAAACCAAAAAAACATAGAACGTTTTTTAATACTTTACCTTCTCAATTATAGCTTCTACCTGTTATCTTTATTGCTATGAATTTTAATATGTTGTTATGTTGTCTTTATTTTATTAAGGTGCTATAAAACAACAACAACAACAACAACAACAACAACAACAACAATAATAATAATAATAATAATAATAATTGGTGACTATTTATTGATTTAATAATTAGTAACTTTTTATTGATTTAACTGTAATAATTTGTGACTATTTATTGATTTAATTTTATATTGATAATAATTTATTTTTTATGCCTCTTGTTATTTTAATTACTACTTGTTATTAGGGTATATTTTTATTTGTGCTTGTTATTTTTATTCACTATATTAATTCTATTTATCATTAATGTGATAATGTCATTGTTACCCTTCATAATTTTAACTATAATAATATCATTTTTTATGCTATATTTTTTCAAGCAAATAGCACCTTAATAAAATAAGATCTATTTAATCTAAAATAACAAATTATTATTATTGTTGTTGTTGTTGTTCTCTATTTAATCTAAAATAACAAATTATTATTGTTGTTGTTGTTGTTATTTTATAACACCTTAATAAAATAAAGACAACATAACATATTAAAATTCATAGCAATAAAAATAGTAGAAGGTATAATTGAGAAGGTAAAGTATTAAAAATATCACGTTCTACGTTTGTTTGGTTTAGCTTTTATAAAAAAAGTTGAATCTATAATTGAGAATGTAAAATATTTTTAATAACTTTTGCTAAAGATAAAATAATTTTTAATTTATATAAAAATTATATAACAAAAAATATTTTTGAAGCTTAAGGTAACGAATTCTTAACTAAATTAAAATACTTCAAATGAGATTATCATTTTATAGGTCTTGCTGACGAGTGTCCTAATCGCATTAGTTAAGGAACCCACAAAAGGAAAATTTGTATTGAAAAACTAAATGTTACACTTTTTGAAATGTTAAATACATCATTTCCCATAATTTCAAAAAAATAAAAAAATATATCATTTCTCATACAAATTTTTCATTCTTGGTTCCTTAAATAATGCCATAATTATTAGCATTATATTTTTTTATAATAATTATTAGCATCTTTTTTTATTGGGTGGGGAGGGGTCCCGAAGCGCCACGTGGTGCAACCTTGGGAAGGTGCCACTGCAGCTGGCGCATTTAAAGGCGCAATTGCATATGGCGCATTCCCCAAGTTGCTCCATGTGGCGCTGCGGAGACAGGACATTTGACTTTTTTTTTTAATATTTTTTTAAGATAAGCGTCACGCTGACTGACGTCTTTGACCATCAGAATGAAAAATAAAATAAAATATATCCTGTGTCAAAAAGACCCTAAACTAGTAAATAGTTTCAAAAGAATCATAAACTAGTGAATAGTTCTAAAAGAATACCAAAATGGTCAAATTCCTTATAAGTAGGGACCTGCTCCTCATAAGCGAATAGAGGTGTATTTGTGGGTAAAAAAAATATCCTTTAATTTTTATTCTAAATGTTCGGAGAATTAATCTTATGACTATCGACTGTGAAATACTCCGGTTCCATCCCGAACCTAAAAAAGGAGACCCAGCTCCTCTAAGCTTTTGACATCCCACGACAATCCCAATGACTAACATTTCAAGAGTGTCATTATTAAAGAAATTATAATATATTTTTTTTATGTAAAAGAAACCCTCCGTTCTTACCTTTGATTTTGTCTCGTCATCATTCGAGAGAGTGTTGTATGTTAAATATTTTAACTTTTAAGTGGATTCTTATTTTCTCAATTCTATTTTAATTACTTAATTTTATTTCCATTTACCCGACACACCAATAAGCTAACCCCACCGATAAAAATATCATATTTTTTGGGATAGTTTGTTTTAGATTTTGAAAGAATTGATTTTGAAAAAATTAAAGTTAAAAAAATTGATTTGTGTTTGGTAACAACATTTTAAAAGTAGGTTTAGAAGAATTGATTTTGTTTGGATGATAAAGTAAAATCACTTTTGAGGTGTAAATATATAGAATTTTGTAGGTCCTACATCTAGAATCAATTGTTTTCAACAGAAAAACTAAAATTTTTTGCTTTCCCAAAACTCAGTTTTGATCACCAGGAATCAATTATTTCCAATTGGATTTTGTACCCAAACACCCAAGTTACTATAGTAATTGGGGTTTGGGTGCTGAAAGTTTCAGCTCTTTACCAAACAAGCACTTGCTAGTTAAAAGTTATTCATCTGTGTTATTTACACACCTAATTGGGACACCCGATTACTATAGTGCTATAGTTGCGAACTTTTTTTAAAAAATAAAAATTTAGCTTTTTTGAAATTTACAATAATTTTTCACACAAATTAATCATATAATGAACTGAATTAACCAAATATTTACACGTGATTAACCAAATATTTACATGGTAGTGAAAAATGATTGTAATCTTCAGGATGATCTATTAACCATATAATGAACTGAATTAACCAAATATTTACATGTGATTAACCAAATATTTGCACGTGATTAACCAAATATTTATATGGTTGTGGAAAATGATTGCAAGCTTCAAGATGACCAATTAACCATATAATAAACTAAATTAACCAGATATTTGCACGTGATTAACCAAATATTTACATGATTGTGGAAAATGATTGTAAGCTTCATGATGACCCATTAACCATATAATGAACTGAATTAACCAGATATTTATACTGAATTAACCAAATATTTACACGTAATTAAACAAAAATATTAGTATTAAAAAAACTATTTTTTTTTAAAAAAATCAAAATTTAAAACAACAACAACAACGCTGCAGTACTCTACAGCATAGGTGTCAAAAATAAGTGTGAAAAAAACATTTCTCAAAGTCATTTTATTGTACATAATTATATTTTAGTAGTATCGGGTTTGTCGTTCTTAATGAGAAATGGACTGACAGAGCGAGAGGGTCCGGTTATTTTTTGATTCGAATATAGAATATATTTTTCATACTCGAAAAGAATCATTCCATTCTAAAAATCACAAAAAGAATCATTCCATTCTTGGTAAAGTAATTAACAATAAGAATAACTTGAATAAGATTGTCGGTAATGCTTGATCAGCTCAGCTCATAGATTCCATTTCAATAATAAGAAAAAAGTTATCTGATTCAAAACATACCGTAGATATGTTGATAAAAAACGTAGATATGTGGAATCTATTCGCGAGAGACTACCTAGTACTACTTCGCCTAGAATATAGACATTTCATTTTTCATATATAGTAATATTAAAGTGAAATTACTATACATAGTATCATCATTAGGGAACGTAATATGATTTTACAAACTTTTTGTTTTTATGAGATTTAATTAAGATGCGTCTGTATCAATATTATAATTCGAGGCATGGATGAGAAAAAGATATATTTTAAAATACCCATGAAAACTCTTAATGTGTTGATTAATGATTAATCAAATTAAGAAATCATGTTGAAACTTGAAAGGGGCAAACAAAAGCCGAGTCAAAAGCAGCACGGCTTCACAGTCCCTACCACTTATATTTGTCAGTCTGCTAGTCATTTTTGTAATAATCAATATATATTCCAGAATGAATTAAACAAATGGAGACCAAATGGAGAGCGAAAACGTAACATATAAATAAATAAGTGGCAGTGGGGAGAGTCATACGGTCTCAGTTAAATTAAGCTATGATTAATTAAATCTTTTGGTTCAGTGGTTGTAAGACCTGTCTTAGGATATTTTAGGAGTCGACTCGATTTGCTTCTGGGTTCGATTCTTGATGGTGTTAAAATAATGCTGGACCAACGAAAGTCACGTCTGACGAATCGTGATTAATCATTCGTTAACCGTATTGGGATACACTAACTTTAGAAACAAAAAAAAAAAAAAAAAAGGCTCCAACTAGTCCACTCCAGTTCCGGTGGAAATTAGTGGAGGATCTTCCAAAAGGTTGGTTCCAGGGATTGGGGAGCCCTCACTTTGATGGATCTCCACTTGCTCAATTAATCAATTAGGTAAAATACGGAAAATTAGTATGACATACATATAATAAATAATAAATGATAATATAAACAATGGTGGTTTCTAAGGTTAGAGTCACTCCTCTCCTACACCATCAGTTTTAGTCCTTATAAATGTTAATAGGGTTTTTCTATATTGTGCAATTTTATACAGGTTAAGAAATCTAAAAGTAGCAACTATTTATTGAAAAAATAAGTATTTTATTTTTGAAAATATAAAATACACAACTTCATATACAAATTTACTATCTTGAGATCCTTAATATGTACAAAATTGCACAGGATAAAAAAACTCATGTGTTGTTTTGGCTTCAACGACTCAAGAGAGGGGGGGGGGGGGGGGTGAATTGACTTTTCAAAAAATATTTCCCTCTTAAAACTTTTTCACAAAACTTTATAAATCAGAGTTGCGGATTAGTGTCCTCAGAATCTTTTACAAAATCGATGAAGGGTTTTTACAAAATCTTGAATAGAAGGTGATGAGGATAAGAAAGATTAATTTAGAAAGATTCAGAATAGGTTCGGGTTGAATAACTGAGTGATAACAAAATAAAGTTTATACAGATCAAGAACATAAATTATATTGAACTTTAAACATCAAAGTTGCAGGTTCTTGAACATAAACAGAAAGTAAAGGAGTTTGAGTTTAGGGATACCACACAACCAGATTTATCCTGGTTCAGTCACCTCCACTGTGACCCACATCCAGTCCTCGCTCCACCTGTGGGATTTCACACACTAACACACAAGCTTACCAGGTAACTTAAAAAATCACAGAGCACTCCTTCACCTCGAGATACCACACTTTTGTGAAGAGCCTCAATGTTCAACCTTAGGGATACTCACCCTAATCACTCAGAGAGACTCCCTCTCTATCTACAATCAAAAGTAAAAACAAAAGTTGATTCCTAACTCTCAGTAGTCAGATAAACAAATTGAAGCACTTATGAGTATTGAAACACTCTTTTCACAGTAAGCTCAATAAAGATGATGAATGATTTTCACAATTGATTCCTCAAAACGATTTCGTAAAACTGTGATATGGTATGATATTCGTATATGTTGTTTAAGTGTGTCCTTTGATCCCTCTTTATATAGAAAACAAGTTATAGTCGTTGGGATCAATCAAAACATATTTGGATCTGATTAACAGAATCTGTTTTCTTGATTTTGGTTCTTGAAATAAGATTCTGATTGTTCTTCTAGAATTCGCTTCCATAAAATAATTGAGTCCATTAGGAAAAATAGCCGCGTCTATCTTAAAAAATAACCACGTCCATCGTAAAAAATTGCCGAGTCCATTCAAAGAAAATAGCCGCGTCCATTTGGAAAAAATAGCCGCGTCCATTTGCCACGTCAGCAGACGGGAGTACTAACACAAAGTAATTGGACGTGCTCCAACTAGTAGACGAGCTCCATATGCCATGTCAGTGGACGGAGCTTCTCATTAAGATCTTAGCAAGTCCAAAGACTTGTGTGGATGAGCACTTTTATCACTTCAGTGGACGTGCGCTTGTGTCACTTTAGTGGACGTGTGCTTGTATCACCTTAGTGGACGTGCACTTGTATCACTTTCTTGGACGCCAGTTTTTACTATTCCCAGTGTTGGACGAGTGCTTATATTATTCCAGTGTTGGACGAGCACTTTGAAATCTTATTTCAAAAATCATTTTCATTTACGAAACTTATTCCTTTTAATGCAGGTTATGAAAAATGATTTTCTTTCATGCATCTTTTCAAATTGAGCTTATTTGTGAATAAGAGATTTCATCTCTTACAAATCATCTAAGACTTAACACTAATTTCTTCATTAAGCTCTTGTCTTGATGATTCATTGATCTTCTTCCTTGGTATTTGATTCCTCCAAGTTCTTCCTTGAATATTCTCCTTTGATTGCTCACTGAACTTGTTGAATGTTGCTTGATACCTGTCTTTACAATTTGACACTAAAAATACTTGCATACACATTAAGTTGTATTTGTCATATATCAAAATATCTAAGTCATTGGGTTTAACAATCTCCCCTTTTTTGATTATGACAAACCTTTTGACAAATTATAAGATAAGAGTATAAGTGTAGCAGACGTTAAGTGTTTTTTGACAAATTTATATCATGGTATCAAAGCAGTCAGAGCAGAAGTGTATCAGAGCAAAACAAATATTATCATAGCAGAATTTGATTTACTCTCCATTAATCATGTAAGCTTTTAAGCCGCCCCTCAACATATGCATGTATAATTCGTTTTCTCTATATCATACCCTTTCTTCATGTATAATTTGTTATTATCCCCTTTCTCTATATCATAATTTTTCTCCCCTTTTTGGCATTATCAAAAAGGTAAAGAAAAGAAACATTCAAAGCAATAGAGAAGGTAAGCATTTAAATATTCAAACATAGCATTTAAAATTGTTCATGATAGAGGGATGGGTGCATGGGCAAATCAAAAAGATGCGTCCAACTCGCATAGATGTTTTAAAGCTCTCTTCTGATCATTCATAGATATTCCAAATCAAATCATACAAGAATAAGAGCATATTTACACAAAGATACAATCATATAATCGGTTATTTTTGAGATTAGATATATGATTGATCAATTATGCTCAATTCTCTTCTAATGAAAAAGAAGCTTTCCTTGTTCAAGGGCTTGGTAAAGATATCAGCAAGTTGCTTAATTGTATCAACATATTCAATCTCAATTTCTTAACTTTGAATATGGTCTCTAATGAAATGATGTCTGATTTCTATGTGTTTAGTTCTAAAGTGCACTATGGGATTCTTAGTTTGGTTAATTGCACTCGTATTGTCACATCTAATAGGAACTTGGTTTAGTCGCACACCATAATCAACTAATTGTTGTTTCATCCATAAAACCTGTGCACAACAGCTACCAACTGCTACATATTCAGCCTCTGCAGTGGATAAAGCCACACTAAATTGTTTCTTACTGAGCCATGATACTAATGAGTTTCCTAGTAAATGACAAGTTCCACTAGTACTCTTTCTGTCTAGTTTACAACCAGCAAAATCAGAGTCTAAATAGCTAATTAAAGTACATGTAGCTCCTTTGGGATACCATAATCCCATGTCTTTTGTTCCTAACAGATACTTAATTATCCTTTTAACTGTTGTTAAGTGTGATTCTTTTGGATTTTCTTGATACCTAGCACACATGCATACACTAAACATGATATCTGGCCTACTAGCAGTAAGATAAAGTAGTGAGCCTATCATACCTCTGAATTTAGAAACATCAATAGGTTTACCTTGCTCATCCTTGTCCAGATAACAGGAGGTACTCATTGGAGTAGCCATCTCCTTAGCTTTTTCCATGCCAAACTTCTTGATTAACTCATTGCAGTACTTGGTTTGGCTAACAAAGATTCCATTTTCCGTTTTCTTTATTTGAAGTCCAAGAAAAAAGTTCATCTCGCCCATCATTGACATTTCAAACTCACTCTGCATGAGACTTGCAAACTCATTGCACAACTGCTCATTAGTAGCACCAAAAATTATATCATCTACATATATTTGTACAAGTAAAATGTTGTGTGTCTTTTTCTTAGTGAACAAAGTTGTGCCAACTTTACCTCTTTTAAGTCCTTTTTCAATGAGAAAATTACTTAACCTTTCATACCAAGCTCTAGGAGCTTGCTTTAAGCCATATAGTGCTTTAGACAGTTTATAAACATGGTTAGGCAATTCATTATTCTCAAAACCAGGTGGTTGACCAACATACACTTCCTCTTGCATAAATCCATTTAATATAGCACTCTTAACATCTATTGGATACGATTTTAATCCCATTATGCAAGCATAAGCAAGTAGCATTCTTATAGCTTCTAATTTTGCTACTGGTGCATATGTTTCATCATAATCTATGCCTTCTTCTTGGTTATACCCTTTGGCTACCAATCTAGCCTTGTTTCTTAAAATTATACCATTTTCATCTAGTTTATTCCTAAAAACCCATTTTGTACCTATTACTTGCCAGTTCTTGTGTTTAGGCACTAGTTTCCAGACTTGGTTTCTTTCAAACTGGTTTAACTCATCTTGCATAGCCATCATCCAATGTTCATCGATTATAGCATCATCTATGTTCAAAGTTAATTGTTGCATAGCAAGCAAAACAAATCATTTAAGGCTTCATTAATTTTCTTAGATTCAATTTGTGAAACAAAAGCCATATGATTATTCCAAGATAGATCAAATAACTTTGATAGAACAATGTAGACATATTATACAATGATATATAAGTCAACACAAAGATTCACAATCATTCATTAATAATGATAATCAGAAAACATATTCAATCAATATTCTTTCTTCATTGTAACCCAATTTGTGTTCGATGAAGGCTCTATGTCATGATTCCAATTTTTGCTCTTGACCTTCCACCACACCTACAAAACAGAATTTTATGTTTTTGCTATAGGTACCCAAATCTGTTTGGGTCCTTTTGAGTTAGTTGCAGTAATAGTTGTGAACACCTAATTTTGTCCGGGTATTTTCTCCTCTTATTTTTTTTAAAAAAATAAAAAAATAAAAAAAATAAAAAAAAATCTGCAGAGAAAACTGAAAAAATATATCCATTATTTGGCCCATCTCTTTTAGCTCAATCCACTTACATCATCCCATCTCAAACAAAAAGGACCGACCTTTTTAAAAATATATATATAAAATAAAAAATAAAAATAAAGTAAAAATAGGAAAGGGACAAAACAAGTGTACAGAACCAGGAGGAACAGACCAAATTCCTTAATACATTTCAGAAGCTCAAATGGAATAAGACAGTGTTAGGCATTTTCAACAAAAAATGATTTCAAGATTCAAGTATCAGAAAGGAAAAAATGGGAACATGTAACACTGCTACCTCCCTTTCAACCAGAGTCAAACCCGAATCAAGAATAAAACCACCATACATAAACAAAGGGAAGTTGCAGCACATACAGATTGAAGCAGCTATGCAGAAACACTGAGAAGGAAATGAATGAAAATGACTATCCATTGTGACCATTGGGTTCTGTTCTTGGAGTTTTGCAAGCAAGGAGGATTTAAAAAGGGGGAAGTTCAGAACAGAAAGGGGGACACGATTCACCTTCTCCTTCAAATCCCTTCTGCCGAACCTCCATCAGCAAAACAACTTCTCACCCATTCTCTCATATCTCTCCCCCTTGGTTCCATTTTCTCTTCCTTCTTTCCTCTGACCAGAACCGCGACCACTGACCTGGAGCTGCCGTCCTCCGTCGCTCGGTCGGTCACCGCTCAACACCAGGACCGCATTCGTCTTGTCATCCGCTGGGAGGACCACCACAGGCCACCACCACAGATCGCCTCTGTCTTCTCTTCCACTTGCCATACACAGATCCGCATCCCTCAGACCGCCGTGCGCCACCACGATACCCACGCAGACCCGCATCCTCATCACCGGCCAGCCACCCTGGACCTCCACTGCCTGACGTCACCTTCGTCCAGAATAGATCCACAGTTGCAAGGCTGCCACCGAGTCATCACCGTACCAGATCTCGTTGTCGCGCCGCCTTCGCCATCGCGCCAGCACCAGCCACAAACCACCATTCGAGCTTCTGCCACCGACCTGGCGCACCTTCTCGTTATGCTTGTTCATAATGGGAATTATGATGAAAATGGGTGCATCTAACTAAATGATTTCTGCTTGGTCTTGTAAGTGGGTGAGGCAACTTTCTTAGTAAATAATTTTTGGCTAAAATAAATAAAAAAAAAAAAAACGGGGAGAAACGAACCCGGGGCCCGCCCCCGCCGCGGGGGGGCCAGCGTCCCTTTTTACAAAAAAAATAAACTATCTAAAATCCTTTCTTGTAAATAGGGAAAATAATTTTAAAATGTTATTAAAATGTTTTTGCACAATTAACTGAAAACTTTTTTAAACGAGGCGTGCGGGGCTAATACCTTCCCTACTCGTAACCGATTCCCAGACTCATCTCTCTATCTTTATTTTTGACCAGTGTACCTTTAAATAATTGGGTTTTCTAAGATTTTCCCAATAAAAATTTTAGTGGCGACTCCTCTGTCTTTTTATCCCTTTTTGCGGCTCCCAGACGGGACGGGTTTTGAGAGTCGGGAGCCTATCATAGTTGGTTGTGCCATTTTTTTTCTTAACAGCTTTGAAAATATTAGTTTTACCCTTTTTTGTTTTATTTCTTTTTTAATGCTTTCATAACTGCTTTTGTATATTCTTGCAACCTTAGGGTAGAGAACTTTTGTATTTGTGTTATTTGTTCCTTTTGCAGGTTTGGGGTAGTTTTATTTTAGTAGGTTTTTGTGAAGGTTTGTGTGCTCCCATCACACACATCACTATCACAACTTGCACACACTTTTGGCTCTATACCCGAGCTTGCTCAAAACTCAAGGATTAGGCGGTGTCTCGACATTGTCATTGAAGAGGTCTCGTATCTCCCTGATATTTGTTGATTCACCACTCAGGTTGTACCCGATATCATGAGATGGTCATATTGAGAGGGTTTATCCCTACTTGTGACTAGATTCATGAATCGGATCCTTATCTTTCGGGATAGGGACAATCTGGGAACCATGGCTTTTAGAAGTTTAGACCCTACCTAATTTTCACTGATAGAGCAAACTTAGTAGCCAACCTGTTTAAAGTCATTACCTCAGGTTTGTCCAACCCTAAGTTTTACCCAATTTAGGACAAAGGGAGCATACTCTTTCTCTCTCTCCATTTTTTTTCTGGCATCATAAACATAAATTGCCATGCACATACATATTTATTATGAAGTTTTCTAAAAAAGGAAAAGGGGGGCGACACATTGTCGCTCCAAGCCCGAATGACATGTTCGAATATTATTGCACTTCTAATAAGCGGCGTGTCATAGTGAAGGTAGTGCATTGACAGCATACCCGACATAGGGTTCCCAACCCTACTGGGGCTCATGCAACATGAAGCATGTAAGGCATTTTTTTTCATGTGTTTCATTTCTAATCTTTTCTTTATTTGTGTTTCTTGACAGGAAGACCTTAGTATTAATCTTATAGCAAAGAATGGAAGGACCTAGCATCGGAAAGAGTACTAGCAATGCAAGCAGTTCCAAGAAGAGCATCAAGATCGACGTGACACTCAATGATGTTCAGAGCTTATGGGAAATTAGTCAACAAATGTCAGAAAAGGCATGTTCGAACTTTAACAACAAGTACGGGAGGATACTAGATCTATTACGTATTCCGGTGGATGCCCTCGCTCTAAGTGCATTCGCTCAGTATTGGAACTCAACTTTGAGATGTTTTGAATTGCCTGACCTAGATGTAACTCCCACCATAGAGGAGTATGCTTACATGCTGAGATTGCGTATCCAAAAGGAATCACGTGTCTATTTGTATTATGGACAATATGTGGCAGATGGGAAGATAGCAAGTCTGTTGGAACTTAAACCGGAACAATTGGATAAAGTGGTAAAAAGAAACACTACGGACTTGAAGAGGCGATTCTTGGAAGGTTACCTTAGGGAGTTGGCTCAACAACAACGATGGGTCATTTTTAATAGGTTGTTGGCTCTCCTTATCTACGGACTGGTGCTTTTTCCCTTTATTTCGGATGTGATTGATCGATCAGCCATGGACGTCTTCTATAGAGTTGAGGAATATGGGGTGAATTTAGTCCCTGCTATCCTAGCTGAAACTTTTCTCTCACTACAAGTTTGTCATCAGAATCAACAAGGAAAGTTGCGATGCTGTGCACCAATGTTATATGTTTGGATTATGACTCACTTGTATGCTGGAAACAAAATTGATAGAACGGATGACCCATTGAAAGGATTCATTCCCATGCCGCTAAAGTCACGCAAACTATATGAATGGAAACAAGAGTTTGATCAGGTCGACTCACGTTCATTTAGATGGATGTGCCCATGGTACAATGGAGATTCAGTTATATTCAGTTGTGGAAGTTTCCCGAATGTCACATTGATGGGACCCAGAGGATGTGTGTCATATTCACCAGCTCTAGTAATGTGCCAACTCAGGTGGACACAAGATGAACCCCCAAAAGAGCTGCTTGGTGGAGCATATTTCCTATATCAAGAATGTGAAAGCATCAAGAGTCAGACAATGGCAATAAGGTCAGCATGGAACAATATTCACATAAAAGGGCGTGATGAGTTAGGAAGGCGGATCATAGCTCGAACAAAAATATATGAAGCATGGAGAGAGGCAAGAAGAGGGTGTCCTTCAAAACCGGAACCCCCACCCAGTGCTGAAAACAATCCTCTTACAGAAGATCAAGTGCTGAAAAAAATTGAAATTCTAAAAGCTCAGATAGGGGTTTTGGATGAAAAGAACCAAGTTGCAGAAGTAATTATCGTCAAGCTCCAAAGCCAGGTGCTAAAACTGAATTTACAAATCGAAAATTTGAGAAATGAATGTGCCGATTCCTACGAAGCCCCAAGTCACATGAAAAGGGCAAGAAAATAAAAAGAAGCAGTGATCCAAGAGTTGCAAGCAAAGGTGGAGTGTCAAGAAAACGCGCTAGTCAGAATTCTGAAGAAGGAAGAAGAGCTTGAGTGGGACGTAGGGATTCATGTCGAAACAATACAGATACTAAAGGAGAGAGTTGGATCTCTACAAGAATCCTTGGCCCAAACCGAACTTTACTCTGATCGAGGATGGAATGAAGCTGCCAGATATCGTCAATTATTAGCAGAAGCTAATGAAAGGGAAAGTTGGCTCAGGACCAAAATGCAAGAAAATGAAAGAGGAGAAGCTCAACGTCACGCAGAATGGGTAAAGGGATGGAAATTGGTTGTAAGGGATATGATCTATGAAAAGGAAGCATGGAGAAGAAAATATGAAGACATGATTGGTAGAATTCAATATCATGGTTCCCAGTTGGTGGATCGATTTGAAGAAGTATCAATTCAGGTCTACAAGAACCCTTTCCTCCAGATACCACCAGAGGTGACTGAGTTCTTCAAGCATTTTGGGAAGCTTGCAAAGGGATTCAGGAAAAAGAAGATGAAGCTCTTGGCATAGTATTTTGAGGTCCCCAAAGATGGGTTAGAAATATGAAAACTCTCGATGTATTGCTTTTCTAGTTGACCAAAGACTCATGTTTGTATTGCAATATCCATCCAATGAAATAGAAGTTTTCATCAAATTTTTGTGGAATGCTCCCTCGTTTTCCAGATGATATCTGTCGAGGAGTGAATTCTCCCTTAGATACTTCATCAACTATATTTTTACCCTAAAAACGATGTGTTTTCCGGGTAAAAATATGGGTATCATCAAACAATAACATTGCTAGTACAGATGTGGTCTATCGAGGAGTGAATTCTCCCTTAGACTCGACATCAACTGCAGTCAAGCTAGAGGAAATTATACCACTAGATTTGATTGCAGGATGAGTATTCTTGCTATAAGTGTATGCGACGGTCTTCCTCTCAAAAATGGAGTTTAATTGGTTTATGCTCTTTCTTTTGATTTTATTCATTTATTCTTTCTTTTATTAAATAAAAGGTGTGGTTTTTGAACAATTGCTCCAAGACACCCTTATCGCACTCGATCACACGCAAGAGCCATGGCGGATGAACTAGAAGAAGTTCAAGTGATCAGGGATGAAGTCAGTCAAATCAAGGATCAGATGGCTAAGATGATGGAGATCCTACAAGAAATGCAGAAGGAGAAGAACACATAGGAGAACCCTCCAGCCTCGAACGAAGGACAGCCAGCCACACCTCTCATCCCGCCCGGTTTTTCTCAGATTCCCATTCAAGGCTTCAACCAACCAGGGGCCATGATGCCTCTCAACCTAACTCATTTTTCATTTGACCGGAACAATCCCCCATACTGTTTGCCTCGTGGGTTTGTACCACCAACAGCCCCCAGTCCACAAGATGGTATTCAGAACTCCGAACACATCACTCAAACACAAATCCCCACCAATGCTGTCGAAATACCACAAGCACAAAATGTCAACCCTACAGATGGTAACACCCCAATAGTGACACCTTCTGTCAATCCAAGGCCCCCAAAATACACCCTACATTATGGACCCCAGGGGGCTCAAATGATGCCAAACTTCGGTTCCTCCTCCATGCCATATTCATTTCCCCATAATATGTACGGAGAAACTCCGGTGAATCAGTCGGGAGGGGATTCCCAATCTAAAGAAAAATTGGAAGTAATAGAGGAAAGATTGCGGGCCATTGAAGGGGTAAATAGTTATGGTCTTCGGGATGCCTCGGAACTCTGTCTGGTGTCGAATGTTGTGATTCCGCCGAAATTTAAGGTGCCCGATTTTGACAAATATCGGGGAACCACTTGTCCCAAGAACCATTTGACCATGTATTTTAGGAAGATGGTGTCACATGCCCAAGATGATAAACTCTTGATTCACTTCTTCCAAGACAGTTTGACTGTGGCAGTTTTAAATTGGTATACGCATCTCGAGCGGGCACACATCCGATCCTTCAAGGATCTAGTAGATGCATTCCTGAAGCAGTACAAGTACAATGTTGACATGGCTCCCAATAGGATGCAACTCCAAAATATGTCAAAAATGGATGTAGAGACTTTCAAAGAATACGCGCAACGATGGAGGGAACTGGCTGCTCAGGTGGAGCCTCCCTTAGCCGAGAAAGAAATCGTAGCGATGTTCATTGATACACTCCAGTCGTCCTTCTATGATAGAATGATTGGAAGTGTGTCATCAAATTTTTCTGACATGGTCATCATCGGAGAGAGAATTGAAAGTGGAATGAGGAATGGCAAGATCGCCGAGACTTCAGTAGGGAACGACCCAAAGAAAGCCCCGTTTGTGAGAAAGAAGGAGGGAGTAGCACATGCAGTAACCTTTGAACAGAAGAAATCGAACCAATGGAGACCAAACCAAACACCCGCCTTCCATGCCCAATATGCCCCATATTACCAACCACCTCCATATCACCAAGCCAACCAGCCATACATCGCTGCCACCTCGCAATTTCCAAACCCTCAACAGATGGCTCCCTACCGACCATCATACCCTTCTCAGCCTCAAACACACCCCACCATGCCACCTCGAATCGTTCAACCCCTAAATCCAAACCCAAACACCAGCCAAACAAGTCCGCCGTATAACTCAGAAAGAAAGCCAGTGCGTTTTGACCCGATACCCGTGACCTACACTGAACTATTTCGCCAACTTGTGAGCAAATCCGTGCTAACTCCTATCCCGACAAGACCAATAGACCCTCCTTATCCAAAGTGGTATGACCCAAATGCTCAATGTGAATATCACGATGGGGCCACGGGTCATTCCACCGAGAATTGTAATGCTTTGAAGTTTAAGGTGCAAGATCTGATTAATGCCAAATGGTTGAGCTTTCAGAAGGATGCTCCAAATGTGGCACAGGGTCCTATGCCAAATCATGGGGGTTCGGGAGTCAATGCCATTGAGAGTTTCTTGGAACATACTCTCAAGAGTAAAGTGGCCGATGTTAAGACTTCTATGAGAGTTGTTTTCAGAGAGATGTGCAAATATGGATTGATCCAAATCCTGATCACGGAAGAAAAAGCTCTCGATAGAGAGATAAGGTGTGACTTTGATGGGAACATGGGGCATTCGATTGAAGACTGTTTGGAGTTTTGGCAAGTTGTGCAGCAGTTAATAGATATGAAGTTTATCTTAATTGGTTGTGAATCAAATGAGTATGCCATTAATATGGTTGCTGAATCAACAATTTCGCCAACCCTAATTAAGATAACCCCTTTTACTGTTGTGGTCAATCCTCAATCAGTTCCCGAGCAAGTCACTCCAAAACCAGTGGTGATATACTATACTGAGAAGAAGTCTTTGCCGGTTCCGAGTGGGCCAGCACCAATCGTCATCCGAGTTCCGAGCCCTTTCCCTTACAAGAACCCCAAAGCATACCATGGAAGTATGAGATGCAGGTCCAACCCAATCCCTCCGACGGGACTACTGTGGTTACTAACATTTCAGGAATTGGTGGAATGACTAGGAGTGGTCGCATTTACACTCCGGAGGTTTTGCGAAGGGTGGAAATAGAAAAGGAAGGAAAGGATCACAAAGGAAAAGAGAAGGTGGAAGGGATTCTAGATGACAAGGAAGCAAACGGGGGTGAGAATAAAAAGGGTGTATCTGATGAAGAAGTAGGTGAATTCTTGAAGTTCATCAAGCAGAGTGAATATAGGGTCGTGGATCAATTAAATCGAACTCCAGCTCGGATATCTCTTTTGTCTCTATTGATGAACTCTGAGCCATACAGGAGAGTACTAATGAAGGTGTTGAATCAAGCGCATGTCTCCCATGACATCACAGTTGATAAGCTCGATAACATTGTAGGTAACATAGTTGCTTATAATTATGTCACCTTTACAGATGATGAAATACCAGCTGAAGTTATGGGGCACAACAAGGCCTTGCACATCTCTGTGAAGTGCCGAGACCATGTCATGGCCAGGGTTCTCATTGATAATGGCTCTTCTTTGAATGTAATGCCAAAGTCAACACTGGAAAAGTTGCCTTTTGATGGAACTCATATGAAGCCAATCACAATGATTGTAAGAGCTTTCGATGGCACCCAAAGGGAAGTCATGGGAGAAATCTAATTGCCCATTCAGATTGGCCCTTGCACCTTTGAAGTACTCTTCCAAGTAATGGACATCACACCAACATACAGTTGTCTCCTGGGACGACCATGGATCCATTCGGCTAGAGCTGTACCTTCCACATTGCACCAGAAGGTGAAGTTCATTGTTGATAGTAAGTTGATAATTGTTTCTGGAGAGGAGGATCTGTTAGTAAGCAATCCATCAACAACCCCTTATATTGAAGCTGCCGAGGAAGCTCTCGAGACCGCCTTCCAGTCACTTGAAATTGCCAATGCCACTTATGATGGGGAGGGAGCTCCACTCTTTAAACCTCGGTCATCTAAAGCGTCCATCATGATGGCCAAGGTTATGCTCCAAGGAGGATACCGACCTGGAAGCGGTTTGGGGAAAAACAGCCAAGGTGTTGCTGATATTCTCATGCTCACTGAGAACAAGGACAGGTTTGGATTGGGATACAAGCCCACCAAGGCCGACAAGATGAGAGTTATAGAAGAGAAGAAAAGAAAGAGGTTGGCTCGGCTGGAAAATCGTGAATACGAGGCTGAAAGGGTTCCCATCTGTGACATTCGACATAACTTCCGAAGCGTAGGGTTCGCATTCCTCGACCAAGCAGCAGCTATTGAAGATGATTATCCTGTCGATCATGGTATCAATTTGGTGTATCCATGCTCTTCGGATACAGAGCTCAACAATTGGGAGATCATTGAGTTCCCCAGGACCATAGAGTCCCTTTCAAAGTAATTTTGTAATGCTTATCCTTTAGCTCTGCCCAAGGCTTTAGGAATTTTTTTGTAACGGGCTTACCTATTTCTGTTTCAGTATGACTTATCAATAAATGCATGCATTCAGTATCTTTGTGTTGTTATCTCTCTTCTTCTTTTTCCTTTTTTTTTTACTTTCGTTTTTTGTTCACCTTTCCTCACCAATAAATGCAGTCTCTCATCTTTAACCTTTATTCATTCATCTTTCCCTGATAACTACCAAAATGCAGATCTAAAAGTGACTCTCTTGAAAATGACAGTGTTAGTAACCCAGCATACAATTTTGACTATCCCATTGATCATATTGAAGAGGTTGTTGATGATGACGGGGAAGTTCCCTCTGAACTTTTGAGATTGGTAGAACAAGAAGCCAGGGAAATTCGGCCCCATGAAAAGCCGAGTGAACTAATCGATTTGGGAACCAAAGATGATAAAAAAGAGGTCAAGATTGGCCTTTCCCTGAAAGAAAAGGAGCGGAACAGGTTGATCAGGTTGTTGACGTATTATAAAGATGTTTTCGCATGGTCATACCAAGACATGCCAGGGTTAGACACCGGTGTAGCAGAACACAAATTGCCATTAAAGCCGGAGTGTCCTCCAGTAAAGCAGAAGCTACGAAGGATGAAAGCGGAAATGTCCTTAAAGATCAAGGAGGAAATCAAGAAACAACTGGATGCAGGTTTCCTAGAAGTTGTAAAGTACCCTCAATGGGTTGCTAACATCGTTCCTGATCCGAAGAAAGATGGAAAGGTTCGAATGTGTGTTGACTATCGTGATCTGAACAGAGCTAGCCCAAAAGATGACTTTCCTTTGCCTCATATTGATGTTCTTGTAGATAATACTGCTCAACATGCATTATTCTCTTTCATGGATGGTTTCTCGGGATATAATCAGATCAAGATGGCCCCTGAGGATATGGAGAAAACTACATTTGTCACTTTGTGGGGAACCTTTTGCTACAAGGTTATGCCCTTTGGCTTGAAAAATGTTGGGGCAACATATCAGCGGGCTATGGTGGCTTTATTCCATGACATGATGCATAAGGAGATAGAAGTTTATGTAGATGACATGATCTCCAAGTCCAGATCCGAAGATGACCATGTTGATAATCTGCAAAAACTTTTCGAGCGGTTAAGAAAGTTTAAGCTCCGATTGAATCCAGCCAAATGCACTTTCGGAGTGAAATCATGCAAGCTTCTAGGGTTCATTATTAGTCAAAGAGGAATAGAGGTTGATCCTGAAAAGGTTCGAGCAATAATCGACATGCCAGCACCTCAAACGGAGAAGGAAGTTAGATTGAACGACATTGCCCTGTTCATCTCCCAACTAACCGCGACATGTGAACCAATCTTTAAACTGCTACACAAAAATCAGGCAGTAACATGGAATGAAGATTTTCAAAAAGCCTTTGAGAAGATCAAACAATACCTACAGGAGCCTCTAGTCTTGGTTCCCCCAGTACCGGGAAGACCCATCATCATGTATTTGACTATGCTAGATGAATCTATGGGTTGTGTACTAGGGCAGCACGATGAGTCAGGGAGGAAGGAACATGCCATCTATTATCTAAGTAAGAAATTCACCAGTTGCGAAGCCAATTACTCACTGCTAGAACGCACTTGCTGTGCCTTAGCTTGGGCGGCTCACCGTTTGAGGCATTACATGTTGTGCTACACTACCTGGTTGGTGTCCAAAATGGATCCGATCAAGTATATCTTTGATAAGCCTGCTCTGACTGGAAGAATTGCTCGCTGGCAAGTCCTGTTATCAGAATATGACATTGTCTATGTCACCCAAAAAGCAATAAAAGGGAGTGATCTTGCAGAATATCTAGCCAATCAGTCGGTAGAAGATTATGGATCGATGCAATGTGATTTTCCAGATGAAGATATAATGGCTTTGTTTGATCGCGAGCAATCACCAGAAAAAGAAAAGTGGACCTTGTTATTTGATGGAGCTTCTAATGCATTGGGACACGGAATCAGGGCAATCTTAATCTCACCAGAAAATGATTATTTCCCTATCACTGCGAGGCTCTGCTTCGATTGTACAAACAACATAGCCGAATATGAAGCTTGTGCACAAGGGATTTTGGCAGCAATAGAGGCAAAAGCAAGGAGACTGGAGGTATATGGGGACTCTGCATTAGTCATCCACCAGCTAAGAGGGGAATAGGAAACCCGAGATGCCAAGTTAATTCCGTACCATGATTACATCAAAGGTTTGATTGAGCAGTTTGACGAAGTCACATTTCATCATATTCCCGGAGAAGATAACCAATTAGCTGACGCGCTGTCTACCTTGTCCTCAATGTTCAAAGTAAGCGACGAGAGGAACCTACCACTCATCAAAATGGAAAGTCGTGATCATCCTGCATATTGTCAAGTGATAGAGGAAGAGTCTGATCAAAAACCGTGGTACCATGACATCAAATGCTTCATCCAAAGAAGGGAATACCCTCCAGGTGCTTCAGAAAATGACAAAATAACTCTAAGAAGACTTGCGATGGGTTTCTATTTAGATGGAGATATTCTCTACAAAATAAATCATGACATGGTGTTGTTGAGGTGCGTTGACGCAAAAGAAGCTAAACGGATAATTGAGGAGGTACATGAAGGGTCTTGTGGAACACACGCGAGCGGTCATGCAATGGCCAGGAAAATCTTGAGGACTGGCCAATATTGGTTGACAATGGAGGCTGATTGCTTTAATTATGCGAAGAAGTGCCATAAGTGTCAAATATATGCTGATAAGGTTCATGCGCCGCCAGCTCCCTTGAATGTCATGTCGGCACCCTGGCCGTTCTCAATATGGGGAATGGATGTGATCGGGCCCATCGAACCAAAATCCTCAAATGGACATCGCTTCATTCTTGTTGCCATCGATTATTTCACCAAGTGGGTTGAGGCTGCATCATATTCTAATGTGACCAGGAATGTCGTGATCAGATTTGTCAAAAGAGAGTTAATTTGTCGTTATGGGTTGCCGAGTGAGATTATCACTGATAATGCGACCAATTTGAACAATAAGATGATGAAGGAGATGTGCGAAAATTTCAAGATAAAGCATCATAATTCCTCTCCGTACCGCCCAAAGATGAACGGGGCAGTTGAGGCCGCTAATAAAAATATCAAGAAGATTGTCCAAAAGATGGTGGTGACGTATAAGGATTGGCACGAGATGTTACCTTTTGATTTACACGGATATCGTACCTCTATTCGCACCTTGACAGGGAAAACGCCATATTCTTTAGTTTATGGGATGGCGGCAGTGCTCCCGATTGAAGTAGAGATCCCCTCATTAAGAGTACTGAGAGAAGCAGAATTAGAAGAAGCTGAGTGGGTCCAAGATCGACTAGACCAATTGAACCTCATTGTAGAGAGGAGATTAGGGGCTTTGTGTCACGGTCAATTATACCAGAGAAGGTTGATGAGAGCTTAGGAGAAGAAGGTACGCCCGTGACAGTTTTGGGAGGGTGACCTGGTGCTTAAAAAGATCCTACCAATCCAAAAGAATCATCGAGGGAAATGGACCCCGAACTACAACGGACCTTACGTAGTGAAAAAGGCATTCTCTGGAGGGGCTTTAATTCTCACCCGGATGGATGGGGAAGATCTTCCACTCCCTGTAAACTCAGCAGAAAATATTATGCTTGAACACACTTCCCAAGAAGAAGAAGAAAAGAAAAGAAAAAGTGAAAAATGAAAAAAGAAAAGCTCGCTAGATTGAAAATCTGAAAAGACGGTCTAGGCAAAAGTTAGAGCAACCTGCTAGGCTGAAAACCTGAAAAGGCGGTCTAGGCAAAAGTTAGGGTTCAAAAAAATAATAAAATAAAAACATAACGATGGAAGTGTCGTCAAGCCGATGAACTGGGGGAGTCCGTAGGTTGGATCTATGAAGACCGGGGCAAACAACATCTCTGAAGCCAATTAATGAGAAGTCAAGATTGTATGAGGGATACTAAAATTAGTCATTGAAAGAGACATCACTTGAGGAGATGCGATTCTACTCCGCAATGTTTTAAAACTTATGATTTGTACACCTTTTTCAATCAAAATATAATGACATTGACTTCCTTTACTTTATTTCGCTACCTTGGTCCCTTTCTCTTAACTTTTGTCAATTGTGTGTGTGCATTCATCCTGATAAGTATATACTGAAATGTGAAACAAGTATTGGTTCTCTTTAAGCAGTTAGAATTCCTTAGAAAGCCTCGAAAGGTCATGGGGGGCACGATGCTTCCCCTATAAAGGGCAATGAAGAAAGAAAAGAATATTAAAGATCAACCGCGGGGATAATTATCATCAAAGATGTTTATCATCAGAAAACAAGAGTGCAAGATATCTTTCCTCGATGAGATGGGCCTTCTTTTAGTTCATCCTCAAGACTAACTGTGATCGATGCTTTTAAGGGGGTCAAGGATCCAATAATGAAAAAGAAACAGCAAAGAAGAAATAATTTATCATCAATCTTTTGCATCATGCCCAAAATTAATAAGGGTTCTCATCATCATCATTCTTTCTACGAATTGAAAACTAGTTATTTGAATTTTCGCATTGTCATTCCATTAGTGAGCAAAATCGACATTCATATATTACATTTGTCTATATGGCCACACAAGCTTTTATCTATCAGTTCGAGCTTCTCACGGGCAATCAACCCCGTAAGCTCTTTTATCTTTCTGTTCGAGCTTCAGATGGGAAATCCACCCCGTGGGCTCTTTTATCTATTAGTTCGAGCTTCTCACGGGCAATTAACCCCGTAAGCTCATTTATCTTTCAGTTCGAGCTTCTCACGGGCAATCCACCCCGTAGAATCTTTTATCTTTCGGTCCGAGCTTCTGACGGGCAATCAACCCCGTAAGCTTATTTACCTTTCCGTTCAAGCTTCAAACGGGTAATCCACCCCGTAAGCTTATTTACCTTTCTGTTCGAGATTCAGACGGGCAATCCACCCCGTAAGCACTTCTATCCTTCTATTCAAGCTTCTGACGGGCAATCAACCCCGTAAGCTCTTTTATCCTTCTGTTCGAGCTTCTCACGGGCAATCAACCCCGTAAGCTCTTTTATCTTTCTGTTTGAGCTTCTGACGGGTAATCAACCCCGTAAGCTCTTTTATCCTTGTGTTCGAGCTTCTCACGGGTAATCCACCCCGTAAGCTCTTTTATCTTTCTGTTCGAGCTTCAGATGGGCAATCCACCCCGTAGGCTCTTTTATCTATCAGTTCGAGCTTCTCACGGGCAATCAACCCCATAAGCTCATTTATTTTTCAGTCCGAGCTTCTGACGGGCAATCCACCCCGTGAGCTCATTTATCCTTATGTCTGTGCTTCTGACGGGAAATCTACCCCGTAAACACTTTTAGCTTTCAGTTCAAGTTTTTGACGGGCAATCAACCCCGTAAGCTCTTTTATCTTTCTGTTCGAGCTTCTGACGGGCAATCAACCCCGTAAGCTCTTTTATCCTTGTGTTCGAGCTTCTCACGGGTAATCCACCCCGTAAGCTCTTTTATCCTTGTGTTCGAGCTTCTCACGGGTAAACCACCCCGTAAGCTCTTTTATCTTTCTATTCGAGCTTCAGACGGGAAATCCACCCCGTAGGCTCTTTTATCTATCAGTTCGAGCTTCTCACGGGTAATCAACCCTGTAAGCTCATTTATCTTTCGGTCCGAGCTTCTGACGGGCAATCCACCCCGTGAGCTCATTTATCCTTTTGTCCGTGCTTCTGACGGGCAATCTACCCCGTAAGCACTTTTAGCTTTCAGTTCAAGTTTTTGACGGGCAAACCACCCCATAAGTTCTTTTATTTTTCTTTTCAAGCTTCTCACGGGTAATCCACCCCGTAAGCTCTTTATCTTCGTTTTTTAAGCTCAGCAAGTAAATCCATCTGGCAAGCTTTTACGTGTAAACCTCGGTGGGCAATCCAACCTACGGGTTATGTACAGGAATTGGCATTGAGGTCATAGGTCCTTTAGCTCGTCAGGGTACTCCGAACAAAATTGGAGTTCATGTCTTTACTCATTTCTTATAACGATAATTGGTTAACCACGGTTACACCTGTTATCTAATAAGAAACAAGTAAAGAGGGGCAGCTCTGAACACCTGATTTTATCCGGGTATTTTCTCCTCTGATTTTAAAAAAAAAAAAAATAAGAAAAATAATAAATAAAAATCTGCAGAGAAAACTGAAAAAATATATCCATTATTTGGCCCATCTCTTTTAGCCCAATCCACTTACATCATCCCATCTCAAACAAAAAGGGCTGACCTTTTTTAAAAAATATATATAAAATAAAAAATAAAAATAAAGTAAAAATAGGAAAGGGACAAAACAAGTGTACATAACCAGGAGGAACAGGCCAAATTCCTTAATACATTTCAGAAGCTCAAATGGAATAAGACAGTGTTAGGCATTTTCAACAAAAAATGATTTCAAAATTCAAGTATCAGAAAGGAAAAAATGGGAACATCTAACACTGCTACCTCCCTTTCAACCAGAGTCAAACCTGAATCAAGAATAAAACCACCATACATAAACAAAGGGAAGTTGCAGCACATACAGATTGAAGCAGCTATGCAGAAACACTGAGAAGGAAATGAATGAAAATGACTATCCATTGTGGCCTTTGGGTTTTGTTCTTGGAGTTTTGCAAGCAAGGAGGATTTAAAAGGGGGAAGTTCAGAATAGAAAGGGGGACACGATTCACCTTCTCCTTCAAATCCCTTCTACCAAAACTCCATCAGCAAAACAACATCTCACCCATTCTCTCATATCTCTCCCCCTTGGTTCCATTTTCTCTTCCTTCTTTCCTCTGACCAGAACCGCGACCACCGACCAGGAGCTGCCGTCCTCCGCCGCTCGGCCGGCCACCGCTCAACACCAGGACCGCATTCGTCTTGTCATCCGCTGGGAGGACCACCGCAGGCCACCACCACAGATCGCCTCTGTCTTCTCTACCACTTGCCATACACAGATCCGCATCCCTCAGACCGCCGTGCGCTGCCATGTGAGCACCACTGCCACAAACTGCCATTCAGACATCCTCTAGAGACACTACACGAGCTTGAGCTGCTCTGCCGCCGACGTACGGACACGGATCCGGACCTGGCGTCACCTTCTCCGTCTCGAGCTCCTCCCACGCTCGCCGTCGCTGCCGTCCGTGCTCCTTTCTCTGTCTGCACGTGCTGAGTTAGGGACTGAAGGTTGCTGAGTTCTCCTTCAGGTTATAATGGTTATAATGTGTCCTGATATGTATTTTTAAATTTTCCTTTTAATAGCTCATTTTATCTCTTATTCTTTTGTTTTATTATTATTTCACTCCTTTTGCTTGTTTATGCAGATTTGGGAATTAGTTATGGGTTCATGGGTAAGCTATTGGGCCAGATTAAATGGGTTGCATCTAACTAAAAGTTTTTCTGCTTATGGTCTTGTAATGCCTTTTTTTTATCCATTTATTTATTTTAATAATCAAATAACTAGAATAGAATAATTATCGAATTATTTTGGGATTGTTTTGTGATGGGTTTCACACTCAATTCCTTAGATGCGAGATAGCTCTGTGGACATATTTGCCATGTTCTACCTCGTTTAGGAGTTTTCAACATAAAAAAAAATAAATAAGTAAAAAACGAAAAATACATAACAACTTTTAAAAAAAAACATTTTTTCCATAGAATTAAAATCAACCGACCAATCAAACGTTTTCCAAAAGAACTACGTGGCTTTGAGTTTCTCATCACACCCGGGAAAACATAGGAGCAAGATAAATCATCTTGTCGGGCCAAAACTAAATTTTCCCCTTTTTGTATCTCCTTTTTATGTTAAAATAATTAATAAAAAAAATTAAACTTTTCTATTTTTAAGGATGCTCTATGAACACGGTGCCATGTTCAGTACCTTAGACTTGAGGTTGCCCTGTGGACTCATGTGCCACGTTCAACCTCATTTAATTAATTTTCCTTTTTTTGCATCCTTTTTTATGTTAAAATAATTAATTAAAAAGTTAAACTTTTCCTTTTTTAGGGATGCTCTATGGACACGGTGCCATGTTCAGTCCCTTAGATTTGAGGTTGCCCTGTGGACTCATGTGCCATGTTCAACCTCATTTAATATTTATCAACAATAAATTTAAAAATATAAAAACTAATAAAAATCTAAAATATTTAAAATTAAAAATAACACTTTCTTGTAAATATTTTTTGGGTAAAATAAATATTTAAAATTTTATTAAAATGTTTTTGCACAATTAACTTGAGGTGTAACAGCCCGTTTTTAGTTACGCTATTTAACCGGTTAAAATATAATTACACATATGATTAATTATTTTATTTGGATGTTTGTTAATTTTGTTATGTGGTTTAGTTTGACTAATTAAATTACTCTCTTCAAATTATTTTATTGGGTGCGTTAGCACTGACTTATTTCAGTGGATGCACACTTACTAGACAATAAGTTACATTATTGTCACTATTACTACCAGTACATAAAAATATTTTAAATAATATGTTTAAGAGAAAAACATTTTTATATTTTCATTCAATTTAATTTTAGAGTTGAAAATAAACTGGTTTGACTTTAATCGGAGATTAAATTTTGGACCGAGTATTTTCTTAGTTAATCAGTCCAACTATTAATCTTTACTCTAATTTGAATTTCGAAAACGTATATCTATCTATCTTTATTTTTAGATTCCAGAAAGTATAAACATGTTTATTTTAGACTTAATATTTTACCACTCATTTATGTACCTATCATTAAATAATTGACTAAAAAGTTTTATGTGGTATGCTTAGTGGTACACGGCCATTTTTTTAGACTCCTACACCTCCACTTTCAATTTGTGCCGCATGATAAGCATGAAACACCTCCACCTTTACAAATTGTGCCGCATAATAAGAAACGAACACCTCCTGCCTGTTTATTCACGCCATTATGTTGACCAATTGATACACTACGGGATTGCAGAATGGTGATAAAAAAAAAAGAAAAGGTTATATATATATATATAATACTTCACGCTTCAGAAAGAAAAAAATAGAAAGTTTGAAGGAAAGAAAATAATAAGGTATTGAGAAATAAAGAGAGAGACGTAGAAATAAAGAGAGAGGGAGCCGTGAGAAGAGAGAAACTTCCGGAGTCGATTCCGATCAATCCGTTCGTCCTATCAAAATTCTGATTATACCGTTGTGATCCTCACGATATCTACTTCATTATCCTATCTTTCTTTTCTTGATTAGGCTAAGGTAAGCCTATGTCCTTTTTATGTCTAAATGCCGTCGGCGACGGTACTGAGGTTATCTTTCAATTCATTTATCGGTTTCCAATTCCGTCTTCAGATTTGGGTTACACGTAACGTGTGCTTCACAATGATGTGTTCAGGTGAATTTTTGGAGCCCCGGAGAGTGTAGAACAGTGCGTGGCAGATTTGAGGTAATTTAGGGAGTGTCCGTTTCGTTTCCCCAAAGCTAGCCTAAGACATTCCAGGTGGGGGAAAGAAACTATTTAACGTCGGAAACGGCGTGGTTACATTTAATTAGATAATGGTGTAGGGCGACCTAAACCCTACATGAGAGCGAGTAACGGACAATGTCTATACCACATTGGGAACTACTCAGTGGTACCGATGATGATATAGAAATTGTGCATTTATCGTCATTATGCTACATACATAGATTATTTTATTACGTGATGATTACGTGTTTGACTGGTTGGTGTGAAATCGATACTTGTTTATACTTATTATTATTTTTATTATTATTATTATTAGTATTATTATTATTATTATTATTATTATTATTATTAGTATTATTATTATTATTATTATTATTATTATTATTATCATCGTTAGTATTATCATTTTTATTATTATCATTATTGTTGTTATTATTATGATTATTATTGTTGTTGTGGTTGTGGTTGTGGTTGTTGTTGTTGTTGTTGTTGTTGTTGTTGTTGTTGTGATTATCATTATTATTTTGATGATAGAATGAGTGTAATGATTGTACTTAGAGGATTGAGTAAATCATAAGTTATATGAGACACGAGGATGTATTTGGGGATTGCATACTATATGAGATAGCAGTGCCTAACCGAGATAATTATCGTGATATGAGAACGAGAGTGATGAGATGAGATTATTTTGAGGTTATCTATGAGATTATGATGACCGATTAGGGCACTAGGGGGTGACCTGAAACATGGTCTGTGATATGAGGGACCTGAAACATGGTCGAGTGGACCTGAAACATGGTCGATTGGGGTCTATGCCTCAGAGGAAAAATTCCCGGGGATAGGCTAACGGCGGACCGTCCAGAGATGATTTCATTTTAGTCGCAGCTATAGTTCATGCATTGCATGAGCATCCTGGATTGTGGTCCAGAGGTGTGCACCGGGTTGTGCGTCTATAGTGCCATTGCTTTGCGTGGGCACTCTCCATCCGCGGACGAGGGAGTGCGCCGGGGACTCTGGGACGTGTCGATTATATTGTTGTGATATCCGGATATGGCCGATACCTGAAGAGATTATTCATACAGCATTTGCATTGCATCATGATGGTGGGTAGAGGAAAGATTATAGATGTGGATTGAGGATGATTATGTTATATATATTTATACTGGGGAGACGGATGTTTAGTGTGCCATTATTTAATTAAATGTTGCTAAACCATTTCCACGTTTGATGTTATATGGTTTCTTATCCCTATTTTCTCTATATTGTATATGTCTTTTTTTGTGATCGTGATCAGAAGATCCTACGGAGATTCCAGCCATGGAGGAACTTGATGGGACTTCGTAGGAGCCTGACGTTGGAGGACGAGCAGTGGATCCTCATAGTTGAGTATAGAGTCTATGGCCAGAGCGTCTTGTCTCTTTAGGATGTTGTTCTTATTTTCTGTTTGATTACCAGTTTGTACACTTTGGGATCCGACTGATGGAATTCCCTCTACTGTATTGTATCAGGATTTGAGATATATATATATTATGTATGTATGTTATGTTTTAAATTTTTCCGCTGTTTTAATATATTCGCTTAAACGATAATAACGAAATTAGGTTTTAATATTTTGGGTTTTCTTTAATGGGACGTCGGGGTGTCTCATTTAGTGGTATCAGAGCAGTTCGGTTCTGAAACAGATTGTAAGCACTATGATTGGGGTGAACTGGCCATTTAGTTGAATCCACATCGGATAACAACTATGCTTAGAAGTTGGGTAATGAGTCCGACGCGACATATCTATGGCATATAGTATTTATATTCCAGTTTTATGTAGTATTATATGTCATATTGATGGGGGAGAAGAAACCATTTTGACAGTGTCCACCCCTACCAGTGAACCTTTGATCACTATGTCTGTTTGCTTACAGTGTCCTATAGTTGTTGAAATAGGGCATTCCTAGTAGATCTCATCTGTTTGCCTATGCAGCAGATAGACGTTATTCTGGGCATGGATTGGCTTTCGGCTAACCATGTAGTGCTAAACTGTGCCCGAAAGACTTTATCTTTTATTGAGCTTTCTAGCATAGTATCTGCCAATGAAGGAGCAACTATGAGGGGTTGCGGTTCTCAGCAGTATGTGATGCTTTTCTCTTTGGAAGCTAAGGAGACTTCGAGTATAGATTCTCTGCCTATTGCTGGGGAGTTTCCTGAGGTTTTCCCTCCTGATGTTCCCGGTTTGCCACCAGAGAGGGAGGTGGAGTTCGCTATAGATCTCATACCAGGGGCTGGACCTATTTCAGTAGCTCCTTATCGGATGTCACCAGTAGAGTTGGCAGAGTTGAAGAAACAGCTGGATGACATGATGAAGAAGGAATTCATCAGACCGAGTGTTTCACCTTGGGGAGCACCGGTATTGTTTGTCAAGAAAAAGGACGGAAGTTCTAGGTTGTGCACGGATTATAGGCAGTTGAATAAAGTTACAATCAAGAACAAATATCCGTTGCCTAGGATAGATGATTTGATGGATCAGTTGAAAGGAGCTTCGGTGTTTTCTAAGGTAGATTTAAGATCAGGATACCATCAGATTAGGGTGAAGAAGGAGGATGTATCTAAGACCGCTTTTAGGACAAGTTTGGACACTATGAATACCTAGTTATGCCTTTTGGTGTAACTAATGCTCCAGCGGTGTTCATGGATTACATGAACAAGATTTTTAGACCGTTCCTTGACAAGTTTGTTGTGGTGTTTATAGATGATATTCTTATCTATTCCCGTAGTCGGGAAGAACACGAGAAACACCTGAGAGTGGTGTTACAGGTGTTGAGAGATAGGCAGTTGTATGCTAAGCTATCCAAGTGTGAATTTTGGTTAGAGGAAGTACAGTTTCTAGGGCATGTAATCAACAAGAAAGGGATAGCTGTTGATCCAGTTAAGGTAGAGGCCGTGATTAAATGGGAGAGTCCTAAGTTAGTGAGTGAGGTGAGGAGTTTCCTAGGATTAGCCGGGTATTACAGGAGGTTCATTGAGGGTTTCTCGAAGATTGCATTGCCTATGACGTAGTTAACGAGAAAAGGTACGGCGTTTGTATGGACAGAGAAGTGTGAAGAGAGTTTTCAGAAGCTAAAGGAGAAGTTGACTACATCTCCTGTGCTAACGTTGCCAGATCCATTAGGACAGTTTGACGTATACTGTGACGCGTCGTATCAAGGATTGGGTTGTGTTTTGATGCAAGAGGTAAGAGTTGTGGCTTATGCGTCCCGACAATTGAGAGTTCATGAAAGGAATTACCCAACCCATGATCTGGAGTTAGCAGCCATAGTGTTCGCATTAAAGATATGGCGACACTATCTCTATGGAGTGAAGTTTAATGTGTTTAGTGATCACAAGAGTTTAAAGTATTTGTTTGATAAGAAGGAGCTGAACATGAGACAACGTAGATGGATGGAATTCATTAAGGACTATGAGTTTGATCTTCAATACCATCCAGGAAAGGCTAATGTTGTGGCAGATGCACTAAGTCGGAAATCCTTGCACGTATCTGCAATGATGGTGAAAGAGATGGAGTTGCTTGAACAGTTTAGAGATTTGAACTTAGGTATGGATCTGATGGAGGATAGAATATGTTTAAGTATGATCACCATTAGTAGTGAGTTTTTGAGAGACCTTAAGATTAAGCAGGGTCAGGATGAATATTTGATGGATGTGAATCGAGGTATAGATGAGGGTAAAGTTTCAGAGTTTAGGAGAGGATCAGATGGAGTGTTAAGGTTTAAGGATCGTATATGTGTGCCAGAAAACTTAGAGATTAGGAATATCATCTTAGAGGAGGCACATAAAAGTAAGCTGAGTTTCCACACAGGAGCCACCAAGATGTACCAAGACTTGAAGAAGATGTTTTGGTGGCCAAGGATGAAGAAAGAAGTGGCGGAATATGTTCTCTCATGTTTGGTATGTCAGAAAGCTAAGATAGAGCATCAAAAGCCCGTTGGGTTGTTGCAGTCCTTGGATATCCCAGAGTGGAAATGGGATAGTATAGCGATGGACTTTGTGGTCGGATTACCACGAACTCCGAAGAGGTTTGATGCGATTTGGGTTATCATTGATAGGTTGACGAAGTGTGCTCACTTTTTACCTATTGGTGAAAGTTATAGTCTTGAAAGGTTGACCCATATCTATATCAAGGAAGTAGTGAGGTTGCACGGTGTGCCGTCGAGTATTGTCTCCGACCGTGATCCTAGATTTACATCTAGATTTTGGAGACAGTTACACGATGCTTTGGGAACAAAGTTGAGGATGAGTTCTGCTTATCATCCTCAGACGGATGGACAGTCTGAAAGGACAATTCAATCATTGGAAGATCTTTTAAGAGCTTGTGTGTTGGAACATGTTGGCAGTTGGGATGAATTCCTACCATTGATTGAGTTCACATACAATAACAGTTTCCACAGTAGCATCGGGATGGCACCGTATGAGGCTCTGTATGGGAGAAAGTGTAGGACTCCATTATGTTGGTATGAGACTGGCGAGAGCCAAGTGTTGGGTCCTGATGTGGTGCAACAAACAACAGAACAAGTTAGGAAAATAAGAGAGAAAATGAAGGAAGCACAGGATTGGCAGAGAAGCTACAGTAACAAGAGGAGAAGACCCTTAGAGTTCCAAGAAGGTGATCACGTGTTCTTGAGAGTCACTCTGAAGACCGGAATTGGCAGAGCTATAAAGTCTAGAAAACTCACTCCCCGATTCATTGGACCGTTTCAGATTCTTCGACGAATTGGTCCAGTAGCTTACCAGATAGCCTTACCGCCTTACCTTTCTAACCTTCACGATGTCTTCCATGTTTCCCAGTTAAGAAAATATTACCCTAATTCTTCTCATGTGCTTGAGCCTGAGTCTATACAATTCCGAGAGAAACTAGAATATGAGGCTTTACCGGTTAAGATCGTAGATAGAAGGATTAAAGAACTCCGCGGTAGACAGATTCCTTTGGTTAAGGTCATTTGGGATGAGATTACTGGAGATGCTACATGGGAGCGTGAGGCGGATATACAGCAATAGTATCTACATCTATTCGGAGGTACGTAAATTCCGAGGACGGAATTTCTTTTAAGAGGGGTAGTAATGTAACAGCCCGTTTTTAGTTACGCTATTTAACCGGTTAAAATATAATTACACATATGATTAATTATTTTATTTGGATGTTTGTTAATTTTGTTATGTGGTTTAGTTTGAGTAATTAAATTACTCTCTTCAAATTATTTTATTGGGTGCGTTAGCACTGACTTATTTCAGTGGATGCACACTTACTAGACAATAAGTTACATTATTGTCACTATTACTACCAGTACATAAAAATATTTTAAATAATATGTTTAAGAGAAAAACATTTTTATATTTTCATTCAATTTAATTTTAGAGTTGAAAATAAACTGGTTTGACTTTAATCGGAGATTAAATTTTGGACCGAGTATTTTCTTAGTTAATCAGTCCAACTATTAATCTTTACTCTAATTTGAATTTCGAAAACGTATATCTATCAATCTTTATTTTTAGATTCCAGACAGTATAAACATGTTTATTTTAGACTTAATATTTTATCACTCATTTATGTACCTATCACTAAATAATTGACTAAAAAGTTTTATGTGGTATGCTTAGTGGTACACGGCCATTTTTTTAGACTCCTACACCTCCACTTTCAATTTGTGCCGCATGATAAGCATGAAACACCTCCACCTTTACAAATTGTGCCGCATAATAAGAAACGAACACCTCCTGCCTGTTTATTCACGCCATTATGTTGACCAATTGATACACTACGGGATTGCAGAATGGTGATAAAAAAAAAAAGAAAAGGTTTTCTTATATATATATATATATATATATATATATATATATATATATAATACTTCACGCTTCAGAAAGAAAAAAATAGAAAGTTCGAAGGAAAGAAAATAATAAGGTATTGAGAAATAAAGAGAGAGACGTAGAAATAAAGAGAGAGGGAGCCGTGAGAAGAGAGAAACTTCCGGAGTCGATTCCGACCAATCCGTTCGTCCTATCAAAATTCTGATTATACCGTTGTGATCCTCACGATATCTACTTCATTATCCTATCTTTCTTTTCTTGATTAGGCTAAGGTAAGCCTATGTCCTTTTGATGTCTAAATGCCGTCGGTGACGGTACTGAGGTTATCTTTCAATTCATTTATCGATTTCCAATTCCGTCTTCAGATTTGGGTTACACGTAACGTGTGCTTCACAATGATGTGTTCAGGTGAATTTTTGGAGCCCCGGAGGGTGTAGAACGGTGCGTGGCAGATTTGAGGTAATTTAGGGAGTGTCCGTTTCGTTGCCCCAGAGCTAGCCTAAGACATTCCAGGTGGGGGAAAGAAACTATTTAACGTCGGAAACGGCGCGGTTACATTTAATTAGATAATGGTGTAGGGCGACCCAAACCCTACATGAGAGCAAGTAACGGACAATGTCTATACCACATTGGGAACTACTCAGTGGTACCGATGATGATATAGAAATTGTGCATTTATCGTCATTATGCTACATACATAGATTATTTTATTACGTGATGATTACGTGTTTGACTGGTTGGTGTGAAATTGATACTTGTTTATACTTATTATTATTTTTATTATTATTATTATTATTAGTATTATTATTATTATTATTATTATTATTATTATTATTATTATTATTATTATTATTATAAGTATTATTTTTATTGTTAGTGTTATCATTTTTATTATTATCATTATTGTTGTTATTATGATTATTATTATTGTTGTTGTTGTTGTTGTTGTTGTTGTTGTGATTATCATTATTATTATGATGATAGAATGAGTGTAATGATTGTACTTAGAGGATTGAGTAAATCATAAGTTATATGAGACACGAGGATGTATTTGGGGATTGCATACTATATGAGATAGCAGTGCCTAACCGAGATAATTATCGTGATATGAGAACGAGAGTGATGAGATGAGATTATTTTGAGGTTATCTATGAGATTATGATGACCGGTTAGGGCACTAGGGGGTGACCTGAAACATGGTCTGTGATATGAGGGACCTGAAACAAGGTCGAGTGGACCTGAAACATGGTCGATTGGGGTCTATGCCTCGGAGGAAAAATTCCCGGGGATAGGCTAACGGCGGACCGTCCAGAGATGATTTCATTTTAGTCGCAGCTATAGTTCATGCATTGCATGAGCATCCTGGATTGTGGTCCAGAGGTGTGCACCGGGTTGTGCGTCTATAGTGCCATTGCTTTGCGTGGGCACTCTCCATCCGCGGACGAGGGTGTGCGCCGGGGACTCTGGGACGTGTCGATTATATTGTTGTGATATCCGGATATGGCCGATACCTGAAGAGATTATTCATACAGCATTTGCATTGCATCATGATGGTGGGTAGAGGAAAGATTATAGATGTGGATTGAGGATGATTATGTTATATATATTTATAATGGGGAGACGGATGTTTAGTGTGCCGTTATTTAATTAAATGTTGCTAAACCATTTCCACGTTTGATGTTATATGGTTTCTTATCCCTATTTTCTCTATATTGTATATGTTTTTTTTTTGTGATCGTGATCAGAAGATCCTACGGAGATTCCAGCCATGGAGGAACTTGATGGGACTTCGTAGGAGCCTGACGTTGGAGGACGAGCAGTGGATCCTCATAGTTGAGTATAGAGTCTATGGCCAGAGCGTCTTGTCTCTTTAGGATGTTGTTCTTATTTTCTGTTTGATTACCAGTTTGTACACTTTGGGATCCGACTGATGGAATTCCCTCTACTGTATTGTATCAGGATTTGAGATATATATATATATTATGTATGTATGTTATGTTTTAAATTCTTCCGCTGTTTTAATATATTCGCTTAAACGATAATAACGAAATTAGGTTTTAATATTTTGGGTTTTCTTTAATGGGACGTCGGGGTGTCTCATGAGTGACTGTTTTTTTAAACGGGCGATGTGGGGTGCTAATACCTTCCCTACTTGTAACCGATTCCCGGACTCATCTCTCTATCTTTCTTTTTGACCAGTGTACCTTTAAATAATTATGTTTTCTAAGATTTTCCCAATAAAAATTTTAGTGGCGACTCCTCTGTCTTTTTATCCCTTTTCGCGGCTCCCAGACGGGACGGTCGCGACAATAGTTCCTTTAGGAACCCATATATACTTAGACTCATTATAAGCAGATTTTCTGTAATGACATGTAGAAGCTGTATGACCGTTTCTAGCACAAAAATTGCATTTAACAAATGATGTGTTTGATGTCATAGGTACAGCAAAAAATTTCTTGAAAGATTTCTCATGTATCTTAGGTTTATAACCTATTCCAACCTTATCGTAAACGCATTTTTGCCATCCTAACAATGCATCCAAATTATCTCTACCATTTGTGAACTTGGCTAAGTCATTTTTCAGTTTTTCAACTTCTTTAGTCAATGTACAGCTAGATGCATTCCAGATTTATTTATCACTAGTAATTCTAGATTGATCACCATTCAAATGATTTATATTTTTCTCTAACTTAGGACATTTATCACATATAGGTGCATCTAAAACCGTAGCTAGTTTTTCTTTTAAATCACAAATTTCTATTTTTAATTGATCTAATCTTTGTTTAAAACAGAAGTTTTCTCCTCTAGGCATGTGATGGTTTTCTTAGACTTATTTAGCAATCTAGCAAGTCTAATGGATTCTTTATGAAGTTCTTCAAAAGCATTTTGCAATTCATCATAAGAAGGTTGATAACCATAACTTACTTCACTTTCTGAATCACTGTCATTTATGGCCATCTAGCACAAGTTTGCCTCCTCAGATTCAGATTCTTCAGTGGAATCTAGATCATTTTCATCCCAAGCAATATAGGCCTTTCTTGGCTTTCTTCACTTCTTGTCCTTTGAGTCAAATTTTTCAGTTTTGTCCTTCTTTTACAGCTTTGGACAGTCAAGCTTCATGTGGCCAATCTTTCCCCATTCAAAGCATGTGATGTTGTTGGAAGAGTTGTCATCTTTGCTGAAGTTTCTTTTTGGAAAAATGGATGACTTTCTTTTGAATTTGCCTTTCTTCTTTAGGAAGTTCTTGAACTTTCTAACTAGCAATCCCATCTCTTCTTTGGATTGTGCTTCTTGTGTGAATCATTATCATCACTGTCTTCTGCTTCTCTGACTTGTGATTTGAGAGCCAATCCCTTCTTTCTTTTATCAGTTTCTTCACTCTCATTTAGTATGTTCAACTCCAATTCATGTTCTTGCAATTTTCCAAACAGTGTGGCAATGGTCATTGATGAGAGATCTCTGGATTCTGAGATTGCAGTGACTTGAGGTTGGCATTCTCTGCTCAAGCATCTCATTACTTTGTTAACTTTATCCTCATTTGATATTGCTTTTCCAAGACCAGCCAATTGATTTATGATGTGTGTGAATCTCTTTTGCATTTCAGTCATAGGTTCTCCTCGATTCATTCTGAACAGCTCATAGTCATGTGTGAGGGTGTTCATTCTTGCACTTTTGACATCTGAGGTTCCTTCATGTGTTACTTGCAATGTATCCCACATCTCCTTTGCCGATTTACAATTTGAAACCCTGAAAAACTCATCACGACTTAAAGCAGATGCTATAATATTCTCAGCACATGCATTATATTGAATTCTTTTCTTATCATCCTAATTCCATTCAGTTTTAAGCTTATTTCTTGGAGCACTATTAACATCTATAGTAGAGGGGACAAATGGTCCATTTTCTACGGCATCCCATAGGTCAACACCTGCTGCCTCAAGAAAGATTACCATTCTTTCCTTCCAATAGATATACTCAGATTCATTGAAGGCAGGCAGGCATGCAAGGGAATCCCATTCATTTAAACAGTCATTGTAAGCCATATTGCTGTTAAGCCAAACTTAAGAGTTTAGCTCTGATGCCAATTGTTGTTTTGGCTTCAACGACTCAAGAGAGGGGGGGGGGGGGGGTGAATTGAGTTTTCAAAAAATATTTCCCTCTTAAAACTTTTTCACAAAACTTTATAAATCAGAGTTGCGGATTAGTGTCCTCAGAATCTTTTACAAAATCGATGAAGGGTTTTTACAAAATCTTGAATAGAAGGTGATGAGGATAAGAAAGATTAATTTAGAAAGATTCAGGATAGGTTCGGGTTTAATAACTGAGTAATAACAAAATAAAGTTTATACAGATCAAGAACATAAATTATATTGAACTTTAAACATCAAAGTTGAAGGTTCTTGAACATAAACAGAAAGTAAAGGAGTTTGAGTTTAGGGATACCACACAACCAGATTTATCCTGGTTCAGTCACCTCCACTGTGACCCACATCCAGTCCTCACTCCACCTGTGGGATTTCACACACTAACACACAAGCTTTACCAGGTAGCTTAAAAAACCGTCACACCACAGAGCACTCCTTCACCTCGAGATACCACACTCTTGTGAAGAGCCTCAATGTTCAACCATAGGGATACTCACCCTAATCACTCAGAGAGACTCCCTCTCTATCTACAATAAAAAGTAAAAACAAAAGTTGATTCCTAACTCTCAGTAGTCAGATAAACAAATTGAAGCACTTATGAGTATTGAAACACTCTTTTCACAGTAAGCTCAATAAAGATGATGAATGATTTTCACAATTGATTTCTCAAAACGATTTCTTAAAACTGTGATATGGTATGATATTCGTATATGTTGTTTAAGTGTGTCCTTTGATCCCTCTTTATATAGAAAACAAGTTATAGTCGTTGGGATCAATCAAAACATATTTGGATCTGATTAACAGAATTTGTTTTCTTGATTTTGGTTCTTGAAATAAGATTCTGATTGTTCTTGTAGAATTCGCTTCCATAAAATAATTGAGTCCATTAGGAAAAATAGTCGCGTCTATATTAAAAAATAACCACGTCCATCGTAAAAAATTACCGAGTCCATTCAAAGAAAATAGCCGCGTCCATTTGGAAAAAATAGCCGCGCCCATTTGCCACGTCAGCAGACGGGAGTACTAACACAAAGTAATTGGACGTGCTCCAACTAGTAGACGAGCTCCATATGCCATGTCAGTGGACGGAGCTTCTCATTAAGATCTTAGCAAGTCCAAAGACTTGTGTGGACGAGCACTTTTATCACTTCAGTGGACGTGCACTTGTGTCATTTTAGTGGACGTGCGCTTGTATCACTTTAGTGGACGTGCGCTTGTATCACCTTAGTGGACGTGCGCTTGTATCACTTTCTTGGACGCCAGTTTTTACTATTCCTAGTGTTGGACGAACGCTTATATTATTCCAGTGTTGGACGAGCGCTTTGAAATCTTTTTTCAAAAATCATTTTCATTTACGAAAACTTATTCCTTTTAATGCAGGTTATGTAAAATAATTTTCTTTCATGCATCTTTTCAAATTGAGCTTATTTATGAATAAGAGATTTCATCTCTTACAAATCATCTAAGACTCAACACAAATTTCTTCGTTAAGCTCTTGTCTTGATGATTCCTTGATCTTCGTCCTTGCTATTTGATTCCTCCAAGTTCTTCCTTGAATATTCTCCTTTGATTGCTCACTGAACTTGTTGAATATTGCTTGATACCCGTCTTTACAATTTGACACTAAAAACACTTGCATACACATTAAGTTGTATTTGTCATATATCAAAATCTCTAAGTCATTGAGTTTAACAATCTCCCCCCTTTTGATTATGACAAACCTTTTGACAAATTATAAGATCAGAGTATAAGTGTAGCAGACGCTAAGTGTTTTTTGACAGATTTATATCATGGTATCAAAGCAGTCAGAGCAGAAGTATATCAGAGCAAAATGTTGAGTCACCAGCAAGTGTACCGGGTCGTCGCAAGTAATAAAATAACACGGTAAGTAATTACCGAGGTCGAACACAAGGATTGGGCTACCGATTCTACCAATTCGTGAGAAATTCGATAAGTTGACCAAGTAACAAAAGTGGTTGATAGGGACAATATAGGATCGCAAACTAAGTTAACAAATCTATTTAGAGAATAATTAACGAAAATCTGAAATTAAAATGTCTAAGGTCACAAATCCACCTACCCAATCATGCATAGTACCCAAGTGATGATGAATTCCTCCCTAAGTTCAATTACAATGTCAACCGGGACCCCCAAATTCTCCTAAATCCACTGTCGTGCTCAATAGGACGTATTCGACGATTGAGTTAATTACTTACTAGGTCTCATAACCCTAATCATCAAACTCTATTAATTCTTGTTCCCTATAAGGTTGCACCGATCTTCTATTCACTCTCGTGCAATAGTCGATCGATGATCCCAATTCAAGTTATAAAACGCGAATTGCCTCCTAAGCCTCAACACGTTTAACTAGTCAATCACGCAAGCATATGATCAACACAATCAATTCAGAATTGGAAAACATTAATTGAGATAAGGGAGAGAAACATACATCACATTGAATTCTACACCGCCATGGGTGGTTTCATTGATCCCTTAGACAAGGGGATTAGTTCCTCATGTTCGTAACGACAAACGAACAATCGGCCATAATCACCATTGTAAAATAAAAGAAGAAAAAAGGGAGACGCAGCTCCAGAGTAACAAGGATTCGTTCCTAAACGCTACAAAACAGTGGGTAACAAAAAGCTCCTCAATTCTGCCCTAAAACAGCAATACATAGGATTCAGGATCTGCGCGAGCTCGCGAGGCGAATATTAAAAATGGCGCGCTTTCAAATTGGACTCTCGCGAAGCGAGAGTATGTTTCGCGTGACGAGGCTTCAACTCCTAGTCTGTCACAGTAGTTACCTTCATCACGGCTAGGCCGTGATGGTCTCTGTCCTCCAGGGTCTTCAGGATTCGCGAGGCGAGACAGAAGGGATGACTGTTGCTGCTCAGTTGGTCTTCAGGCTCGCGGGGCGAGTATCTCCAAAATGGCAATTTCCACTATTTTCTACATTTTCCTTGACTCTAGGAGCTTGACTTCTAACCTGAAACATAAAAAGAAACAAAAAGCGTAATTCTACTCCAAATAGACTAAAAACAACTAAAAATACATAAACCGAGTCAAAGTCTAACTTAGGAACAAAACAAGGTCAAATTTGAGCGAAAACGAGATTGAACTCGAATAATTAGCACATAAACCACAGTCTTACTAGTTATAAAACTAGATAAGCCAGAGGCTAGACCCTGTTGAGGCTGTTGTTGCCAATTCTGTTGAGGTTGTGGTTGCCCGGCTAGACCACCACTAGCATTACTCCAAGCGAAACCCAGATGTCTCTCCTCATATAACTCCTTTTCTGATTCTGATTGTTCCTCTGATAGTTGTTCTGGGGCACGCTGTCATAGAAATTATGGCATGAGTCCACATGTTCTTGAGAGAAGTAGAACGGACAGTTCTGAGTGTCACAGTCTCCATTACAATTTTCACAACCCGGAGGCATTCCCTCGTGTACCTCGCATACAAAACAAGGCAAGACCAAGTGGAATCAAAGAAATAGAGAGAAATAATAGTAAATAAAAAAAAAAATAAAAAAATAAAAAAAAAATAACTTTACCAAATAATCAAACTTCCCTAAAAATTAGGAAAATTGGTTGTGCCAATCCCCGGCAACGGCGCCAAAAACTTGTTGGTCACCGGCAAGTGTACCGGGTCATCGCAAGTAATAAAATAACACGGTAAGCAATTACTGAGGTCGAACTCAGGGATTGGGCTACCAATTCGCGGGAAAGTCGATACGTTTGGCCAAGTAACAGAACGTGGTTGAGGGGAGAGAGAAAATAGGATCGCAATCAAATTAACAAATCAATTAAGCTAAGGTATTAAAATCAGAAATTAAATATCTAAGGTCACAAATCCACCTTCCCGATCATGCATAGTACCCAAGTGATGATGATTCTTCCCTAAGTTTAATTACAATGTCAACCAGGACCCCCAAATTCTCCTATATCCAATGTCGTGCTCAATAGGACGTATTCAACGATTGAATTAATTACTTACTAGGTCTCATAACCCTAATCTTCAAACTCTATTAAATCTGGTTCCTATAAGGTTGCACCGATATCCTATTCACTCTCGTGCAATAGTCGATCGATGATCCCAATTCAAGTTCTAAAATGCGAATTGCCTACTAAGCCTCAACACGTTTAACTAGTCAATCACACATGCATATAATCAACGCAATCAATTCAGAATTGGAAAACACTATTGAGAAAAGGGAGAGAAGCATACATCACATCGAATTTACACCGCCATGGGTGGTTTCATTGATCCCTTAGACGAGGGGATTAGTTCCTCATGCTTGTAAAGACAGACAAGCAATCGGCCATAATCAGCATTGTAAAATAAGAAAATAAAAGAGGGAGACGCAGCTCCAGAAACACAAGGATTCGGCCAAAAAACGCTACAAAACAGTGGAGAACCAAAAGCTTCCCAATTCTGCCCTAAAATAGCAATATATAGGATTCAGGATCTGCGTGAGCTCGCGAGGCGAGTAGCCTCTCGCGAGGAGAATATTAAAAATGGCGCGCTTTCAAATTGGACTCTCGCGAGGCGAGAGTATGTTTCGCGTGGCGAGGCTTCAAATCCTAGTCTGTCACAGCCGTTACCTTCATCATGCCTAGGCCGTGATGGTCTCTGTCCTCCAGGGTCTTCAGGATTCGCGAGGCGAGACAGAAGGGATGACTGTTGCTGCTCAACTGGTCTTCAGGCTCGCGAGGCGAGTTGCCTCTCGCGGGGCGAGTATCTCCAGAATGGCAATTTCTACTGTTTCCTTGACTCTAGGAGCTTCACTTCTAACCTGAAACATAAAAAGAAACAAAAAGCGTAATTCTATTCAAAATAAACTAAAAACTAGAAAAAATGCCTAGAACGAGTTAAAGTCTAACTTAGGAACAAAACAAGGCCAAATTTGGGCGAAAACGAGTTTGAACTCGAATAATTAGCACATAAACCACAGTCATACTAGTTATAAAACTAGATAAGTCAGAGGCTTATCAAACACCCCAAACTTAAACCTTGCTTGTCCCCAAGCAAGCTAAAACTCAAAAAGACTCAAGACTTGGCAAGCTTAAAGATTCAATCAATTTCGCACAAATTTCATGTAATCTTAACAAAACAGTTTTTCCTTCAATGAATCCCCCCTTGCATCAATGTAATCCCCACATTAATTTACTTTAAACAATTGAGAACTTCATCATTCATGCAATCATTAATCTAAGTTGAGGATCAAAGTCACACACAAAAGGAAGATCACCAATTTCAAACAATTGCCTTCCTCACAAGGGTATGTAAAATTTCACTCATTCGCTCAAATTCGTCTAGGCTATCAACTTTTCACTCAATTCCACATATCAAGCGCACTTCCCATGAATTTGATTTTCATCTAAAAAATAGTTCCCACGAAAACATGCATGCAACATCAAAAGGTCTTTTAAAGGTTGTAATGGGGCCTGGCTAAGGGTAGGATATTCAAGGATACAAGGCTTAAGTCCCTAGGAACTAAGAGAGCATGAGCATTTGACACATTGAATCTCCATTCAATTCCTTTTTTCATTTTTCTTTTTGCCTTGGGTGACTACAGCCCTTTCCTTGCTTAGCTTTTTGTTTTGCCCCTTTTCTTTTTTCTTTTTGCCTTGGGTTTCAACCTTTATATATTTTTTTTTCTTTTTCTCAACCCATAATGACATATCAAACCTTGTAGCCACCCCAAACTTAGTTTCTTACAACCCTTCTCTTGCTAAGCTTTCATGCTCTCCTAATCCTAAGATTGGGTTAACATGGTTTTTTCAGATTTTTGGCTTATAACAAGGTCATCAAGAAACAATAGGCCAATTAGGCTCAACATGGCTAACTAGGGAACATGCATTAGGGACGGTTCTTTTTAGGCCAAGTAGTTATTCAAAGAAAATTGCCTAAATCATTTGATGCAGCACATAGACATGCAAACCATGAAGAGATTCAAGCAAATCCGGGAAAGTGCAACTTAAAAGTGATTCACACAATCAAAAACAAAGTTGGAGGCTCAAATCCTCACCTTGACATTTTTTGCAAATTGTTTGACCGAGATACAATTCCTAGTGTGTGCACCCCTTCACCCCAAACTTGTCATAAATCAAGCAATCACAATAAAGTTTCTCAAAGTTCAATTTTCAATTTTTCACATGGGGATCAACTTTTCTATTTTCAGAACCTAGGGGGAAATCATCGATGGTCAAAATAATTCATGCAATCAATTTATGCCAAATTTAATTAAAATCCAACAAGCTTGCCGACACAACATTCATACACAAACTCTTGATCTTATCAAATTATTCAAGAGTGACAAACAAAAACAAAAACAAAAACAAAAAACAAAGCAATTGGTTCCCTCCCCCACACTTAAAGCATACATTGTCCTCAATGAAAGAACACACATATAAAATACGAGTGAGGAAAGGAGAGGGTGCTCCCTGATCAAGTTGTAGTGGCCGCTTCCACGCAAAGCTCTTCTATGGTTGCATCCTCATCCAATTGGTCTCTCGAGCACCCCTCTGCTGGGCCAAAGGCCTCTCCTGGAAGAAATCCTGCAAATCAAAAACTTAATTGCAGATTCGCGAGGCGAGAGATCACTCGCGTGGCGAATCTGGAAAAATTGTTCTTCACACTTTCCAGAATCGCGAGGCGAGTAGTATCTCGCGAGGCGAATCTGGAATTCCAACAGATGATGATGCCCAGAATCGCGAGGCGAAAGAAGTCCTCGCGTAGCGAGACAGAAGCGTGAGCAAGCCTCTGAGATTCAGGACTTCTGTCTCGCGTGGCCACTGTGGATTCGCGTGGCGAATCAAGATTTTTATTTATTTATTTATTTATTTTATATATATATATAGATATACATATATATATATATATATATATATATATATATATATATAAATGACAGAAACTAAAAATAAAGGATACCTAGCTTGGGTTACCTCCCAAGTAGCGCTTGTTTAACGTCACTAGCTTGACTTATTAAGAAGCATCCACCTGGTTCCCATAGCCTGTGGCATAAGGGCCAAGAGATGCTCATCATGTGAGATCCTCCACCTGGATCCCATGGTTTGCGAAGTGGCAATTGCAGAAGCAATACGACTCTTTCCACAATTCCACCTAGCACGTGTGTGAAAACTCCCTTGACCTCTGCAATTATGAACTCACTTCCTCTCGGGTCAAATGGTGTTTTCTCGAGGAAGTGTGCCAGACAAGTGGGAGGGGCTAACTTTCCAGTGTCCACACATCCATTTAACCCAACATAGTTATCCAATGCAGCAATTTCAGGTTGCTTGGCAAGCATGGTGGAATCCACTACCACATCATCTGCATTTTGATCCATCCCCCCAACCATATTCTGCTCAAACAATGCTTCATGAGGGTATTGAACTAGCCTTTTGAAAATCTCCCCCACTTGCTCCGGTGCCTAGTCACTTGCCAACTCCTCTTTCTCAGGTTGCTCTTCCTCAACATGTGGTTGTTCCGGGGCCTTGTCTTCAATTTCCTGAGAACTAGTTGCACTCCTGTTAGATCCCAACACCCTATCGCTTCTAGTTGTTATGGCATTGCATTGGTTCTTAGGGTTGTTCTCGGTATCACCTGGGAAAGTGCCTGGGAGATGCTCATTTAGTTGCTTTGCGAGCTGAGCAACCTGCGTCTCTAGATTCTGAATTGTCACCCCTGTATGAGCTGCCAACTTATCAATGGTTGTGCCAGTATTGATTTCCAACTTCTCGACTGCCGCGCTCATCTTCTCAGAAGCCAATTCCCACGATTGCCTTCCACCATCTGTTAATTGCAACTGGTTAGTCCCTGGGAATTCCTGCTGAGTATTACGCTGATGGATTCCATAGTTTGGTCTCTGACCCTGTTGAGGTTGTTGTTGCCAATTCTGTTGAGGTTGTGGTTGCCCGGCTAGACCACCACTAGCATTACTCCAAGCGAAACCCGGATGGTCTCTCCTCATATAACCCCTATTCTGATTCTGATTGTTCCTCTGATAGTTGTTCTGGGGCACGCTGTCATAGAAATTAAGGCATGAGTCCACATGTTCTTGAGAGAAGTAGAACGGACAGCTCTGAGTGTCATGGTCTCCATTACAATTTTCACAACCCGGAGGCATTCCCTCGTGTACCTCGCATACAAAACAAGGCAAGACCAAGTGGAATCAAAGAAGTAGAGAGAAATAATATGTTGGGAATTTGCGTATAAAACAAAATAACGCAGCGGAAAAAAATTCCCATCGAAGGATCCTTGTGAATGGTCATGATTCATGGTTAGAAGATTTACCTCTTGAAGCGATGACAATTGATTGAAATCGTCTATCACGAACACCGCACGAACGATGTCTCTAAGGTATCCACACGAGCAGATCCCGTGAACATCCAACGTCACGGACACGAAGCGTCTCTGCCTCACAGTGCTACCTTCGAAAACCGAGACCTGCTGCTCACTGTCACTCTCTATGTGCGGCTAGGGTAAAAACCGTGTAGGCACAATAGCTTAAGTGGTCTACTTATAGTAGCACCCCCTTAAGTGAGTTAGTGAGCAGCGTTTGACCTAAGCCCCATGTACTATGCGCTAGGCCCAATAGAAGAGTCCAACTCTTCTTTTAATGCTTCTTTTGATCCGCTCTTATGTGTGTGACCCTATAGGTTCCCAAAACGTTAGTAGTAATATTAAATCCCATTTAATACACTAGTGCAGAAAAGGGATTCCACGTCGGTTATTTTTGGCTTTCCACATCGGTTTTCAAACTAATGTGGAAACGACCGATGTGGTTTATTGCCACTTTACACATTGGCTATAAAACCGATGTGTAAAGTATATTTTAAACAACGGTTTTCTTTTAACCGATGTGGAAAATTAATTTGTCAATGGATAAGCAGTTGGAAATTTAACTTTCTACATCGGTTTTGCCTAAAACAGATGTGGAAATTTCACTTTACACATCGGTTTTAAATAGAACCGATGTGTAAAGTGAAATTTACACATCAGTTTTCGGCAAAACCGATGTAGAAAGTTAAATTTACACATCGGTTTTTGAAGAACCGATGTGTAAAATCTCATTTTTTTAAATCTGTTATTTACATTTCAATCATTCCTTTCCCCTATTTCAGTAATGCAGATCAATACCAGAATAACATACTGTAAATTTTGGGGTAAACATAATGTAGTTATTGCACCAAACCAGTAGAAAATGATAACAAGCAGCCACATACAATTGGAAGACACAATTTTTTATAGTTCATTCGATGACAAGAAACAGCAAGGCATTAACCACACGTGATTTAGGTATCACATGAGTTAGATAACAAATGGGCAAGGCAAACTAATTGGTAAAGTAAGAGCACTTACTAATTCATAACCATCAATTCCAGGAACTTGTTTAAGCTAACAAACCAGCAGTACCCTGATCAAACAAGAAACAACAACAGAACACCAAACCAGTTTTGACACACTTGCAACAAAGTTTTAACCATATCAAAAGCAAAACATACTTCATTCATTTTTCTTGGCACAAACAATCAGCTCTTACAAATATGGTTAAAAATACTGACATTTCATCAAATGACTAGTGAGCACAGAATATGAAAACAGAGGGCATCAGGCCTAATTAATTTCGAATGAATGAAAACAACACTTTATCAAGGCTACATCAAAACACGAGAGAAGAAGAATTGAACCAGACCTGATCACTAATACATATCATCAGTCAAAGGTACACTATAGCTAGTACATGATAAGTTTTTAAACTAACTACATATATACAAACTATGGTTGGTACACTTCAGAATCAGATAATGGAGTTGGATTGTTGAATATCTGCAAGTTTAATTGGACAAAAGATTATATCTTTTAAGTACTAAACTAACATAAAACATATAACGAATCTATATTATTAATTCTAATTGTGTCAATTAACATTTACCTCGTGCCATCTTTCAGTGATCCCGGAGGAGATAATTTCCAACATCCACTGCATCACATAGTAGCCACATTCCCATGACCGACGTTGTATACGTGACTACGTACAAATGAAACCCAATTAGAATATGAGGAATTAAATAAAATAGAAATCAATTATTGTACCCACTGCATTTGATGCATTTGAACTAATAAATATCTTACGCTGGGAATAATCCATCTGATAGCCCGAGTACGCCTTTCACCACGCAACATGTGGGTTGCATTAATAGACCTATCATGACAAAAACATTAATTAAAGTATATCTAATAGATTTCAGATAATTAAAACAACTGCATTACCGATTATAAAGTATTTTAATGCTTACGTTTCGATGATCATCTTCAGTTGATTCACCGGCTTATTTCCCAATGAGCAGAAGAAGACCACGACATTCATTCTTGGGTACAAGAGCAACAGTTGCCAATGCCGGCTGTATTTGCGGAATAGTTAGTGACTAAGTCATATATAGTTATACTTAAATAACCGGTACTTACTTATTGAGATAAGGCGCAAGATAGAATTGATGATCGTCTCGGGCAAGTATATCATGTATGGTAGTGACCGGGTCTTCCGATACTAGGAGAACATCACCCTGAATGAACATGGGGTCAATGAACCCATAAAGGGCGAGGTTACCCTGATCGACTAACATACGATGCAGATACCTAATATATTGGAAAAACATGTTAATTATCATAGTATTTAAAAATTAATTACGTACTTAACTTATAAATAAAATGTACTTACGTGCACCAAAACGATATGTGTGCAGAACTGACCATTTCTTTATTGAGAACCATCTCCATAAGTTCCTTCTTTGGTATATACAGTTCACCAGGGCTGGCATCATGTTCCAACCTTACCAAGGCTGCGTCATTCTCCATGGTGACAACCTGTATAGCCAGAACTTTAAAAACATCACCATGGCCAGGTGCCCCTTTGTCGATCCCCTAAACAACATAGATATATATTAGTAATCACGGATAATTAAGTTATTTAACTCGTTATTAACTAAATGGTCAAATGAATACCTTGGCAGGAGCAGACATCTCTGGTCTTCCTAGATCCGACCTTTTAGGCACAATATCATTTCCAACATCCTATAACGAATAAAAATAAAGCATTATCTTGAAACAATAATAAATTATTTCAACTATGAATATAGAAAAACACAACTAACCGAATACCTCAGATGCAACAAGAAAGTTGACCAGTCTTCTTGGCCAGAGGATGAAGTTACCGGGGGCCTGACCCACTGTTTGAACCTCCTCAGTGGGCACAGGGACTCGAGCATCAGCATCTCAAATAATCTCAACAGACACCCTCAGCTAATCATCCGGTAATAACCGATGGTGTATGGTATTACCTAAGTTATTATGTGCCCTACCCAATGCCACTAAGCGGTGATGATGATGATCATCAACATACAGCTCACACCTATCAGGGTCGTCATCATCATCATCATCATCATCATCATCATCATCATCATCATCATCACCATCATCATCATTTTCGGGATGATGAGGAGGATCACATGAGCCCTTAGTGCTCACATGGACAGAGGGGTTGGACACCTACATCTCATCTGGAACATAGAAGTCAATATTGCCATCTGCTGGGCAAACTGCTCGGCCATCTCCTGTCGAAGCTCAGCTGCAATCTCCTGTTTTAGTCGTGCTCTATCTGCTTCAACATCCCTGTGGCATTGGTGTGAAGATGAACCATGGTATTGGCGAATGCCGACTTCCCATCCCACACCAATGACACGGTCCGGGTGGTCTGGCTTACCGATGGCAGTAGATAAGATATCATTGCGTCCTCTAGGAACAAAGGTTCCTTGGGTTAGCTGATCATCCAAGGCATCCTATCACATAAAATATCAGGTCACACTACAATTCGGTAACAATCTTAAAATGACAATTACAACAAACTATACTTACAATCTTCTCAGCTACTTGGCGGGCCTCCTCGGATGTATATTGTCCCCTTTTTCTCTGTCCGCCCCTCTTCCATGAACGATGGTGTGGGGGTGGAGGTGGATCAACAACCTCTGGAAAAGTTTCAGCATTAGGATCCGCCTGAGATGCTGCTTCCTGACGTGCTTTCTTTTCTTCTTCAACCATTTTCTGAACAAGCTTTTTATATCCCCCACGAGACATGACATGGGGGTAGACATTCTTGCTTTGGTTTTTCTGCCCCTTTTTCCTCTTCTCCTGTTATAAATAAAAGACAATTAAATTACATAAGTAAATGAAATTAATCCAATTACATAAATTTAGAGACAAATCAAATAAGTTAACCTGAAAGCTGGGATCATGTCGGCTCTAAACAAAGCGATCCCACGTCGCCTTGTCAAGAAACAGATACACCTCAAGTGAGTTCTTTTTACTTTTTGGATTGAATATATAGTATCTGCCCAGGTCGGCCTTAAAAGCCCTCCAACGCTCTCCAACATACTTTAGCAAACGCTTCTTCATAGCGTATGTATCCGGTATGTCAAAGGTCAACTACATTAAGACCAAAAGAATCAACGAATTACTGTATGATATTATTAAGATAAAAATAAAGTAGATATAGACAAACACAGGACGTAGAAGTATAGATACCAGAATACTCTCCCATATCTACTCCTTCACGTCCGCCGGTACATCTCTCCACCTATCAATGAGTATACTGGACCTGTTCCTAGCAAGGGTCGCCACAAAACTGGTAAACTGATCTTCCATTGGCCCAATAGGATTGAGGTTATTATCAAAGTCTACTCTTATTCTTTGATTTGACCCACGGTTGGCAGTCAAATTCCTCATCCGTGTGGCACGTCTACCCTTTCTACCGGTAGACGGGGTCTCTGACCCGCTGCATGAAGGAGGGACATCCTCATGATCAGCCATGTATACCTGTTTAAACACAAAAAAACAAAACTTGTTAGTATGTCAGGATAAATATCAAACATAACTTATAAATATCGATCAACGTACATAAACATAACTTATAAATATCAACGTAAACATATAATATGCCAAACTTGATGGTAATATCAAACTAAACTTACTTTGTGGTCAATTAGTAAAGTTCTCCCATAACCCTTCTTGGTGATCATTACGAGTAGCATGTACATCATCCACTTCATTTTCCTCATTGAAATTAGGCACTCGTGTTGAGAAAGAAGGAGTATCAGAAATATCAAGAGTTGAATCGTGATTTCCCTCACTACCATTATACATGTTTTTTCCCTGGAGAACCACTGACCACCTTTTGTTAGAAGGATCACGGATATAAAACACTTGTTTTGCTTGGGATGCCATGATGAAAGGTTCCTCTTTATTACCTACCTTACTAAGGTCCACCAATTTGAATCCTAACTCATCGGTTTGCACACCATTGTTACTGTCGACCCACTGACATTTAAAAACAGGTACTCTAAACTTCGTGTAATCAACCTCCCATATCTCTTCAATGATTCCAAAGTATGAAACTGATGCCATAACAGGGTTTTTATCTTTCGAACTAGAGAAATGCATGGACTCAGCGACGACCATAACCCCACTGTTTTGCATAGTACTTTTGTCATCCTGGGACTTTGTATAGAAGGAAAACTTATTGATATCGTATCCACTCCAGCATATGACATCAAAGTTAGGTCCCTGTGCTAGCCATTTTAACGTATCAGAAGCAATACCATCCTTTGCAATTTTTTCTTTAAACCAGTTCAAGAAAGTCTTGTTATGCTTGTTCAAAAACCATTTTTCATTCATTCTAGGGTAAGTTTCATTGATGATGCTTTTATGCTCACATAAGTATGGTTCAACCTCATCAGTGTTATTCAATATATACAAATGTGCTTGAAGCACTTCCTCCCGATCCATGCTCTTAACAATGATACCTCGTGTACCCTTACCATCATATCTTCCTTCGTGACGAGACTTCGGAAGCCCTACAGGTTCCGCTTCTGACATGTAGTATGTACAAAACTCAATAGCTTCTTCTGCAACATACCTTTCAACAATAGATGCTTCGGGACGGTGTGGATTTTTCATGTATCCTTTCAGGATCTTCATGTATCGCTCAACCGGGTACATCCACCTTAAATAAACGGGACCGCACAATCTAATCTCCCTCACTAGATGAACAATCAAATGAACCATGATGTCAAAAAATGAAGGTGGAAAATACATCTCCAATTGGCACAATACAATGGCTGCCTCATTTTCCAACTCATCCAAATTTTTAGTGTCAATGACCTTGCTACATATAGCATTGAAGAATAAGCATAACCTAGTAATGGCATGTCTGACTTTTTTAGGCAATATGTCATGAATGACCACCGGTAGTAGTTGTTGCATCAAGACATGACAATCATGAGACTTTAAGCCAACTAATTTGAGATCTTTCATTGAGACAAGTCTTCTGATATTTGAAGAGTAACCCTGTGGCACTTTGACTCCCCGTAGACATTCACAGAAACTTCTTTTCTCTCTTTTTGATAAAGTATGACATGCTGGGGGCAAATAAGTCTTCTTATCCCCCACTTTAAGTGGAGCTAACTGCTCTCGTATACCCATCGTAACTAGATCCAGACGAGCATTCACACCATCCTTTGTCTTGACTTGAATGTTGAGAAGCGTTCCGATTAAACTGTCACACACATTTTTCTCTACATGCATCACATCAATACAATGTCTTACATCTAGCTTGCACCAGTATGGAAGATCAAAGAAGATCGACCTCTTCTTCTATATTTTCTTCTCTGTAGCCTTCTTCTGGGTCTTCCCATAGATAACATTAGTGTTGTTCACCCTTTCATAAACTTACTCTCCAGTCAAGGCCACCGGAGCAATTTCATTCTCCGGAAGTCCATTGAAAGCTTTCCTCAATCTACGATAAGGATGATTACGTCGGAGAAATCTCCGATGCCCAAGGTAAACCGTCTTCCTTCCATGTTGCAGTTGATGGTAACATGTGCCTTCTTCACATGTTGGACATGCTTTATGCCCGTAAACACTATACCCACACAGGTTCCCGTATGCTGGAAAGTCATTGATGGTGCAAAATAACATGGCACGCAATCTGAATGTCTCACGGCAATACCCATCAATCACATCAACGCCTTCATCCCACAACATTCTCAAGTCTTCAATCAAGGGACTCAGATAAACATCAATATCATTTCCTGGTTGTTTAGGACCCGAAATCATCATACTTAACATAATGTATTTTCGCTTCATGCACAACCAAGGAGACAGGTTGTAAATTACAAGGAGAACAGGCCATGAACTATGAATACTACTTAAGTTTCCATATGGATTCATTCCATCGGTAGCAAGTCCAAGCCTGAGGTTTCTGGGCTCATTGCCGAAATCTGAAAACAAACTATCAATTCTCTTCCATTGCAAAGAATCGGCCGGATGGCGAAGCTGTCCATCACACTTCCTCTCATCTGCATGCCATCTAATGTTCTTTGCGTCATTTACATTAGCAAACAACCGCTTGAACCACGGAATCACGGGAAGATACCATAACACCTTCGCAGGAGGACCTTTGGTGACCACATCACAACTAGAATCACCATCCTTCACTTTGTAGCGTGATACCCCACACCTGGGGCACTCGTGCATCTCTTCAAACTCTTTCCTATACAATATGCAATCATTGGGGCAAGCGTGTATTTTCTTATACTCCATACCCATCGGACACAATATCTTCTTCGCCTAATAGTTTCGAGATGGCAATGTGTTGCCTTCTGGAAGCATTTCTTTCAACAACTCAAGCAATTCGGTAAAGCTTTTATCGCTCCACCCATTTCTCGCCTTCACATTGAACAATCTTAACACCGCTGACAACCATGTGAAATTAGTGCACCCCGGATACAAAGCCACTTGCGCATTACTGCACAAAGTATCATACACATGTGCGCGCCGAAAAGACTCTTGCCCAACATCACGGATCATGTCCTCTAGTCCATCGTCCATTTCCACGTCATCAACTTCCTCTCTATCCGACACCCTCGGCCTGTCTAACGATTCACCATGACATATCCATGTTGTATAACTCTTGCAAATCCCCTCACAAATAAGATGATCACGTATCTCCTCAGCTTCTAGTCGTCTCTCATTCAAACAGTTAACACAAGGACAATAAAACCTTCCGTTACCACTATCAGGAGCATTTGTTTTTGCAAACTGTAGAAAATCTTCCACTCCATTCTCATACTCATCACTTGTCCGTCTAGCATTCATCCAACCGCGATCCATGACTAAACCAATACCTTCGTACTTAGTCCAACATATTCATCAACCACTTATTATGACAGGGTATGGCCCTATCCCATTCGAGAAGAAACTTTTTCAACATTCGGTTAACAGTTAGTCCTTAACTCTCATGCGCATACTCGACAAAATTTCGGCAGCATTTCCCTGCGGTCTCCGACGTACACTACTTGAACGCGATGACAACCACCACGATAAAGTATGCACCCGGAGAACGAAAGGAAATTTATCAATCCGAACTTTCATCAAGTATATAACATTAGAATCAATGAATAACTATTTTAACTGAATTAAGAAAAAGTTTTTTCCCAAACTGTCCAACTTTGGACAATTCAAGATCCAACACAATGAGCGGTACATTAAGCACATACACGTACGCTCATTAGTATTGCATCTCAAACGGGAAACTAAGGCTTTACTAATTTTGTGGGCATATTCTCGAATCAAATAAATTTTCAAGAAAATACATTAAAACTCCAATGAAAGCTTTTAAGCCAAAACGTACCTTCTGAGAGACACGCCTAGTTGTTATTGTGCAAAGACAACAGAGAAGTGAACAAAGCAGAGGCAGTAGCACTATACAATGAAGTGTATATCACCTGCAGCAAAATGAACATCTAAGAATTCTAATGAAAACCATAAAATTGACAGACACTATAAGGTCTTTTTAAAGTCACTTACCAAAACACAGAGAGGAAAAGGGTAAAAACAAGATCGAAGAGTTTGACAGGTCGTTGTTTGTTTTCCCAGGAGAGCAAGTTGAATATCTCAGTAAAATCAGTCAAATGATTTCCTTGTCTATACCTGATCAACGGAATAAAATAGGCAATTAGCAGGACCATGTTAATCACATTCCAGTATATTAAGATACCAAGCTTATTGCTAAAAAACAGAAAGCAAACAATTCATCTCCTTTGATCCTCTAACTAGTAAGCAACCATCTACGAACCAAAGAAAAACTAGTGACTGACAAGAATTGCCATAATAGGGCAGCTGTAAGAGATATAAACAACAATTTGTCATGTAATCACAAAATTAACACCGCCTTTGTATACATGAATCTGAACATGAGCCAGATACATATTCTTAATTTTGTTTCCCTCAAACATGTTAATTAACACAATACTTCCATTAAAAAAACATTTCCTTTACATTTCAGAATGTTTTGAAGCTTGACATGAATTCCAAAATAGTTGTTTTCATGTACCAATACCAAAAGCAGAATGTATTCCAACATCCACAGCAGGAAAAAAAAACCTGTGAGTGCCTTTTGTCAATGTATCAATCCATTTGGCAACATTTACTATCTTTGAGAATATTTTGCTTATTTAACCAAATACAATTTCTACTAATCTTCTCTCCTGTCAGCTATCATAAAAGAATAATAGCACATGGTATTTCATAACCAACAGATGGAAATATCAGTAATAAGAAGAAACTCATGATGGTAGTGCTCATGCTTTAGCTAAGACATTTATCTCATATGTTAATCACACTATCTTTCATTCTATTCCCTTTTGTATTCACTTTTGTATTTGGAACATTATTGATAATGAAATGATGTGATTTTGTTTGCCTCAAATAAAAAGAAAAAAAAGTAAGACCAAAATTGATACCTCTGTTTTAATTAAAACCCACGCCCCTGAGTTTCAATTCCACTATCAAAATCCCATTCCCCAACTTTATATCATTAACTAGCAATTTCAAACAAACTATCCATTCCCAAAATAAATCCCGTAACATAGACCAGAATTTTAATCTCCCTGTACCTTTTGTTTCGGCTTTAGGGCATTTGGCCAGGGAGGTGCTGGGGTGTGTCTAAGTGTATGTGCTGTCTATGTTTTTATGAATATACTTCTACCCAGTAACGTAAGAAAGCTTTAATGAATATACCTTCAATTATTCTGAGAACTTTATTTTTACTCTAAATAAACATTTATGTTATAACAATGCTCAGAAATAAGAAAGAAAAAGCGTGAAACAGAGGTGCAAGAATAATAAAGAAAAGGAGTTCACCAGTTTGATGTTGTGTTCTTGAAGAGAAGATGCTTCCTTTTCACAGAGAAGTTGATAAATAAAAACCCTAATGTGAAAGAAAGAGGAAATAAGACAAGAGTAAGAAAGAAAAATTGAAGTTGCGGCTGATGAGTTTTGAGGAAATGTTAAATGTGAGGAGAGGAAATGTAAAATGGAACCTTACCTTCAGTATTCAACAGTGCCCTCTGTTTGATGTTTGAGGTACCGTACAATGCTGGTTTGGTTTTGCAAATAGAACTCAAGGGAGGAGGAGGATAGCTCGCGGATGGTCGTTCTCTGGCTCGCAGTGTATAGGCTAGGGTTAGAGGTCGCCGCTGTTGGTGTAAGCTAGGGAGGGAGAGTGAGCTCAGATGAAAATCTCAGCGCGAAAATGAAAAGGGAGGAAGAGGGAATTAAAAATGTAAATAGAAATACACATCGGTTAAAAAAAACCGATGTTGTAAACTTTCACACATCGGTTATCCATAACCGATGTTTAAAATTATATTATTTACTTCTTTATTTTTTTTATTCATTTTTACACATCGGTTTTAGTAAAAACCGATGTGTAAACTTACACATTTACACATCGGTTACCTTAAAACCGATGTGTTAAAGTATGCATTTTTTAATTTTTTATTTTTGGTTCAATTTTCAACATCTGTTTAAAATAAACCGATGTGTAAAACTTTACAACATCGGTTATGACGAAAACCGATGTTTAAAATTTTGGATTTAATTTCAAAAATGCCACCGCCTCCTTTTCCACATCAGTTTACTTAAAACCGATGTTAAAACTCCGATGTAAAAGGTATATTTTGCACTAGTGATATTACAAACAGTGAGCGGTATCTAGCAATACATCACTGCCACCTAAGTAGTGAGAAAGTCAGTGATTTGACGGAACCTTTCTGTGACAAATATTCATGTGCATTATTATCCCTTTGTCCATATATCTATATTGAACACAAGACATAGAATGTGTCACCCTTGTATGGTTCAATATCATGTTCCCTGATACCCGAGTAGACTTAACAACAAATGAGGTCAATATCTCATATTGACTCATTTCAGCACGGCCATGCATTTTACAGTCTCACTCTATCAGGTGGCCCACAGATATTACTCCTGTTATGTAGGAGGGACAAATTCCATCTAGGTCACTCACATCCCTCTGCATGGCTCGTGGTATGCCCAATGACCGTCTTTATAATGATCCTATTACAGATGATGTTTGACGATATTAAAGCACACGACTCCTCATGTAGGGATCGTAGCGATTTCAGGTCGAAGGATTGCATACACCATTGTCACTAGCTTGTGCAATGGCCCCATTGTTAATCTCTCGAATGAGATGGAAGCGCCTAAGTATATGTTTGGATCGCTGATGAGATTTAGGTTCCTTAGCTCGTGCAATGGCCCCATTGTTATCACAATAGAGATCAATGGGGTCCACAATACTAGGAATCGTACCAAGCTCAGCAATGAACTTCCTGATCCAAACAGCCTCCTTTGCTGCACTGGAGGCGGCAATATACTCAGCCTCTGTAGTAGAATCGATGATTGTCTCTTGCTTTGAACTCTTCCAGCTCACCGCCCCGCCATTCAGGCAGAACACATAACCAGATTGCGATCTGGAATCATCCTTATCGGTTTGGAAGCTAGCATCGGTGTAACCTTTTACAGCAAGCTCTTCCTCGCCTCCATATACCAAGAACGAATCCTTAGTTCTTCTCAAGTACTTAAGGATGTTCTTGACAAAGGACCGATGACTTTCACCGGGATCGATCGGGTACTGCTCGTTATGCTTAAAGCATACGATACATCTGGTCGAGTACATAACATGGTATACATGATAGATCCAATTGCGGATGCATATGGAATCTTAATCATGCGATCCCTTTCTTCTTGAGTGGAAGGGGATTATGCATTTGATAGGCATATACCATGTGACATAGGCAAGAGTCCTTTCTTGGATTCATGCATGTTAAAGCGTCTCAACACTTTGTCTATGTATGTACTCTGACTTAGGCCAAGCAATTTCAGCGATCTATCCCTATAGATCCTGATTCCCAATACATAGGTAGCTTCACCCAAATCTTTCATAGAGAAGCAATTCCCTAACCATGTCTTTACATTTTGTAGTGTAGGGATGTCATTTCCAATGAGTAGTATGTCATCTACATATAACACCAGAAAAACAACAATGCTCCCACTAACCTTCTTGTAGACACAAGGTTCATCTTCATTTTTGATGAATCCGTACTGTCTTACAACATCATCAAAACGAAGGTTCCAACTTCTGGAAGCTTGCTTCAATCCATAGATTGATCGCTGCAATTTGCGTACCTTTCCGGCATCCTCTGAAATGTCAAAGCCTTCAGGTTGTGTCATGTACACATCCTCAAGAAGCTTTCCATTAAGGAAAGTAGTTTTGACATCCATCTGTCATATCTCATAATCATGGTATGCAGCGATAGCAAGTAAGATCCGGACGGATTTAAGCATCGCAACAGGCGAAAAGGTCTCATCATAGTCGACACCATGAATTTGCTTGAAACCCTTAGCGACCAATCGCGCCTTAAAGGTGTGTACCTTACCATCCATGTCAGTTTTATTTTTGAAAACCCACTTGCACCCTATGGGTTTTACCCCATCAGGTGGCTCTACCAAGGTCCATACCTGGTTGGTGTACGTGGAATCCATCTCAGATTTCATGGCCTCAAGCCACTTCTCAGATTCTGGGCCAGTGATGGCCTCCTGGTAAGTCACAGGCTCATCTTGATCCATGAGCAATACATCACCTTGTGGAGTCATGAGAAATCCATATCTCTCAGGCTGGTGACGTATCCTGTTAGACCTACGATGGTCTTGTGCTACTGGAGCAGGTTGTTCCTCCACAACATTTTGTGAAGGTTGCTCCTGGTCCACCAATGGTAGGTCACTACTCTGTGGTTCTTGAATTTCTTCAGGTTCTATCTTCCTCCCACTGGTTCCTATGGAGAGAAACTCCTTTTCTAGGAATACACCAGTCCGTGCGACAAACACTTTGCCTTCGGAAGGATTATAGAAATAGTATCCTTTGGTTTCTTTTGGATACCCCACAAAGAAGCATTTATCAGATTTGGGATCAAGATTATTAGAAACTTGACGTTTTACATATGCTTCATGATAAGCCTCTGGCTTATCTAGTTTTATGACTAGATGAACTAGGGTTTATGTGCCAATTTATTCGAGTTCACTCTCGTTTTCGCCCAAATTTGCCTTGTTTTGTTCCTAAGTTGGACTTTGACTCGTTTTGCGTCTTTTGTGTAGTTTTTAGCTTCTTTTGGATAGAATTACGCTTGTGGTTGCTTGTGTTGTTTTCAGGTCCATAAGTGAAGCTCTAAGAATTAAGGAAAGTCAAGAAATAGTGGAGATTGCTATTCTGGAGATTCTCGCCCCGCGAGAGGAAGCTCGCCCCGCGAGAGTTTGAAGACCCGGGAAGACAGAGATCATCACGGCCTAGCCGTGATTCACATCACGGGGCGTGAAAGGAAGGTTCGCGTCGCGAGACGTCATTCGCGTCGCGAGTGTGTGAATTCCAGAAAAGTACCAGAGTCAGAGACCATCACGGCCTAGCCGTGATGCATATCACGGCCGTGACCCAAGATCCACACAAGTCAGAGACCATCACGGCCTAGCCGTGATGTGTATCACGGTCGTGACCCAAGATCCACACAAGGCAGAGAACATCACGGCCTGGCCGTGATTCACATCACGGGCCGTGAAAGGCGGGCTCGCGTCGCGAGACATCATTCGCGTCGCGAGAGTTCGAATTCCAGAAGTGCGCCAGAAACAGAAACCGTCACGGCCTGGCCGTGATGGCCGTCACGGCCGTGACGCGTGGCCTCCTTATAAATAGAGCAGATCAGAACAGAAAAGGAGGACTTTTGGGGATGAGAATTTTCAGAGATCTTTTGTAATCCTTATTCTGGGGCTTCTTCTCCTCTTCTCCTCTCTTAATTCTTAGGCTTAGGATGAATTCCGATTGTACGTGCGTTGTTGTTACGGACATGAGGAACTAATCCTCTTGTCTAAGGGATCGATGAAGCCACCTATGGCGGCATAGTATTCATGTGATGTAACTCTCTCTCTCTTAATTCAATTATTGTTTTTCAATTCTGATTCCATTGTGTTGATTATATGCTTGCGTGATCAACTTGTTAAACGTGTATGAGGCCGAGAGGCGATTTGCGTTTCAGAAATTGAATTGGGAACATCGATCGAGTGTTGCACGAGAGTGAATAGGAGATCGATGCAACTCTTAGGGAACAAGAATTAATAGAATTCGAGATTAGGGTTAAGAGACCTAGGAAGTAATTAACTCAAATCATCGAATACGTCCTATTGAGCACGACAGTGGATATAGGAGAATTTAGGGGTCCCGTTGACATTAAAATTGAACCTAGGGAGGAGAGCAATATCGCTTGGGTACTTTGCATGATTGGGTAGGTGGATTCGAAACCTTAGATGCTTTTAATTCCAGATTTCATCACCATATCTTTGATTGTTTCGATTTGTTAATTTAAATTGTGATCCTAATTTCTTTCCAACCACTTTCTCTGCTTAACCAACTTATCGGATTTCTCGCGAAATTAGTCGAATTGGTAACCCAATCCTTGTGTTCGACCTCGGTAGACTCTTACCGTGTTTTTATTACTTGCGACGACCCGGTACACTTGCCGGAGTCACAACAAGTTTTTGGCGCCGTTGCCGGGGATTGGCACGACCAATTTTCCTAATTTTTAGGAAATTCAGCTACTTGGTTAAGCTGAATTTTAGTTTTATTTTCTTTTATTTAATTGCTATTATTTTTCTCTGCTTCTTTGATTCCACTTGGTCTTTGCCTGTTTTTGTATGCGAGGTACCCTCCTACAAGAGGACTTGCTATTTGATTCTGAGATCACCAGGACCGAGCGGCAATTAAGGAAAGAAGCCAGGGAAAGGAAAAGAATTGAAGGAATTAAAATAGAGGGCATGGCTGAAGAAAATCCTCCTCCTCCTCCTCCTCCTTGTTACAAGCCTCTCTTCGAGTACGATCTACCAAACTTGGAGGATTGTGCTTCTTCTATTGTGAGGGGCAACCTGAATATAGACTCCTTCAGAGTGGAAGGGTGTGTCACAGCCCAGATCCGCGAGAATCAATTTGACGGCAGTGGCAAGCAAGACCCGCATAGACACATCACTCGCTTCCTTGAAGCCTGTGACTTACAGAAGACAAGAGGAGTCTCACAGGATGAGTTTCGCTTGCGACTTTTCCCTCTCTCTCTTAGGGATGTCGCTCGCGATTGGGTTGACAGCTTGGATAGGAACAAAGATCGTAACTTGGGAGCAAATGGCACAAGTAGTTCATAACCAAATACTTTCCTCCTCAGAAGGCGGCACAAGCAAGAATAGCAGTCACATCATTCAGGCAGACGGAGGATGAAACTTACAATGAAGCGTGGGAGAGGTACAATGGTTTATTGAGAAGATGTCCCTCTGCGTTCTTTGACCCGGTTTCCAAAGTGCAACACTTCTTTAATGGGTTGAGAGGACGCTATCAGATGAACTGTGATGCCGCAGCTGGCGGTTCTTTTGTATATTTATCGGCTGAGGATGGATGGGCACTGTTAGAAAAGATGTCATATAATGATTACAACCGCAGGTGGGGAAACCTCGAGTGGAGTCAGTTCTGCGACAATGGAAGCCATTTTAGAGCAAAACAGATTGTTGAAGATGCAGAATGCGGCACTATCGGGGAACAAAAAAATTAATGTGATACACGAGGGGATGCCTCCGGGTTGTGACAACTGCAATGGGGATCTTGACACTCAGATTTGCCCACTGAACTTCTCTCAGGAACATGTGGATTCATGCCACAACTTCTATGACACTGTGCCCCATAACAATTATCAGAGAAACAGACAGAATGACTACAATCAGAATCAGAATAGGGGGTACATGAGGAGAGACCATCCGGGTTTCGCATGGAGTAATGCTAGTGGTGGTCTAGCCGGGCAGCAACCTCAACAGGGTCTGAGGCCACACATAGGGATTCAGCAGCGCAATACTCAGCAGGGTCCTCCAGGGACTAATCAAGTGCAAACAACAGATAGTGGAAGACAACCGTGGGAGCTGGCTTTTGAGAAGATGAGTACAACAGTGGAGAAATTGTCAATTAACACGAATACTGCCATTGACAAGTTGGCGACTCATACAGGTTCAGCAATTCAGAATCTTGAGACACAAATAGCACAGCTCGCGAAGCAAATGAATGAGCGTCTTCCAGGCACTCTCCCAGGAGACACTGAGAACAACCCTAAGAGCCAGTGCAATGCCGTGACCACTAGAAGCGGTAGAGTGCTGGAATCTAACAGGGGAGCACCTAGTTCTCCGGAAGTTGAGGTCTCGAACCCACCACATGTTGAGGAAGAACAACCTGAGAAAGAAGAGGAGTTAGTAAGAAGTAAGGCACCGGAGCAAGGAGGGAGGTTAAAGCTTGTAGATGAAGAGTTCCGTAGAAAGAAGTGGGTAGAGCCCAAGGACCTCCCGTCCTACATGAAGGTACCATATCCGGAAAGATTGAAGAAGCCTCAACAGGATAAACAGTTCAACAGATTCCTTGATGTCTTCCGCAAGCTTCAAATTAACATCCCATTTGCGGAAGCCCTGGAACAAATGCCATCATATGCCCGGTTTATGAAGGAGCTTCTCACCAAGAAGCGGAGAATTGTGGATGAGGAGACGGTTGCTTTGACCGAGGAGTGTAGTGCCATTCTTCAGAGAAAACTCCCTCCAAAGTTGAAGGATCCCTGTTCCTTTTCGATACCGTGTACTATTGGGGAGATGAATATAGGGAAAGCATTATGTGATCTAGGGGCAAGCATCAATTTGATGCCCCTCTCCATGATGAAGAAGTTGGGAATTAAGGAAGCCAAGGATACACGGATGTCACTCCAACTAGCCGATCGCTCCATCAAATACCCCTATGGGGTTGTCGAAGACTTGCTAGTGAAGGTGGACAAATTGATATTTCCTAGCAGATTTTGTGGTGCTTGATATGGATGAAGACGCCGAGATCCCTCTCATCTTGGGGAGGCCTTTCTTGGCCACAGGGCGTGCTTTGATTGATGTGCAACAAGGGAAGCTCACCCTCCGCGTGCAAGATGAGAATGTAGTCTTCAATGTCTTTGAAGCAATGAAGCACCCTGTGGAGAGGTCGGAAGTGTACCGGGTGGATTTTGTGGATGGTATTGTCAAGGAAGAGACCACTAGAGGAGCCCATGGTTCTGCACTTGCACAAGTGTTGGTAAAATCCCATGGTGATGATAGTGAGGAAGAAGACCCCTTGGGGGATGAGGACTATCTTGAATGTTTGAAACAGATGGAAGCCTTACCAAGTCTCCCAAGGGATGAATATGCAAAGGAGAAGCTCAACAAGGAAGGCAATGAGGAATATGGAAAGACACCGGAGCTGAAGCAACTCCCAAATCACTTGAGGTATGCATTCTTGGGGGAGGAGGGACAACATCCGGTGATCATTAGCAATGCCTTGAAAAAGGATGAAGAGGAGAAGCTGTTGAGAGTTCTTAGGGAACACAAATCCGCCATTGGGTGGAAGATTTCGGACCTAAAAGGTATAAGCCCTTCCCTATGCATGCATAAAATCTTGATGGAGGATGGTTATAAGCCGGTGGTTCAACCACGAGAGACGGCTAAACCCCATCATGAAAGAAGTCATGCGTAAGGAAGTGATTAAGCTTTTAGATGCCGGAATCGTCTACCCAATCTCGGATAAAGAATCTGGGTTAGTCCGATTCATGTGGTCCCAAAGAAGGGTGGAACAACCGTGGTGGTCAATGAAAACAATGAATTGATCCCAACAAGAACCATCACGGGGTGGAGAGTGTGCATCGACTACAGAAGATTAAATGAAGCAACAAGGAAGGATCACTTCCCTCTCCCCTTCATAGATCAAATGCTTGAGAGGTTAGCCGGATATGAGTACTACTGTTTCTTGGATGGTTACTCCGGCTATAACCAGATTGTGGTGGATCCTCAAGACCAAGAGAAGACGGCTTTCACTTGTCCGTATGGAGTCTTTGCCTACAGGAGGATGCCCTTTGGATTGTGCAACGCCCCCGCTACTTTCCAAAGGTGCATGCTCTCTATTTTCTCGGACATGGTGGAGAGATGCATTGAGGTGTTCATGGATGACTTCTCGGTCTTTGGGACCTCCTATGACAACTGTTTGAAGAACTTGACCTTGGTGCTTAAAAGGTGCCAAGAGACTAACCTTGTGCTCAATTGGGAGAAATGCCACTTCATGGTCAAGGAAGGTATAGTCTTAGGGCACAAAGTCTCCCAAAGGGGGATTGAGGTTGATAGGGCGAAGATTGAGTTGATTGAGAAGCTGCCCCCACCAACCAATGTGAAGGGGGTGAGGAGTTTTTTGGGGCATGCCGGGTTCTACCGGAGATTCATCAAAGACTTCTCCAAAATCGCAAGGCCGCTTTGCGACCTTCTTGTGAAGGATGTATCCTTTGATTTTAATGATTCTTGTTTAAATGCCTTCACTGTTTTGAAAAATATGCTTGTCACCGCACCCATAATCACTGCACCTAATTGGAATTTGCCATTTGAAATCATGTGTGATGCTAGTGATTATGCGGTGGGGGGCTGTTTTGGGGCAGAGGGTGGAAAAATTAGCTCATGTCATTTATTATGCAAGTAAAGTTTTGAATGAGGCACAAGCTAATTATTCCACCACTGAAAAAGAACTACTTGTTGTGGTGTTTGCTTTGGATAAGTTTAGATCCTACATCGTGGGGTCTAAGATTGTGGTTTTCACTGATCATGCGGCCATAAAACACTTGATGACAAAACAAGAGGCCAAACCTAGATTAATTCGGTGGATTCTTCTTTTGCAGGAATTTGATCTCGAGATTAAGGACAGGAAGGGATCCGACAATGGGGTGGCGGACCACTTATCTAGGTTGGTCAATCCCGACACCGAGGAGGAATTGTTAGACATCAAGGAAGAATTTCCTGATGAAAAGCTGTTTGCACTTATTGAAAATTCCCCTCCTTGGTTCGCGGATATGGCCAACTTCAAGTCTTCAAATGTGGTTCCGCAAGGTTGGACTAATCAACAGAGAAAGAAGTTCTTCTCGGATGCAAAATATTATGTGTGGGAGGACCCCTATCTCTTCAAGCAAGGTTTCGGATGGGATCCTCGGGAGGTGCATTCCCCATGACCAAATCGGAAACGTCTTTGTGGCATTGTCATAGCTCGGATTACGGTGGGCATTATGGGGAAAGAAGACTGCAGAAAAGATCCTTCAAAGTGGTTTCTTTTGGCCGACGCTCTTCAAGGATGCCTACACCTTTGTTGAAAATCGTGATCGTTGCCAAAGGGTTGGCAATATTTCTAAGCGGCATGAACTCCCCTTGAATTGCATGCTCAAGTAGAGCTCTTTGATGTATGGGGATAGATTTCATGGGACCATTCCCACCTTCCTTTTCTTACCAAGTACATTTTGGTGGTGTCGACTACGTGTCGAAGTGGGTGGAGGCAATCCCAACAACCACAGAGGATGCGCGGGTAGTCATGGATTTCTTGAGGCGCAATATCTTCTCTAGGTTTGGGGTCCCAAGAGTGTTGATCAGTGATGGGGGATCCCACTTCTGTAACAATCAAATGCATAAGCTTCTCGAGAAGTATGGGGTCAAGCACAGTCTCTCTACTCCCTATCACCCCCAAACAAATGGGCAAGCAGAGGTATCCAATCGTGAGTTGAAGCGCATTCTTGAGAAAAACCGTCAACTCCTCACGGAAGGATTGGTCAAGGAAATTGGATGATGCTCTATGGGCTTATAGGACCGCCTTCAAGACTCCAATTGGAAGGTCTCCCTACAATTTGGTGTTCGGAAAGGCATGCCACCTACCGGTGGAGTTGGAGGAGAAATCTTATTGGGCAATTAGGGAGCTCAACTTTGACTTGACAAAGGCCGGAGAGAAGAGGTTGTTGGACTTGAATGAGCTGTCTGAGATCCGCATGCAAGCTTATGAGAACGCGAGAATCTACAAGGAGCGGACGAAAGCATGGCATGACAAGCACATCTTGCCTAGGAGGTTCGAGCCCGGGCAATTGGTGCTTCTGTATAATTCCAGATTGAGGCTCTTTCCTGGGAAGCTGAAATCAAGATGGTCGGGACCATACAAGATCCTACAAGTCTTCCCCCATGGGGCAGTGGAATTAGAAGGGGCCTCTGGCAAATTCAAGGTGAACGGGAACAGGTTAAAGCATTATCATGGGGAGTCAATCCCAACTGGAAAGCAAGTGTTTCTTTTGGATTAACCCTTAGGGGTGACTTGAGTCAGGCTCGGGACGTTAAACAAGCGCTACTTGGGAGGCAACCCAAGCTAGGTACTCTCTCTTTTCCTCACTCTTGTTTTTGTGTTTGTGGTTGTTTTGTTTTTGTTTGTCACTCTTGAATAATTTGAGAAGATCAAGAGTTTTTTGTATGAAATGTCGTGTCGGCAAGCTTGTTGGATTTTAATTATATTGAGCATAGATGGATTGCTTGAATTATATTGACCATTGATGATTTTCCCTAGGTTCTAGTAAAAGAAAAGTTGATCCCCACTTAAAATTGAAAATTGAACTTTGAGATTTATTATGATTGCTTGATTTATGATAAGTTTGGGGTAAGGGGATGCACACACTAGGAATCGTATCTCGGTCAAACAGTTGCAAAATGTCCAGGTGAGGATTTGAGCCTCCAACTCTGTTTTTGAATGTGTGAATCACTGTAAGTTGCACTTTCCCGAATTTGCTTGAATCTCTATATGGTTTGCATGTTTATATGTTGCATCAAATGATTTAGGCAATTTTCTTTGAATTAACTACTTGGCCATAAATTGAACCAACCTTGATGAATGATCCCTAGTCAGCCACATTGAACCTTGAAGCCTATTGTTCTTCATGACCTTACATTACAAGCCATTAACTCAGAAAAACCATGATTTTCCCCTATCCTAGGATTTAGGAGAGTATGGAATTTTAGCTTTGTGAGTGCTGTTGTGGAACTAAGTTTGGGGTGGCTACAAGTTCATGAATCATAGTTGAGAAAAAGAAAAATGGAAGTAAGGGCCCAAGGCAAAAAGAAAAAAGAAAAGAAAAGAAGAAAACAAATAAATTGCCAAGGAAAAAGGGGCAAAACAGAAAAAAGATGAGCAAGGAAAAAAGGCCGTAGTCACCCGAGACAAAACAGAAAAATGGAAAAAGGAATTTGAGTGGAAATGTGTTTAATGCTCATGCTCTCTTAGTTCCTAGGGACCTAAGCCTAAATATCCTTCACTATCCTACCTTAGCCAGGCCCCATTACAACCTTTGAAAGACCTATTGATGATGCATGCGTGTTTTCGTGGGAACTATGTTTGAGATGAAAATCAAATTCATGGGAAGTGCTCTTAGAATGTGAAAGTGAGTGAAAAGTTGATAGCCTAGACAAACTTGAGCGAATGAGTGAAATACTAATTGCCCTTGAGAGGAAGGCAATTGTTTGAAATAGGTGATCTTCCTTTGTGTGTATCTTTGGGCCTCAATTTAGAGTAATGATGGCATGAATGATAAATTCTCAATTGTTTAAAGTAGATGAATGTGGGGACTACATTGATGAAAAAGGGGGGGAATCAAAGAAGAAAAACTGTTTTGTAAAGTTGCATGAAATTTGTGCGAAATTGATTCCTTTAGGCTTGCCAAGTCTTGAGTCGTTTTTGAGTTTTAAGCTTGCTTGGGGACAAGCAAGGTTTAAGTTTGGGGTATTTTGATAAGCCTCTGGCTTATCTAGTTTTATGACTAGATGAACTAGGGTTTATGTGCCAATTTATTCGAGTTCACTCTCGTTTTCGCCCAAATTTGCCTTGTTTTGTTCCTAAGTTGGACTTTGACTCGTTTTGCGTCTTTTGTGTAGTTTTTAGCTTCTTTTGGATAGAATTACGCTTGTGGTTGCTTGTGTTGTTTTCAGGTCCATAAGTGAAGCTCTAAGAATTAAGGAAAGTCAAGAAATAGTGGAGATTGCTATTCTGGAGATTCTCGCCCCGCGAGAGGAAGCTCGCCCCGCGAGAGTTTGAAGACCCGGGAAGACAGAGATCATCACGGCCTAGCCGTGATTCACATCACGGGGCGTGAAAGGAAGGTTCGCGTCGCGAGACGTCATTCGCGTCGCGAGTGTGTGAATTCCAGAAAAGTACCAGAGTCAGAGACCATCACGGCCTAGCCGTGATGCATATCACGGCCGTGACCCAAGATCCACACAAGTCAGAGACCATCACGGCCTAGCCGTGATGTGTATCACGGTCGTGACCCAAGATCCACACAAGGCAGAGAACATCACGGCCTGGCCGTGATTCACATCACGGGCCGTGAAAGGCGGGCTCGCGTCGCGAGAGTTCGAATTCCAGAAGTGCGCCAGAAACAGAAACCGTCACGGCCTGGCCGTGATGGCCGTCACGGCCGTGACGCGTGGCCTCCTTATAAATAGAGCAGATCAGAACAGAAAAGGAGGACTTTTGGGGATGAGAATTTTCAGAGATCTTTTGTAATCCTTATTCTGGGGCTTCTTCTCCTTTTCTCCTCTCTTAATTCTTAGGCTTAGGATGAATTCCGATTGTACGTGCGTTATTGTTACGGACATGAGGAACTAATCCTCTTGTCTAAGGGATCGATGAAGCCACCTATGGCGGCATAGTATTCATGTGATGTAACTCTCTCTCTCTTAATTCAATTATTGTTTTTCAATTCTGATTCCATTGTGTTGATTATATGCTTGCGTGATCAACTTGTTAAACGTGTATGAGGCCGAGAGGCGATTTGCGTTTCAGAACTTGAATTGGGAACATCGATCGAGTGTTGCACGAGAGTGAATAGGAGATCGATGCAACTCTTAGGGAACAAGAATTAATAGAATTCGAGATTAGGGTTAAGAGACCTAGGAAGTAATTAACTCAAATCATCGAATACATCCTATTGAGCACGACAGTGGATATAGGAGAATTTAGGGGTCCCGTTGACATTAAAATTGAACCTAGGGAGGAGAGCAATATCACTTGGGTACTTTGCATGATTGGGTAGGTGGATTCGAAACCTTAGATGCTTTTAATTCCAGATTTCATCACCATATCTTTGATTGTTTCGATTTGTTAATTTAAATTGTGATCCTAATTTCTTTCCAACCACTTTCTCTGCTTAACCAACTTATCGGATTTCTCGCGAAATTAGTCGAATTGGTAACCCAATCCTTGTGTTCGACCTCGGTAGACTCTTACCGTGTTTTTATTACTTGCGACGACCCGGTACACTTGCCGGAGTCACAACACTTCACAACCCCAAATCTTCATAAAAGACATGCTGGGTCGTTTACCAGTCCATATCTCATATGGTGTCTTTTCTACTGCTTTGGATGGAACACGGTTAAGTGTAAAAGCTGCTGTTAATAGAGCATGTCCCCAGAAAGAGTTTGGAAGGTTTGCTTGACTCATCATAGACCGAACCATGTCCAACAAGGTTCGATTTCTCCTCTTAGAAACACCATTCCATTGTGGTGTTCCAGGTGGAGTGAGTTGAGATAAAATTCCACACTCTCTCAGATGATCATCAAACTCTAGGCTCAAATATTCACCACCTCGATCTGATCGAAGAGTTTTAATATTTTTACCAAGTTGGTTTTGTACCTCATTTTTGAATTCCTTGAACTTTTCAAAGGATTCAGATTTATGTTTCATAAGATACACAAATCCATATCTACTGAAATCATCAGTAAATGTGATGAAGTACTGAAAACCACCTCTAGCTAATGTGTTTAGGGGTCCGTATACATCGCTATGTATAAGACCCAAAAGATCGTTAGCTCTTTCACCTTTTCCGGTGAATGAAGCTTTAGTCATCTTTCCCAATAAACAAGACTCACATATCTCATATGATTCATAATCAAATGAGTCCAAGAGTCCATCTTTATGGAGCTTCGAAATGCGCTTCTCATTTATATGGCCTAAACGACAATGCCAAAGATAAGACGGGTTCAACTCATTTGGTTTGAACCTCTTAGTATTTATGTTATAGATGGGCATTTCAAGATCAAGGACATAAAGCCCATTACTCATGTGTGCACTAGCATAGAAAATATCATCCAAATAAATAGATCAACTTTTGTTCTTTATTATAAAAGAAAAACCAATCTTGTCCAAACAAGAAACGAAAATGATATTCCTGCTAATTGCAGGCACAAAATAACAGTTCTCTAACTGAATAGTAAGCCCAGTGGGCAAAGTCAATACATAAGTCCCTACAGCTAAAGCATCAACCTTTGCTCCATTTCCAACTCGAAGGTCGACTTCGCCCTTTGCCAATGGTCTACTCCTGTTTAGATCCTGCACATTTGTACAAATGTGAGAACCACGTCCAGTATCTAATACCCATGATGCAGAAGTGGATAAATTGACTTCTATAACAAACACACCTGAAGTGGAAGTCTCACTTCCCTTCTTCTTCTTGATTTCTTCCAGGTATTTTGGGCAATTTCTCTTCCAATGTCCGGTCCGACCACAATGGAAGCAATTGCCTTCCTTAGCCACACCACCCACAGGCTTCAAGCCAGAAGCATTGGGCTTGATCTTGTTGATGGCCTTGCCCTTGCCCTTGCCCTTTTGTTTGTGCGTGGGCTTCTTGGGCTGCTTCTTGCTATTTCCAGCCTGGACCATCAAAATGGCCTTCCCCTTTCCTTTGTTAATATTTTGTTCAGCGGTTCTCAACATGCTCAACAATTCTGGCAAAGGTGTGTCAAGATCATTCATATTATAGTTCATGACAAACTGACTATAGCTCTCAGGCAACGATTGCAGAACTAAGTCAGTGGCCAACTCTTGGCCTAAAGGAAATCCCAGTCTCTCGAGATTCTCAATGTACCCGATCATCTGGAGTACATGAGGACTCACAGGGCTTCCTTCTGCCAATTTACACTGGAAAAGGGCTCTGAAAACTTCGAACCGCTCATGCCTTGCTTGCTCTTGGTAGAGCAGCTTGAGGTGCACGATCATATCGTACGCTTCCATGGTCTCATGTTGCTTTTGCAGCTCAGAGGTCATGGTAGCAAGCATAAGACAACCGACATCTAAGGCATCATCCTGATGCTTCTTATAAGCATCCCCACAAATCCTAGGAGCACTTGAAGCCGGTGGCTCCTCAGGAATAGGCTCCTCAAGAACATACAGCTTTTTCTCATGTTTGAGGACAATCCTCAAGTTTCTGCACCAGTCCAGAAAATTTGTTCCGGATAGTTTGTCCTTCTCAAGGACGGATCGCAATGACAGGTTACTTGATGAGTTTGATGCCATGGTAATCTACAGAGATAAATATGCAAAATATAAGTATCATGCCATGAAGTTATTTAATAAGGTCTTTAATTAAATACGCCTCCCACTATTTTACTCAAAACAATGACCCTCATCATTGATTCGGAAAATCCCGTTGGAAGATTTTCTAGTGGGCCAAGATCCATATTTCACCTAGCTTTAAGTCAGCTTTGGCTGATCACTCAAAATTCGGTTATATAGGTAGGAAACACTTTCCGATCCGATTGCATCTCATGCAACTCTTGGACAGTTGGGTGAATAACTCTTATTCTAATCCATCACATGGACCAAAGCCCAACTTATAAGCCTCTAAGCCTTTCAATCCTATTGAAGTTGGCTTAGTTAAGTCAGACCCAATGGATAGCAGTTGAACATTACATTTGTCCCATCGCATCTTACTAGTATAGATAAAGGTACCCCGCTTTGGCGGACCCATACTTAATCGATCATAGTCTTGACGAGTGCCATGCATTGGAAGGCCTTTAAATGTGACTTAATGTTTCCTTTTGAGGGATTTGATTAAAATTTGATCTCATCATTTGTTAAACTATTTAACTTACTATTTACATACACGCATCTCATACATATATAAGGCAAATAAATGTGATATGGTTATGGCCCCTAACGCATTGATTCTCCCAAGCCAATGAGAGAATCTAAACTAAAACCTAGGAGTGTCCAAGCTTCTCCAAGCATGATCCCCACAGGATAACGTCTTCTTGTCTCCATCATTACATTACATAAACAGAAACCTCATTTTACATATGAGGGGAGTGAGATGAGAAAATAATATACATATGGAATATAAGAGAAAGGCACGGCACGCAGGCCGTATTTCAAAATATAAACCAAAAGATTAAAGGACTAAGGCCATAACCATTCACCATACATCACCAAATAAATAGTAACAACCAATAATAATACAAAATTATTATTATTATTATTATTATTATTATTATTAATTTTATTAATTAGAGATTTCAAAATCTGAATTTTGAAAACATAACATCTATATAATAAATCACATTTATTGTAATTGATGTTACTATAAATCACATTTATTGTAATTGATGTTATTATTAAATGGTGACATAAAAGATTTCAAAATTGAATTTCGAAATAACACACTACGCAGAGGTAGCACGGGGTTCCCGCTTCCTTGGCGGCTAGGGCTTCAACCTCTCAACCCTAAAACCGCAAGGCCCGCAAGAACATGAACTCTTCATGTCTGAAACCCTTTAATGCCGCCAACAGAGAACTGAAACCGATCATGTTTAACATCAACACTTGACGTCATCGCAAAACATAATAAGGATTCCAGAACCAATGTACATATCGCATATATACATAAACATGCTATAGACGCATATATCATATACATACGAAAATTACAGAAACAAGGTTTCGCAAAAACGGATGCAAACGATTTTCAGAAAACAATTTTCAGAAAAACGATTCACATTATAAACATGTTATCATACATAACAGGTAAACCACATAACAGAATCATGGTTTCGCAAGCGGCTCTGATACCACTGTTGGGAATTTACATATAAAACAAAATAACGCAGCGGAAAAAAATTCCCATCGAAGGATCCTTGCGAATGGTCATGATTCATGGTTAGAAGATTTACCTCTTGAAGCGATGACAATTGATTGAAATCGTCTATCATGAACACCGCACGAACGATGTCTCTAAGGTATCCACACGAGTAGATCCCGTGAACGTCCAACGTCACGGACACAAAGCGTCTCTGCCTCACAGTGCTAGCTTTGAAAACCGAGACCTGCTGCTCACTGTCACTCTCTATGTGCGGCTAGGGTAAAAACCGTGTAGGCACAATAGCTTAAGTGGTCTACTTATAGTAGCACCCCCTTAAGTGAGTTAGTGAGCAGCGTTTGACCTAAGCCCCATGTACTATACGCTAGGCCTAATAGAAGAGTCCAACTCTTCTTTTAATGCTTCTTTTGATCCGCTCTTATGTGTGTGACCCTATAGGTTCCCAAAACGTTAGTAGTAATATTAAATCCCATTTAATATTACAAACAGTGAGCGGTATCTTGCAATACATCACTGCCACCTAAGTATTGAGAAAGTCAGTGATTTGACGAAACCTTTCTGTGACAAATATTCATGTGCATTATTATCCCTTTGTCCATATATCTATATTGAACACAATACATAGAATGTGTCACCCTTGTATGGTTCAATATCATGTTCCCTGATACCCGAGTAGACTTAACAACAAATGAGGTCAATATCTCATATTGACTCATTTCAGCACGGCCATGCATTTTACAGTCTCACTCTATCAGGTGGCCCACAAATATTACTCCTGTTATGTAGGAGGGACAAATTTCATCTAGGTCACTCACATCCCTCTGCATGGCTCGTGGTATGCCCAATGACCGTCTTTATAATCATCCTATTACAGATGACGTTTGACGATATTAAAGCACACGACTCCTCATGTAGGGATCGTAGCGATTTCAGGTCGAAGGATTACATACACCATTGTCACTATGAGAACTACTTATGACACTCACATAATGCTCCATGTAGTGTTCTCATGGTGGGTCAATCCAGTACATCATTACTCTAATGTGTACCTATGTGACGACTCGATATCTCATATCCATGACCCGTGAGATATGGTCATCAGTCTGCACACATAATAGTCTCAATGTATTATTATTGTCCTTATTAATAAAATACTTGACTACGGATATTTAAGAATAGGATTTCATTGTTCAACAGTGTCTCACGATCAAGTCATGTACTTGATATTCTATTAAACTGAAATTTCTATTCTAAGGACTTTATTATGTTTAAACAAGTAACACAATAAACTGGAATGCCTCATATCATATATATATATAATGGCAAGATACAAATGTAAGTCTAAGAAATACACTAGCCTCTAGAACTTACACCAACATAATAGTAAATAAAAATAAAAATAAAAATAAAAATAAAAATAAAAATAAAAATAAAAATAAAAATAAAAATAAAAATAACTTTACCAAATAATCAAACTTCCCTAAAAATTAGGAAAATTGGTTGTGCCAATCCCCGGCAACGGCACCAAAAACTTGTTGAGTCACCGACAAGTGTACCGGGTCGTCGCAAGTAATAAAATAACACGGTAAGTAATTACCGAGATCGAACACAAGGATTGGGCTACCAATTCTACCAATTCGCGAGAAATTCGATAAGTTGGTCAAGTAACTGAAAGTGGTTGAGAGGGAGAATATAGGATCACAATCTAAGTTAACAAATCTATTTAGAGAATAATTAACGAAAATCTGAAATTAAAATGTCTAAGGTCACAAATCCACCTACCCAATCATGCATAGTACCCAAGTGATGATGAATTCCTCCCTAAGTTCAATTACAATGTCAACCGGGACCCCCAAATTCTCCTAAATCCATTGTCGTGCTCAATAGGACGTATTCGACGATTGAGTTAATTACTTACTAGGTCTCATAACCCTAATCATCAAACTCTATTAATTCTTGTTTCCTATAAGGTTGAACCGATCTCCTATTCACTCTCGTGCAATAGTCGATCGATGATCCCAATTCAAATTCTAAAACGCGAATTGCCTACTAAGCCTCAACACGTTTAACTAGTCAATCACGCATGCATATGATCAACACAATCAATTCAGAATTGGAAAACACTATTGAGAAAAGGGAGAGAAACATACATCACATCGAATCTACACCGCCATGGGTGGTTTCATTGATCCCTTAGACGAGGGGATTAGTTCCTCATGCTCGTAAAGACAGACAAGCAATCGGCCATAATCACCATTGTCAAATAAGAAAATAAAAAAGGGAGACGCAGCTCCAGAAACACAAGGATTCAGCCAAAAAACGCTACAAAACAGTGGAGAACCAAAAGCTTCCCAATTCCGCCCTAAAACAGCAATATATAGGATTCAGGATCTGCGCGAGCTCGCGAGGCGAGTAGCCTCTCCCGAGGCGAATATTAAAAATGGCGCGCTTTCAAATTGGACTCTCGAGAGGCGAGAGTATGTTTAGCGTGGCGAGGCTTCAAATCCTAGTCTGTCACAGCCGTTACCTTCATCACGCCTAGGCCGTGATGGTCTCTGTCCTCCAGGGTCTTCAGGATTCGTGAGGCGAGTAGCCTCTCGCGAGGCGAGACAGAAGGGATGACTGTTGCTGCTCATCCGGTCTTCAGGCTCGCGAGTCGAGCTGCCTCTCGCGGGGCGAGTATCTCCAGAATGGCAATTTCCACTGTTTCCTTGACTCTAGGAGCTTCACTTCTAACCTGAAACATAAAAAGAAACAAAAAGCGTAATTCTATTCAAAATAAACTAAAAACTACAAAAATGCCTAGAACGAGTCAAAGTCTAACTTAGGAACAAAACAAGGCCAAATTTGGGCGAAAACGAGATTGAACTCGAATAATTAGCACATAAACCATAGTCTTACTAGTTATAAAACTATATAAGCCAGGGGCTTATCACAAAACATATATTATCAGAGCAGAATTTGATTTACTTTCTATTAATCATGTAAGCTTTTAAGCTCCCCCTCAACTTATGCATGTATAATTCGTTTTCTCTATATCATAACTTTTCTTCATGTATAATTTGTTATTATCCCCTTTCTCTATAACATACTTTTTATCCCCCTTTTGGCATTATCAAAAAGGTAAAGAAAAAAAAAACATTCAAAGCAATAGAGAAGGTAAGCATTTAAATATTCAAACATAGCATTTAAAATTGTTCATGATAGAGGGATAGGTGCAGGGGTAAATCAAAAAGATGCGTCCAAATCGCATAGATGTTCCAAAGCTCTTTCTGATCATTCATAGATATTCCAAATCAAATCATACAAGAATCAGAGCATATTTACACAAAGATACAGTCATGTAATAAGTTTCTATCGAGATTAGATATATGATTGATCGATTATGCCCAATTCTCTTCTAATGAAAAAGAAGCTTTCCTTGTTCAAGGGCTTGGTAAAGATATCAGCAAGTTTCTTAGTTGTATCAACATGTTCAATCTCAATTTCTTAACTTTGAATATGGTCTCTAATGAAATGATGTCTGATTTCTATGTGTTTAGTACTAGAGTGCATTATGGGATTCTTAGTTAGGTTAATTGCACTCGTATTGTCACATCTAATAGGAACTTGGTTTAGTTGCACACCATAATCAACTAATTGTTGTTTCATCCATAAAACCTGTGCTCAACAGCTACCAGCTGCTACATATTCAGCCTCTGCAGTGGATAAAGGCATACTAGATTGTTTCTTACAGAACCATGATACTAATGAGTTTCCTAGTAAATGGCAAGTTCCAATAGTACTCTTTTTGTCTTGTTTACGACCAGCAAAATCAGAGTCTGAATAGATAATTAAAGTACATGTAGCTCCTTTGGGATACCATAATCCCATGTCTTCTGTTCCTAACAGATACTTAATTATCCTTTTAACTGCTATTAAGTGTGATTCTTTTGGATTTGCTTGATACCTAACACACATGCATACACTAAACATGATATCTGGCCTACTAGCAATAAGATAAAATACCTCTGAATTTAGAAACATCAACAGGTTTACCTTGTTCATCCTTGTCCAGATAACAGGAGGTACAAATTGGAGTAGCCATCTCCATAGCTTTTTCCATGCCAAACTTCTTGATTAACTCATTGCAGTACTTGGTTTAGCTAACAAAGATTCCATTTTTAGTTTGCTTTATTTGCAGTCCAAGGAAAAAGTTCAGCTCACTCATCATTGACATTTCAAGCTCACTCTGCATGAGACTTGCAAACTCATTGCACAACTGCTCATTAGTAGCACCAAAAATTATATCATCCACATATATTTGTACAAGTAAAATGTTGTGTGTCTTTTTCTTAGTGAACAAAGTTGTGTCAACTTTACCTCTTTTAAGTCCTTTTTCAATGAGAAAATTATTTAACCTTTCATACCAAGCTTTAGGAGCTTGCTTTAAGAAATATAGTGCTTTAGACAGTTTATAAACATGATTAGGCAATTCATTATTCTCAAAACCAGGTGGTTGACCAACATACACTTCCTCTTGTATAAATCCATTTAAGATAGCACTCTTAACGTCCATTTAATACAATTTAAATCCCATTATGCAAGCATAAGCAAGTATCATTCTTATAGCTTCTAATCTTGCTACTGGTGCATATGTTTCATCATAATCTATGCCTTCTTCTTGGTTATACCCTTTGGCTATCAATCTAGCCTTGTTTCTTAAAATTATACCATTTTCATCTAGTTTATTCCTAAAAACCCATTTTTTACCTATTACTTGCCAGTTCTTGTGTTTAGGCACTAGTTTCCAGACTTGGTTTCTTTCAAACTGGTTTAACTCATCTTGCATAGCCATCATCCAATGTTCATCGATTATAGCATCATCTATGTTCAAAGTTAATTGTTGCATAGAAAGCAAAACAAATCATTTAAGGCTTCATTAATTTTCTTAGATGCAATTTGTGAAACAAAAGCCATATGATTATTTCAAGATAGATCAAATAACTTTGATAGAACAATGTAGACATATTATACAATGATATATAAGTCAACACAAAGATTCACAATCATTCATTAATAATGATAATCAGAAAACATATTCAATCAATATTCTTTCTTCATTGTTACCCATTTTGTGTTCGATGAAGGCTCTATGTCATGATTCCAATTTTTGCTCTTGACCTTCCACCACACCTACAAAACTGAATTTTATGTTTTTGCTATAGGTACACAAATCTGTTTGGGTCCTTTTGAGTTAGTTGCAGTAATAGTTCCTTTAGGAACCCATATATACTTAGACTCATTATAAGCAGATTCTCTGTAATGACATGTAGAAGCTGTGTGACCGTTTCAAGCACAAAATTTGCATTTAACAAATGATGTGTTTGATGTCATAGGTGTAGCAAAAAATTTCTTGAAAGATTTCTCATGTATATTAGGTTTATAGCCTGTTCCAACCTTATCGTAAACACATTTTTGCCGTCCTAACAATGCATCCAAATTATCTCTACAATTTGTGAACTTGGCTAAGTCATTTATCAGTTTTTCAACTTCTTTAGTCAATGTACAGCTAGATGCATTCCAGATTTCTTTATCACTAGTAATTCTAGATAGATCACCATTCAAATGATTTATATTTTTCTCCAACTTAGGACATTTATCACATATAGGTGCATCTAAAACAGTAGCTAGTTTTTCTTTTAAAGCACAATTTTCTGTTTTTAATTGATCTAATCTTTGTTTAAAACAGAAGTTTTCTCCTCTAGGCATGTGATGGTTTTCTTAGACTTATTTAGCAATCTAGCAAGTCTAGTGGATTCTTTATGAAGTTCTTCAAAAGCATTTTGCAATTCATCATAAGAAGGTTGATAATCAGAACTTACTTCACTTTCTGAATCACTGTCATTTCTGGCCATCTAGCACAAGTTTGCCTCCTCAGATTCAGATTCTTAAGTGGAATCTAGATCATTATCATCCCAAGCAATGTAGGCCTTTCTTGGCTTTCTCCACTTCTTGTCCTTTGAGTCAAATTTTTCAGTTTTGTCTTTCTTTTGAAGCTTTGGACAGTCAAGCTTCATGTGGCCAATCTTTCCCCATTCAAAGCATGTGATGTTATTGGAAGAGTTGTCATCTTTGCTGAAGTTTCGTTTTGGAAAAGTGGATGGCTTTCTTTTGAAGTTGCATTCTTCTTTAGGAAGTTCTTGAACTTTCTAACTAGCAATCCCATCTCTTCTTCGGATCGTGCTTCTTGTGATGAATCATCATCATCACTGTCTTCTGCTTCTCTGACTTGTGATTTGAGAGTTAATCCCTTCTTTCTTTTATCAGTTTCTTCACTCTCATTTAGTATGTTCAACTCCAATTCATGTTCTTGCAATTTTCCAAACAGTGTCGCAATGGTCATTGATGAGAGATCTCTGGATTCTGAGATTGTAGTGACTTCAGGTTGGCATTCTCTGCTCAAGCATCTCATTACTTTGTTAACTTGATCCTAATTTGATATTGCTTTTCCAAGACCAGCCAATTGATTTATGATGTGTGTGAATCTCTTTTGCATTTCAGTCATAGGTTCTCCCCGATTCATTCTGAACAGCTCATACTCATGTGTGAGGGTGTTCATTCTTGCTCTTTTGACATCTGAGGTTCCTTCATGTGTTACTTGCAATGTATCCCACATCTTCTTTGCTGATTTGCAATTTGAAACCCTGAAAAACTCATCACGGCTTAAAGCAGATGTTATAATATTTTTAGCACGTGCATTATATTGAATTCTTTTCTTATCATCCTCATTCCATTCAGTTTTAGTCTTATTTCTTGGAGCACCATTAGCATCTATAGTAGAGGGGACAAATGGTCCATTTTCTACGGCATCCCATAGGTCAACACCTGCTGCCTCAAGAAAGATCACCATTCTTTCCTTCCAATAGATATACTCAGATCCATTGAAGGCAGGCAGGTAGGCTTGCAAGGAAAGCCCATTCATTTAAACAGTCATTGTAAGGCATGCTCTTATAGCTGTTAAGCCAAACTTAAGAGTTTAGCTCTGATGCTAATTGTTGTTTTGGCTTCAACGACTCAAGGAGGGGGGGGGGGGGGTGAATTGAGTTTTCAAAAAATATTTCACTCTTAAAACTTTTTCACAAAGCTTTATAAATCAGTTGCGGATTAGTGTCCTCAGGATCTTTTACAAAATCGATGAAAGGGTTTTTACAAAATCTTTAATATAAGGTGATGAGGATAAGAAGGATTAATTCAGAAATATTCAGAATAGGTTCAGGTTTAATAACTGAGTAATAACAAAATACAGTTTATACAGATTAAGAACAGAAATTATATTGAACTTTAAACATCAAAGTTGCAGGTTCTTGAACATAAACAGAAAGTAAAGGAGTTTGAGTTTAGAGATACCACACAACCAGATTTATCCTGGTTCAGTCACCTCCACTGTGACCTACATCCAGTCCCCACTCCACCTGTGGGATTTCACACACTAACACACAAGCTTCACCAGGTAGCTTGAAAAACCTTCACACCACAGTGCACTCCTTCACCTCGAGATACCACACTCTTGTGAAGAGCCTCAATGTTCAACCTTAGGGATACCTCACCCTAATCACTCAGAGAGACTCCCTCTCTCTTTAAAATCAAAAGAAAAAAAAAAGTTGATTCCTAACTCTCAGTAGTCAGAAAAACAAATTGAAGCACTTATGAGTATGGAAACACTTTTTTCACAGTAAGCTCAATAAAGATGCTGAATGATTTTCACAATTGATTTCTCAAAATGATTTCGTAAAACTGTGATATGGTATGATATTCGTATATGTTGTTTAAGTGTGTCCGTTGATCCCTCTTTATATAGAAAACAAGTTATAGTCGTTGGGATCAATCAAAACAGATTTGGATCTGATTAACAGAATTTGTTTTCTTGATTTTGGTTCTTGAAATAAGATTTTGATTGTTCTTGTAGAATTCGTGTCCATAAAATAACCGAGTCCATTTGGAAAAATAGCTGCGTCTATCTTAAAAAATAACCGCATCCATCTTAAAAAATTGTCGAGTCCATTTGAAAAAAATAGCTGCGTGCATTTGGAAAAAATAGCTGCATCCATTTGACACATCAGCATATGGGAGTACTAACACAAAGTAATTGGACATGCTCCAACTAGTAGACGAGCTCCATATGCCATGTCAGTGGACGGAGCTTCTCATTAAGATTTTAGCAAGTCCAAAGACTAGTGTGGACGAGCACTTTTATCACTTCAGTGGACGTGCGCTTGTGTCACTTTAGTGGACGTGCGCTTGTATCACTTTAGTGGACGTGCGCTTGTATCACCTTAGTGGACGTGCGCTTGTATCACTTTCTTGGACACCAGTTTTTACTATTCCCAGTATTGGACGAACGCTTATATTATTACAGTGTTGGACAAGCGCTTTGAAATCTTATTTCAAAAATCATTTTCATTTACGAAAACTTATTCCTTTTAATGCAGGTTATGAAAAATGATTTTCTTTCATGCATCTTTTCAAATTGAGCTTATTTGTGAATAAGAGATTTCATCTCTTACAAATCATCTAAGACTCAACACTAATTTCTTCGTTAAGCTCTTGTCTTGATGATTCCTTGATCTTCGTCCTTGCTATTTGATTCCTCCAAGTTCTTCCTTGAATATTCTCCTTTGATTGCTCACTGAACTTGTTGAATATTGCTTGATACCCGTCTTTACAATTTGACACTAAAAACACTTGTATACACATTAAGTTGTATTTGTCATATATCAAAATCTCTAAGTCATTGAGTTTAACAATCTCCCCCTTTTTGATTATGACAAGCCTTTTGACAAATTATAAGATCAGAGTATAAGTGTAGCAGACGCTAAGTGTTTTTTGACAGATTTATATCATGGTATCAAAGCAGTTAGAGCAGAAGTATATCAGAGCAAAACAAATATTAGCAGACCAGAATTTGATTTACTCCCCATTATTCATCTAAGCTTTTAAGCTCCCCCTCAACATATGCATGTATATTTCATTATCTCTATATCATACCTTTTCTTCATGTATAATTTGTTATTATCCCCTTTCTCTGTATTATACTTTTTCTCCCCCTTTTGGCATTATAAAAAAGGTAAATAAAAGAAACATTCAAAGCAATAGAGAAGGTAAGCATTTAAATTTTCAAACATAGAATTTAAAATTGTTCATGATAGAGGGATATGTGCAGGGGCAAATCAAAAAGATGCGTCCAACTCGCATAGATGTTCCAAAGCTCTCTTCTGATCATTCATAGATATTCCAAATCAAATCATACAAGAATCGGAGCATATGTACACAAAGATACAGTTATGTAATCAGTTTCTTTTGAGATTAGATATATGATTGATCGATTATGCCCAATTCTCTTCTAATGAAAAAGAAGCTTTCCTTGTTCAAGGGCTTGTTAAAGATATCAGCAAGTTGCTTAGTTGTATCAACATATTCAATCTCAATTTCTTAACTTTGAATATGGTCTCTAATGAAATGATGTCTGATTTCTATATGTTTAGTTCTAGAGTGCATTATGGGATTCTTAGTTAGGTTAATTGCACTCGTATTGTCACATCTAATAGGAACTTGGTTTAGTTGCACACCATAATCAACTAATTGTTGTTTCATCCATAAAACATGTCCACAACAGCTACCAGCTGCTACATATTCGGTCTCTGCAATGGATAAAGCCACACTAGATTGTTTCTTACTGAACCATGATACTAACGAGTTTCCAAGTAAATAGCAAGTTCCACTAGTACTCTTTTTGTCTAGTTTACAACCAGCAAAATCAGAGTTTGAATATCTAATTAAAGTACATGTAGCTCCTTTGGGATACTATAATCCTATGTCTTTTGTTCCTAACAGATACTTAATTATCCTTTTAACTGCTGTTAAGTGTGATTCTTTTGGATTTACTTGATACCTAGCACACATGCATACACTAAACATGATATCTGGCCTACTAGCAGTAAGATAAAGTAGTGAGCCTATCATACCTCTGAATTTAGAAACATCAACAGGTTTACCTTGCTCATCCTTGTCCAGATAACAGGAGGTACTCATTGGAGTAGCCATCTCCATAGCTTTTTCCATGCCAAACTTCTTGATTAACTCATTGCAGTACTTGGTTTGGCTAACAAAGATTCCTTTTTCAGTTTGCTTTATTTGCAGTCCAAGGAAAAAGTTTAGCTCACCCTTCATTGACATTTCAAACTCACTCTGCTTGAGACGTGTAAACTTATTGCACAACTGCTCATTAGTAGCACCAAAAATTATATCATCCACATATATTTGTACAAGTAAAATGTTGTGTGCCTTTTTCTTAGTGAACAAAGTTGTGTCAACTTTACCTCTTTTAAATCCTTTTTCAATAAGAAAATTACTTAACCTTTCATACCAAGATCTAGGAGCTTGCTTTAAGCCATATAGTGCTTTAGACGGTTTATAAACATGGTTAGGCAATTCATTATTCTCAAAACCAGGTGGTTGACCAACATACACTTCCTCTTGTATAAATCCATTTAAGAAAGCACTCTTAACATCCATTCGATACAATTTAAATCCCATTATGCAAGCATAAGCAAGTAGCATTCTTATAGCTTCTAATCTTACTACTGGTGCATATGTTTCATCATAATCTGTGCCTTCTTCTTGGTTATACCCTTTGGCTACCAATCTAGCCTTGTTTCTTACAATTATACCATTTTCATCTAGTTTATTCCTAAAAACCCATTTTGTACCTATTACTTGTCAGTTCTTGGGTTTAGGCACTAGTTTCCAGACTTGGTTTCTTTCAAACTGGTTTAAATCATCTTGCATAGCCATCATCCAATGTTCATCGATTATAGCATCATCTATGTTCAAAGTTAATTGTTGCATAGCAGGTAAAACAAATCATTTAAGGCTTCATTAATTTTCTTAGATTCAATTTGTGAAACAAAAGCCATATGATTATTCCAAGATAGATCAAATAACTTTCATAGAACAATGTAGACATATTATACAATGATATATAAGTCAACACAGAAAGATTCACAATCATTCATTAATAATGATAATCAGAAAACATATTCAATCAGTATTCTTTCTTCAATGTTACCCATTTTGTGTTCGGTGAAGTTTCTATGTCATGATTCCAATTTTTGCTCTTGACCTTCCACCACACCTACAAAACAGAATTTTATGTTTTTGCTATAGGTACCCAAATCTGTTTGGGTCCTTTTGAGTTAGTTACAACAATAGTTCCTTTAGGAACCCATATATACTTAGACTCATTATAAGCAGATTTTCTGTAATGACATGTAGAAGCTATGTGACGTTTTCTAGCACAAAAATTGCATTTAACAAATGGTGTGTTTGATGCCATAGGTGCAGCAAAAAATTTCTTGAAAGATTTCTCATGTATCTTAGGTTTATAGCCTATTCCAACCTTATCATAAACACATTTTTGTTGTCCTAACAATGCATCCAAATTATCTCTACCAATTGTGAACTTGGCTAAGTCTTTTTTCAGTTTTTCAACTTCTTTAGTCAATGTACAGCTATATGCATTCTATATTTCTGTATCACTAGTAATTCTAGATAGATCACCATTCAAATGATTTATATTTTTCTCCAACTTAGGACATCTATCACATATATGTGCATCTAAAATAGTAGCTAGTTTTTTTTAAGCATAATTTTCTGTTTTTAATTGATCTACCTATTTGTTTAAAACAGAAGTTTTCTCCTTTAAGCATGTGATGGTTTTCTTAGACTTATTTAGCAATCTAGCAAGTCTAATGGATTCTTTATGAAGTTCTTCAAAAGCATTTTGAAATTCATCATAAGAAGGTTGATAATCAGAACTTACTTCACTTTCTGAATCACTGTCATTTATGGCCATCAAGCACAAGTTTGCCTCCTCAGATTCAGATTCTTCAGTGGAATCTAGATCATTATCATCCCAAGCAATGTAGGCCTTTCTTGGCTTTCTCTACTTCTTGTCCTTTGAGTCAAATTTTTTAGTTTTGTCCTTCTTTTGTAGCTTTGGACAGTCAAGCTTCATGTGGCCAATCTTTCCGCATTCAAAGCATATGATGTTGTTGGAAGAGTTGTCATCTTTGATGAAGTTTCTTTTTGGAAGGCTGGATGGCTTACTTTTGAAGTTGCCTTTCTTCTTTAGGAAGTTCTTGAACTTTCTAACTAGCAATCCCATCTCTTCTTCGGATTGTGCTTCTTGTGATGAATCATCATCATCACTGTCTTCTGCTTCTCTGACTTGTGATTCAGAGCCAATCCCTTCTTTCTTTTATCAATTTCTTCACTCTCATTTAGTCTGTTCGACTCCAATTCATGTTCTTGTAATTTTCCAAACAGTGTGGCAATGGTCATTGATGAGAGATCTCTGGATTCTAAGATTGTAGTGACTTTAGGTTGGCATTCTCTGCTCAAGCATCTCATTACTTTGTTAACTTGATGCTCATTTGATATTGCTTTTCCAAGACAAGACAATTGATTTACGATGTGTGTGAATCTCTTTTGCATTTCAGTCATAGGTTCTCCTCGATTCATTCTGAACAACTCATACTCATGTGTGAGGGTGTTCATTCTTGTACTTTTGACATCTGAGGTCCCTTCATGTGTTACTTGCAATGTATCCCACATCTCCTTTGCTGATTAGCAATTTGAATCCCCAAAAAACTCATCACGGCTTAAAGCAGATGTTATAATATTCTTAGTACGTGCATTATATTGAATACTTTTCTTATCATCCTCATTCCATTCAGTTTTACGCTTATTTCTTGGAGCACCATTAGCATCTACAGTAGAGAGGACAAATGCTTCATTTTCTACTGCATCCCATATGTCAACACCTGCTGCCTCAAGAAAGATTACCATTCTTTCCTTCCAATAGATATACTCAGATCCATTGAAGGAAGGCGGGCGTGCAAGGGAATCCCATTCATTTAAACAGTCATTGTAAGCCAAGCTCTTACAGCTGTTAAGCCAAACTTAAGAGTTTAGCTCTGATGCCAATTGTTGTTTTGGCTTCAACGACTCAAGAGGGGGGGTGAGTTGAGTTTTCAAAAAATATTTCCCTCTTAAAACATTTTCACAAAGCTTTATAAATAAGAGTTGCGGATTAGTGTCCTCAGGATCTTTTACAAAATCGATGAAGGGTTTTTACAAAATCATGAATAGAAGGTGATGAGGATAAGAAAGATTAATTCAGAAAGATTCAGAATAGGTTCGGGTTTAATAACTCAGTAATAACAAAATACAGTTTATATAGATCAAGAATAGAAATTATATTGAACTTTAAACATCAAAGTTGCAGGTTCTCGAACATAAACATAAAGTAAAGGAGTTTGAGTTTAGGGATACCACACAACCAGATTTATCCTAGTTCAGTCATCTCCACTGTGACCTACATCCAGTCCACACTCCACCTGTGGGATTTCACACACTAACGCACAAGCTTTACCAGGTAGCTTGAAAAACCTTCACACCACAGAGCACCCCTTCACCTCGAGATACCACACTCTTGTGAAGAGCCTCAATGTTCAACCTTAGGGATAGCTCACCCTAATTACTCAAAGAGACTCCCTCTCTCTTTACAATCAAAAGTAAAAAAAAAAAAGTTGGTTCCTAACTCTCAGTAGTCAGATAAGCAAATTGAAGCACTTATGAGTATTGAAAAACTTTTTTCACAGTAAGCTCAATAAAGATGATGAATGATTTTCACAATTGATTTCTCAAAATGATTTCGTAAAACTGTGATATGGTATGATATTCGTATATGTTGTTTAAGTGTTCCTTTGATCCCTCTTTATATAGAAAACAAGTTATAGTCGTTGGGATCAATCAAAACAGATTTGGATCTGATTAACAAAATCTGTTTTCTTGATTTTGGTTCTTGAAATAAGATTCTGATAGTTCTTGTAGAATTCGCGTCCATAAAATAACCGAGTCCATTTAGAAAAATAGCCGCGTCTATCTTAAAAAATAACCGCTTCCATCTTAAAAAATTGCCAAGTCCATTTGAAGAAAATAGCCGCGTCCATTTGGAAAAAATAGCCGCGTCCATTTGCCACGTCAGCAGACGGGAGTACTAACACAAAGTAATTGGACGTGCTCCAACTAGTAGACGAGCTCCATATGCCATGTCAGTGGACGGAGCTTCTCATTAAGATCTTAGTAAGTCCAAAGACTTGTGTGGACGATCACTTTTATCACTTCAGTGGATGTGCGCTTGTGTCACTTTAGTGGACGTGCACTTGTATCACTTTAGTGGACGTGTGCTTGTATCACCTTATTGAACGTGCGCTTGTATCACTTTCTTGGACACCAGTTTTTACTATTCCCAGTGTTGGACGAGCGTTTTGAAATCTTATTTCAAAAATCATTTTCATTTACAAAAACTTATTCCTTTTAATGCAGGTTATGAAAAATGATTTTCTTTCATGCATCTTTTCAAATTGAGCTTATTTGTGAATAAGAGATTTCATCTCTTACAAATCATCTAAGACTTAATACTAATTTCTTCGTTAAGCTCTTGTCTTGATGATTCCTTGATCGTCGTCCTTGCTCTTTGATTCCTCCAATTTCTTCCTTGAATATTCTCCTTTGATTGCTCACTGAACTTGTTGAATATTGCTTGATACCTGCCTTTACAATTTAACTCTAAAAACACTTGCATACACATTAAGTTATATTTGTCATATATCAAAATCTCTAAGTCATTGGGTTTAACATCATGTTAATAAAAGAATTGGACAATATTCTTTGCTATCAATATTCTATTTATATGAGGTTTGGCCTTTTATGTATTTCAATTATATATGGGTTAGAGTACCTGTATTGGTTGAGGTGGCAAGCTCGGCCGCCGAGCTCAAAAACCCAACTAATTAACGATAACACTTATCTAGAACTCAACTAACAACCTCATCTCAGATAAGGGACAAGCCTTATCAGATCAGGAGAAGGTTGGAGTTTGGCTAAAGAGATAGGTGATAAGAAGAGATAAACCTGATCCTAGAAAAAAGGATCCAATGTCTCCTCTATAAAAGGAGGAAGAACCCTAAGAGAAAGACTCACTTTTGCTAACCTGGGTGAATCTCCCTTAAGCGTACTTGAGGAACCAGCTTAACGAAGAGACTATCAAAGAGTCATTGTTCATTGGTATCCATCATATACAAGATTAATGGATTGACTTCACTAAATGGCCAATGGTTGAATATAGAACAACGTCTGACTTTGATTCCCATTGGGATATGTAGGACCAAAATACCTTGATTCTGTCAAGCCATAATCTAAAACAACCCACATTGTTCACTCTTGGTTTGACGTTCTAAGGCGAGATTCCAGCAAGTCGGATCTCGGTAGGAACATTTGGCGCCCTCCGTGGGGCAGAGGAAAAACTTTCCCTGGTCCCATAAGAAAGCTTGATGGTGACTACACGGAACGAACTGAGGGGAGGGGCGCACAGCAGAAACCATGTTGATCATGAAGCATCAAATACAAACCAGAACCATGATAACCCTCTGCCTCCTCCCCTCGATGAAGATAATCCTCAGCTGGGAGAGATTATGGCACAACTAAAACGGCTACGTGAGGAAAACGAGGAGATTCGTGCGGAGAACCAAAAATTGCTAAGAGTTCGGAGAAGGGCAAGATCGGCAACGCCTTCTAATGGAGAGCGATCTTCACCCGAGGACTGCCAGGAGGATCCCTCATATGCACATTCTCACCATGAAACGAGCCGACCTGCCAGGACCAAACTGGGGCCTCAGGGTTCAGGAGCCAAATCTCGTGCTAAAGAGATTGTCCAGAAAGAAAAGGTAAGAGACAGACGATCAAGGTTGCCTTTCACTGATGACATAGACAAGGTACTTATACCTAGACATTTTAAGCCTCTTAATATTGATAAATTCAATGGCACCACTGATCCAACTGAACACGTAGAATCCTTTATTTCTTCTGTTTACTTAGTGACCGATTCGGAAGCCGTCATGTGCAAAAAATTTCCAACTACTTTTCAAGGCCCTGCCTTGACCTGGCTTACAAATCTTCCACCTCTGTCAATTGATTCTTTTGATATACTTGTAGCTAAGTTCACTGCACAATTTGGAGCGAACTGAAAGCATAAAAGGCACTCAGTCTCGCTAACGAATTTTAAGCAAGAAAAAAATGAATCACTTGGAGATTTAATGGCTCGTTTTAGTGCTTAACAAGTTTTAATTTCCAATATGAGCTTTGAACTCTACCTTCAAACCGTCACGGGGGGTTTGAAGTCGAGGCCTTTCTTTGATTACTTATCTCGAAAACCACCGAGAGACTTTGAAGAATTGCAGGAAAAAGCAACAGGTTTCATGAACTCTGAAAAGGTGGTAGAATCCAAAAAGAGGGAAAGAGGTTTTGAGGACACGAGCACGATCCCGAGCAAAGAAAGAGACAGAGGGGCCAATCCACAAAAGGGCTCAGAAAAGTAATGAAAGGGGGTTCTCAGAGAAGCAACCCAGGTACCAGTCCTATACACCGCTAAACCGATCCAGAGCAACCATTCTTCAAGAGGTGTGCAAAGCTAAGTTACTCACCTTGCCTCGGTCGTCTAAAACTCCTGCTCAGGCTGACAGAAGTAAAGAGTGCAAGTGGCATCAAAACTATAGTCACTCCACTGAAGACTGTAGAACAACCCAGGATAAAATTGAGGAATTGGTACAAGCAGCCCGTCTTGACCGGTTCATTCGCCGAGATGACAATGGAGGCGGGCGAGCTGGCCAACGACGAGGAAGACGAGGTTATGACAATCATAGCCGAGATGAAAATGAACGAGGTAACAAAAAGAACGGAGATTGGGTGCACAACCAGAGGGCTCCAAATGATGAAGCAGAAGGAGGGGCCAGAGGAGTCATTAATACTATTTCAGGAGGTTTCGCAGGATGAGGTACAACGAGTTCAGCTCAGAGGCATTACGTAAAAGCTATCTGATCTGTCAACTCGATGTCTGGAAAATCTACTAGGCCGAGACCTCCTATTACTTTGTCATATGATGACTTCCAAGGGCTGGATCCTAACCAAGATGACCCGATGGAAATAACGGTGGAATTAGCCAACTACTCGGTCAAACGAACACTTGTTGATCAAGGTAGCTCGACTGACATTTTGTACTTGGCAACCTTTAAAAAGCTTGTAATTCCAGAAAAGTTGATAAAAGAACAGAAGGACAAACTAGTAGGGTTCGCTGGAGAGAAGGTAAAGACTCAAGGTTACATAGACCTCTTGACAACATTTGGTGAAGGCAAGCTTGCCCGAGCCATATCAGTCATGTATGTTATCGTGGATGCCGACACATTGTACAACATCCTCATCGAAAGACCAACTCTGAATGAACTCGGAGCAATTGTCTCAACCCACCACCTCACCATGAAATTTCCAACTAACTCGGGAGAGATAGCTACCGTCCGAGCTGACCAGAGGATGGAAAGATAGTGTTATGCAGATAGTTTGAAGGTGTCCAGAGACACAGATATCACAGAAAATGCTAAAGATGATAAAGCAGAAGTGGTAAGTTCAGTTAGCTTGGCAAGCTCAGTCAGTATGTTCGAGCAGGATCCTTGGATGGAGATGTATGAGTCCCAGGCTGAACCAACAGAGTCTTTGGAGAAGTTCCAACTTGGAGCCCAAGCCGAACAGTACACAAAGTTCGGCAGTCAGCTCGACCCCTTGCTCAAACAACAGATTTAAGTTGTTCTAAGGAAGAATGCAGACTTGTTTGCTTGGAAGACATTAGATATGCCTGGCATAGACCCCAATTTTATGTGCCATAGGCTATCTATATGTCCTGACGCCAAGCCTATAGCTCAAAGGAAAAGAAAGCTCGGCGAAGAAAGGCGCAAGACAGTAGCCGAGGAGACTGCGAAGCTGATTAAAGCAAATTTTATCAGAGAGGTGAAATACACTACTGGGCTAGCTAACGTTGTGTTGGTAAGAAATGCCAACGGAAAATGGAGAATGTGTACCAACTATACCGATCTCAACAAAGCGTGTCCAAAGGATTCATATCCTCTTCCCAACATTGACAGATTGGTGGACGGGGCTTCAGGTTACAGAATCTTGACTTTCTTGGATGCATATTCAGGTTATAATCAGATAATGATGTATCCACCTGATGAAGAAAAAACGGTATTTTTGACCGATGGGGCAAACTACTGCTACCGAGTAATGCCTTTCGGTTTAAAAAATACTGGTGCAACTTATCAAAGGCTTATGGACAAAGTGTTTGTCAATCAAATTAGAAAGAACCTAGAAGTTTGTGTTGATCATATGGGGGTAAAGTCCGATGACCCAAAGCAACACCCAACCGACCTCGAAGAAATTTTTGGCCAACTCAAAAAGTACAACATGAGGTTGAATCCAGAAAAATGCTCGTTTGGTGTACAAGGAAGGAAGTTCTTGGGATATTTGCTAACACAGGAATTGAAGCTAATCCAGATAAGTGGAAAGTTGACATTGAAATGCGGAGCCCACGGAATGTGAAAGAGATATAGAGGCTAGCTAGCTGATTAGCCTCTCTATCTCGCTTTCTCCCAAAGTCTGTAGAAAGAGCAAGACCCTTCTTTCAGCTTCTGAAAAGACCAAAAGAGTTCACTTGGACCGAGGAGTGTGAAAAGGCCTTTGAAGATCTGAAACTTTTTCTGGCCTCTCCCCCGATCCTAACTTGGTCACAGTTCGGCTAGGATCTGTATTTGTATGTGTCTGTCAATGATTACGCAATCAATGTATTAATCATCCGGGAAGAAGAAAAACAACAGATGCCGGTGTATTATGTTAGTAGAATTCTGAAAGATACGGAAACATGGTATCAAGTAATTGAAAAGCTCGCCCTCGCTTTAGTCATGGCAACTCGGAGGTTGCGACCTTACTTCCAGTCACACCAAGTTATAGTCAAAACAGACCATCCAATAAAGCAAGTGCTCAGAAAGCTTGATCTGACAGGACGAATGATAGCTTGGTCAGTAGAGTTATCTGAGTTCGGTTTGCAATATGAGCCGATGGGACCCATGAAAGCACAATGTCTCTCTGAATTCATTGTCGAGCTCTCTTCAAAGCCGAATTCAGAATCTTTCATCTGGCTTCTGTACGTTGATAGTTCATCCAACTTGAAAGGAATCGGAGCTAGAATAATTCTTGAAGGTCCTAATGATCTAGTCCTGGAGCAATCCATGAAGTTTGGATTTACTGCTTCAAACAACCAAGAAGAATATGAAGCCCTTATTGCAGGACCTAAAGAAGTTGGAGTCAAAGAGTTGAAATGCCGAAGTGACTCACAACTTGTAACATGACAAGTCTCGGGTGATTATCAAACAAAGGATCCCCAATTAACCAGTTATCTTTGTAAAGTTAATAGTTTGATTTCAGAATTTGATAATTTTAATATTGAACATATATCTCGCAAGGAAAATACTAGGGCAGATCTGTGGCCTAAGTTGGCTAGCATCAAAAAAGCTGACCAGCTAAGAACTTTCATTCAGGAGAATCTCCCTGAGGCGAGCATAAAGAGTGCTGAGGTAACGATGACCGAGCACTATGATCGGGGCTGGATGACACCGTTTTGGGAATTTTTAGCCTCAGACAAATTGCCTAATGATCCCAAAGAGGCAAGGAAAGTCCGTCTGAAATCTTGTCATTACACCATTCGAGATGGAGAGCATTACAGAAGAGGATTCTCCATGCCTTTACTAAAGTGCATAACAAAGGAGCGGTCCGAGTACGTAATGGATGAGATGCATCGAGGAATCTGCGGAATGCATTCAGGTGGCCGATCTCTATCAGCTCTGGTTCTGCGAGCAGGTTTTTACTGGCTGGCCATGAGATCAGATTGTGCTTCTTGGACTAACAAGTGTGATCCTTGTCAGAGGTTCACCCATGTTGCGTGAGTACCAGGTGAAGAGCTCCATTCCATGTTCTCGTCGTGGCCTTTCACTATATGGGGGATGGACCTCGTTGGTCCTTTCCCTGTTGCTAAAAGCGAAGTCAAGTTCTTGCTAGTGGGGGTGGATTACTTCACTAAGTGGATTGAAGCTAAACCATTAGCTACCATAACAGCTAACAAGGTTCAGAATTTTGTATGGAAAAACCTCATATGCAGACATGGCCTACCTTATGCAATTGTCATAGATAATGGAAAGCAATTCACTGATAAAGGGCTTAGAGAGTTCTACTCCAACCTTGGAATCAAACATAAGGTGACCTCGGTTGAGCATCCGCAAACAAACGGCCAAGCAGAAGCAGCCAACAAAGTCATTTTGAACGAGCTCAAGAAAAGGTTAGGCCAGTCAAAATTGGCATGGGTTGAAGAATTACCAAGCATCCTTTGGTCTTACCATTGCTCACCACAGTCATTGACTGGTGAAACGCCATTCAAGCTAACCTATGGAACCGATGCAATGATTCTGGTTGAGCTCGACAAACTATCTTTTCGAAGGCGACACCATGACCAAAGTAAGAATGAAGAATAAATCCGAGTTGAGCTTGACATGGTTGAAGAAGTCCGAGATGAGGCAAAAATCAGGGAAGCACTATGCAAGTAGAAAGCAACTCAGAAGTACAACTCAAGGTTGCAGCCGAGGGAATTTGTGCAAGGTGACTTAGTACTGAGACTGCAAAATGATGCAAGAAAAGACTCCAAAGAGGGTAAGCTCGCAGCAGACTGGTCCGGCCCATTTAGAATAGTTGAAAGTATAGGAAATGGTGCTTATAGGCTAAAAGATTTGTCAGGAAAGACTGTTCCAAGAACTTGGAACACTTCCCACCTTAAGTTTTATTTTAGCTAAAGTTATGTAAGAAGGCGGTGTACTGTTTTCGCTACCCTGGTCTTTTTCCCACATGGTTTTGGCCATGAAGGTTTTAATGAGGCACACCTGAATAAATAAATAAGTCTACTTCAGTTACATTATTTTGGCAAAAAAACTGATACATGTCTAAGAATTCATTTGTGTTGGCACACCAAAGATGCCACGCCTAAAAAGGTTGATCGAGCTGAATTCGACCGAGTTGAAGTCGAAAGGCCGTACCAAAAGAGGAAAAACCAAGACCTAAAAGGTTGCCCGAGCTGAAGTCGACCGAGTTGAAGTCGAAAGACCGGACCTAAAACGGCAAAACTAAGACCTAAAAAGGTCACCCGAGCTGAAGTCGACCGAGTTGAAGTAGAAAGGTCGGACTTGAAGAGGCAAAACTAAAGACCTAAAAAGGTGGACTGAGCTAAAATCGAAAGGCTAAACCCAAGTGGCCAAAAGAGCTAAAATCGAAAGAGCCTAACCTAAAAGGTAAATATAAACCTACAAAGGTAAATAAAAACCTAAAGAGGTAAACACAAGCTTAAAGAGGTCAACCGAGCTGAAATCGACCAAGTTAAAGTCGAAATGCTTGACCAAAAATAGCAAAGCAAAAACTTAAAAGAGGTAACCAAGCTAAAATCAACCGAGTTAATGTTGAAAGGTCGAGCCTAAGAGGTAAGGAAATGGATTTAAACCTTTGGTGTTCAAAAACTTAAGGTTATATTTATTAAAAAGGTCGAGCTCTAAAAGCTCAAATAAGCTAAAGTAACACACCGAGCACAAAGGGCGAATACACTCAAAAAGTTAGTATACTTAAAGGTTGGAAAATCTGAGATTAAGCCGATGAAAAACTTAGGTAAACTACGTAAATATTGAATACACAGTGAAAGACCAAAAGTAAACATCCGAGCTAAGAAAAAAACTTAGAAAATTTTCCAAGTGTCGAAAGAAAAACAAGTCTCGTTCTCAAAGGCATAAAGTTGCGATATCATAAAAAGGGACATTGCCCTAAGTACAAAAAGATACCAAAACAAAAAGGGCACTGCCCAGGGTACAAAAACATAACAGAAAAGGGGAAAAACTATTTTCCTAAGTCACTATTGGGCATCCCCAAGAGCAATGGTTCTAGCAGGAACAGAGTTGAGGGCATCTTCAATTGGGGGAGGAACAGACAAAGTGGGGTCAGGTACAACTGTTCCCTCTTTGTCGTTTCCCACCTCCTCGGCAGCTTGCTTCTCGATTCCTTCTTCTTGGATCTCTTCTTCATCCTCGAGCTCGGACAGTGGAACCATAACTCCATCCTGGTTGATGTCCTTGTCCACATCATCTCGGGAGAAGTCAGCATCAGGATTGAAGCGTTGGAGTTGCTTCATGGCCCGTAAGAACCCGTTAACAAGCTCCTTCACAATGGTGGCCTCAGCTTCACACAGATAGGCTTAAAGCTTGCGGTTGGCCTCCCTCTCAGCTTCCAAAGATTGTCGAAGCTGATTATGAGAGTCTTCAGCAGCCTTCTGTAAGGTAGCCTTCTCTTCCTTCTTCCTACCCAGCTCGGACTGAAGAGAAGCCTTGTTTTCTCAAGCTCGATCTTCTGGGATTTAAGTTGACCAATAGCTCGGGCTTGCTCCTCGCACTTGGCCACAGCCTGAGCCAACTCATCCCTTACCCGCAAGGCACGAGCAGCATCGGCCTTCATCAACTCCATCTTTTTTTTATATTGTCAGAAAGCTAATGACTCCAAAAGAGGACAATGGAGAAGATCCGAAGGGCATTGGCCGCAGCTTCCTCCATGCTTGCATCGGTTCCCTGCTCCAATAAAAGTCGAGCATCGACCGGCTTCAACACTTGCTTGTCAATTAGTGGACCAGGATTGAAATCATCCCCCCAAAATGAGCTTATGCTGAGTTACAATGACCATTGTACCATTTGGTGTCTGTTGTCAAATCAGTCACATTGGCAGCCTTGTCAGACCTCATTTCAGTAGCAGGAGTCTCTTGGACCACCGGAAGGGGAGAGGCACTTCTTCTTGGAACCTCGGGTTGAAAGTCTGCCCGAGCCTGTTTGGGAGGGCGCGTGTTGAGCTCGGCAGCTTCAATAACTTTCTTCTTCTTGCCCTTCGCGTCGGCAGCAGAAGCTGATCCACCAGCATCTTGATGAGTCAACTTCTTCAACAAGGCCCTATAGTTGAATTTCCCCATTATCACTGCAAGAAGGAGATCGGTCAGAATATATTAAGTGCAATGCTAAAAGGTAAACTAAAATACCTTTAAATGAAAAGCTACTTATATTCAAAGTCGGCTTGTCGAGTGGAAGAGGTGGGGAGTTTTAAAAGCCTTCCACAAGGCAACGATCGAGGATTCAATTTCAGAACCTCGACATCGGCCCGCTCTTGGGCAGTCATAGAACCTAGGTCGAAACCGGAAAATTTGGTAGGATGGGGTTGCCAATATAAGGGAAACTTGGGGACTCCACCCGACTCAAAAAAGAGAGACTCGTTCCCCTCCATAGGTCAGACTTTGAAAATGTCCGACTCGAAAAACTTATAAGAACTCTTGTACAGGCTGATGATACCTCTTTTCTCAACTCCACTAAGGGAGATCCAACCAACTCATTCCCCAAACCTAACTTTATAAAAGTAAAAGAATTTGGGAGCAGTAGCCGTCATCCCTATTTGCCCACCGAGAATCTGGAAAGCCTAGCTATTGGGGTGCAATTGAGTAGGAGCAACGTTCATAATCTTCATAACATCACATTCAAATTGGGTAAAGGGCAAGGTAACACCAATTTGCTCAAACAGGGTTTTATACACGTATGTAAAAGGAGATTGATCTAGAGTGGCTTGAAGGAAAACATGATCATCTTCTGAACAAGGCAAACATTCTACAGTGCCACGCGAAGCAGCAACCTTGGTTTTAATGGTTTGAAGAGATGTTGGATCTCTAAAGTTTGAATGAAGGGCCCCAGTATCGGGCTTCACCCAGAAATACCCTGGGATAGTGATATCTGGGTAGGGGACTCTAGGCACCTTCCTAGAACGTTTACGGTGCTTAGGGGCAGTAATAGCATCAGGAGTAGCAGAGCTACTCTCATTAGAACTGGAGGAGGCACTATTGGCACCTCCGTCATCATTGGAAGGGGCGAAGAAGGATGAGGAGATCCCCTAATGGGATTGATTTCGGGCTCTAAGACTTGAACCTCAAAGGAGGCATTCCGAGAAACCTCAAATGAAGACTTCATGGCTAAACAAAGCAGAAATGAAATTGGAAAAAGAGGAGATGATGAGGACGTACCTTGAAAAAAAAGGGGAGTTTGAAAAGGCTTGAAGAAGAATAAGCTCGAGAAAAAAATGTATAAGGTTGAAGGAAAGTGAGACCCTGTCTCCAAGTTTCCTTCAATTTATAGAAGAAGAATAACGTTTCAAAAACAAGTAAAACATTAGTAATGATGGCGATTGCCGTGTGAGGGAAGAGAAATGTCTCTTCAAGTCTGCACAAATTCGGCACACCAATAGAGGAGTAACACGTGGCGAAGACATTGGAATACACGCTGCAACAGCTAAGGATTTGAGTACGCAGTTGTAAAGCAGGCCTCGGAAATAATGCCATAAAGGCCACGCGTGACAAGCAAGCTCTGTCTTAATAACAAAAGCAACGTCTCTTTTCATCTCGGGAACTAAGAAACTGACGTCACGGTACAAAACTGAAACGACCGCTTTTGTCTCGGCTTGGGTCGGTTCCTTCTAAGAAGCTTTCATGCTCTTTACAGCTCAAAACTTGGGGGGCTTGTATATGGTCCGAAGGGTAAAGATCAGTCACCGAGCCTACCGTGGTGAAGGAAGCTCGGCTACCTGAGATCGCCGAACTCAAGTGTTGGCCGAAGTTCAAGGTCGGTCACCGAAACTATGGTAAAAAGAGTTGAAAACCTACACTATAAACCCTAGATTCTTAAAAAAAATGATTCTAAGGTCAAGCTCAGCTTTGTCAGGAAAACTTTTACGCTCTTTCGAGCTCAAAGCTTGGGGGGACTTGTGTACTGGCCTAGTTGGCAAGCTTGACAGCCGAGCTCGGAAACCCAACTAACTAACGATAACACTTATCTAGAACTCAACTAACAACCTCATCTCAAATAAGGGATAAGTCTTATCAGATAAGGAGGAGGTTGGAGTTTGGCTAAAGAGATAAGCGATAAGAAGAGATAAACCCGATCCTAGAAAAGAGGATCGAATGACTCCTCTATAAAAGGAGGAAGAACCCGAAGAGAAAGACTCACTTTTTCTAACCTAGGTGAATCTTCCTTAAGCATACTTGAGGAACCATCTTAACGAAGAGACTATCAAAGAGTCATTGTTCACTAGTATCCATCATATACAAGATTAAGGGATTGACTTCACTACATGGCCAAGGGTTGAACATAGAACTACGTCTGACTTTGATTCCCATTGGGATACGTAGGACCGGAATACCTTAATTCTGTCAAGCCATTATCTAAAACAACCCCCATTGTCCACTCTTGGTTTGACATTCTACGGCGAGATTCCGGCAAGTCGGATCTTGGCAGGAACAGTACCTTTTGTGCTCTAAATTAATATGCCTTTTGCTTAGAAAAAAAGAAGAAGAAGAAAGATTGGATAGCCGAGACTGAAACTGATAAATAGTTAAACATGTCAACAACAAAAATCAAAGTGACATTTTTATCGCTACCCCCTTCATCCCATATGTACCCACTAGAAACACAGTTAGCAAAATGGTTATCACTACCGGAGATGATCCTTAGGCCACAGATATAGCCTGGAGATGGTTCCTCATATTCAATCAAATCTCTACTCTTAATAAACCACTAAAACAGATTTTTCATCATTTTCAAGCAACAACACAAGCAGCACAAATTGATTTCTCTCATCCAAATGGGAAAAAAATAGAGAAATAGCCTAATTGCTTTGAAGCAAGCAAGTTTTTAGCCTCTCTGCAATGAAAAGGGGACCAAATTGACTAGCCAAAAACATGCAGAAGATTTATACAGGCGTGATACAGGTAGAGCTGGGTATATGGACCCGGGTTCATGGACAGTCCGTTTAACCCGCAGTCCGTGCGGACTTGGACTAGGTAAAATACGAGTTCATTTAAATGCGGGCTTTTTGGGTCTTGTCCGTTTAACCCGCGGGTTTAACGAACTCGGTCCACGGATTTGCGGACCCGTCCGCGAATTGTACACTTTTAATAAAACAAAAATTTTATTAATTTTATGGTTGGGGCAAGGCTTTTCAGACATTCATTTTTGTTGTTTTTGGTTTTTTGTCTTATTTCCGTTAATTTGTAGTTGCTTAATTATGAGACTTTTTGGTTGTTCAGTTGGGTTGTATGAAATTTATAGTTTTGGTTTTACATGGTTTTCATTTTGGAAATTGACATTTAAATCCACACTGTCTTAAGCATTTATAACAACTGGTGAGCACTAACTATCTGAATTATATGAGAAGGTAGTTATCCTTTATTAGTTTCTACACAAGTCATTATTTGTTTTTGATGTTTGATGCAACAAAAAAAAACTGGTGTTGAGTCCGCGGACAGTCCGTTTAACCCGCAGACTATGCGAAGTTTTAGGTCCGGCCCATTTCAATGCGGACCAATGCAAACGGGACTTAAACGGACCGGACCGGTCCGCATACCCTGTTCTAGATACAGGTCTTGCAACACTTTTGCTATAATTCTTAGCAGGCTATAGTTTTTTTTTGCTAATATCAAGGTGATAATTTGTAAAGAATGGGTGTTATAGTGACTTAGGTGTATATTGTTATATAAGGCAGTGGAATAATTGTTATGATTTCATTCATAGTAGGAGTCTCTTTTATAGAGAGATTACAATAAAGACAAAAAAAAATAAAATCAAATTTCTTCCTATAATTAAGGAAGGAAATAAAACAAATAAAATCAGAATAATAAAGATAAAATCAAATAGAATCAAAGAGGATAAAATCAGGGATATTTTCCTGATTCTCCAACATCCCCTCAAGTTGGTGCATAGATATCTATCATGCCCAACTTGCTTATCAAGTGCTCAAAAATTGGTCTTGCTAGACTCTTGGTCAAAATATCAGTTGTTTATTGGTTGGAAGTCATAAAAGGAAGACAGATAATGCCAGCATCTAATTTTTATTTTATGAAGTGACGATCAATCTCAATGTGTTTGGTTCTGTCATACTGGATGAGATTGTGAGCTATGCTTATTGCTGCTTTGTTGTCACAGTACAACTTCAATGGAAGATCAACCTTCATCTTGAGTTCCTCCAAGACCCTATAGATCCACAACCCTTCACAAATTCCTTGGGTCATTGCTCTAAATTCAGCCTCAGCAATACTTCTAGCAACCACGCCTTGTTTCTTGCTTCTCCAAGTTACTAGATTTCCCCACACATAGGTACAATATCCCGAAGTTGATTTTCTGTCGGTGAATGATCCTGCCCAGTCTGCATCAGTAAAGATTTCAACATTCCTCTGATAATCCGTTGGCTTATCATGTTCTATCTATTAGTTTAGAGCGGATTTCATCAATTAAGTTGAGTTGAATGCTTGATTTAGCCCCAATTAGACTGTGATTTCCTATTTTAATTATTTTAGAGTTAATGTGTGCATTTAATTAATTTTTATTAGATATTAGTTAATTTTCTTATATTTTTTTTACTGTAATTTTTAGGAAGGTATCAAGAATAAGGAGGAGCAAGTGAATTATGCACAGGAGATAGAATTTGCGATTATAATTTGGAGTGCACCAACGTGAATGAAGAAAAGGCTATAGGCTAAGTAGAATTAATTTGAAGAAACTCACGTGGGGCCATGTACTGTAAAGTGATATTGGAAGATTAATGCCGTGTTTGGGTAAACAACTTAACTAAACACTTATGGCATAAGATCTTATTGCATGAGAACTTATGCCACAAGCGCTTAAATTCAATGAGTCATGTGCATTTGGGTGCACACTTCGTAAAGCACTTATACAAAATTAAAACGTTTGGATACATTACTATATAAGCACTTATAAACATTTTAAAATTAAAAGAAAATAATATCATCAGTTTACCAACAAAAAAAATATCATCATGAAGCCTCCATACGCTCAGCAACCTGAAGCCACCCTACGCCCAGCAATCAGACCATCGCAAGTCAGGCCGCCGCTGCGAGCCCCCACCTTCCGGATTCGTCCAGTTGCCGCTGCGAGCCCCCACCTCCCGAGACCCATCATAGATCCGCGACGCAGCTCCATATAGACCACCGCAAGTCAGGCCGCCTCCACCGTACAGATCGAACCTCCTCTATTCCTTCGCTGTCACACCAGGTATCGATTCAAAACCACCTCGGTCCGGCGTTCCCCGCGCACGACAGAAGGACGACCGCACACGACAGAGATCGCAGGCAGATGGCGGCGCGCGACGGATCTTGCAGGCAAAGGTGGCGCTAGGGTTCCTCCACCTCTACGCTTCTTAACAAAGAAGAAGAAGGGACATGTTGGACTCGAAGGAGAATAGAAGAAAGAAAGAAAAAAGAAGAATGGGAGGAGGCAGGATTCGAAGAGTGAAAACTTCGTGAAAGAGCTTTGGAAATTCCATAAGCTTGAAAAAAAAAAAAAACAGGAGTAAGTCTTTATAAGCACAACACATCGATAAGTGCTATGTCACAGGAGTTAAGTTTCTAACTAAATTTTGGACATTTGAAAGAGTCAAACCTGAATTTACAATCCAATTTGCAAGTAGCCCACGTGATAGTGTTGGTTACATGGTTTCAAATTGAAACTGAGAAGGAACATGAATTGCATTTAAAAGAAAATAGCAAGTTCACATTCAATTGAAAGGAAACAAAGTTGAGGGGCCCATGCTGATTTCTAAACTTTGTTAATTGCAAAATAAAAATAAAAGGGCAAGCCCACACATATGTGAAGCGCTGCATCAGAAGAGGCAGGGAGGATTTGTACTTGGTCTTTGCAATATATAAAGAAGTGATAGCAGCGTGGAAGGGGATTGACAGTGCCGCAAACAACAACGGTAGCACCGTTCCAAATGCACCAAGGCATGAGCATCAGTGAGAGGAACAAGCACCCAAGAGCGTCATCTAAGGAACCTTCTCTGGAAGCCATTCTGAAAGTCTTCATGACTGAAACCAGGGCCCAAATTCAGAACCAAGGGGTATCTATGAGGAACCTAGAGAATCAAGTGGGTCAGTTGGCCACTGTGCTCACAAATAGACCAAATGGAACCCTGCCTGCATCTACAGAAAGTCCATCAACTTCTACTGATAAAGGGAAGGAACAAGTTAAAGCTATAAATCTGAGAAGTGGCAAAGAGCTGCAGGATGCTGTAGCATTCAAGCAACCAGTAACAAAGAAAGTTGATACAGCTGAACTAGAACAGGAAAGTCCAACTGTTATTCCAGCAAATACAGAACCAGTGCAGGAGATACCTAATCACAAAGAGGCTAAAATTATTCCATAAAGTCCACTTCTTCCATTTCCACGACGGTTGAGGAAAGCAGCTCAATAGAAGTAGTTTAACAAGTTCTTGGAAATTCTGAAACAGCTGCACATTAACATACCTCTGGTTGATGCTCTGCAGCAGATGCCTAACTACACCAAATTCATGAAAGACATTCTTTCCAATAGAAAGAGATTGGGAGAGTTTGATACAGAAGCAATGACAAAGGAGTGTAGTCAGCTGTTGCAGAACAAGGTTCCTCAGAAAAATGAAGGATCCAGCCAGTTTTACAATTCCTTGCTCCATAGGGAATACATACTGTGGAAAGTCCTTGTGTGATCTTGGAGCTAGCATTAATTTAATACCAATGTCTATTTTCAAGCAATTGAAGATTGGAGCAGCCAGACCTACCACTGTCACTTTGCAACTTGCTGACAGATCCATTGCTTACCCAGAAGGAAAGGTTGAGGATATTCAGATCCACTGGATTTCATTATTCTTGATTTTGAAGGTGACAAAGAAGTCCCAATTATTCTTGGAAGACCCTTTTTAGCAACTGGAAGAATACTGATAGATGTGCAGAAAGGAGAGCTCACTATAAGGGTGAATGATCAACAAGTGACTTTCAATGTTTTTAATGCATTACACTATCCTGATGAAGAGATAGAAAACTATTATGCTATTACTGGTATTGAATCTCTCATGCAAGAGCAGCTAATAGCATCGATGCAAGATTTCGAGCATGAGTTTGATTTGACTAAGGAAACTGATTTTGGAGATGAAGAATTGAAGCAGCTAGCTGAAGGGAATGTGGCATACAGATCTTGGATAAGAAAATATGAGCCCTTAGATGTAGCTGCAGATACCTTCAAGGAGAATATACTCTCTATTGAAAAACCTCCCACCCTTGAACTGAAACAACTTCCTTCTCACCTGAAATATGCTTATCTTGAAGAAAGGGAAACTCTTCCCATCATCATCTCTTCATTCCTAACTTCTGAATAGGAGGAAAATCTCATTGCATTGTTGAAGAGGCATAAGAAGTCTATTTGATGGCAATTGGCAGATATTAGAGGAATCAGTCCTAGTCTCTGTATGCACAGAATTCTGTTAGAGGAAGACGCTAAGAACAGTATTGAAGGCCAAAGAAGATTGAACCCAATAATGAAACAAGTTGTGAAGAAAGAAATCGTCAAATGGCTTGATGCAGAAATCATTTACCCCATCTCAGATAATGTGTGGGTTAGTCCTGTGCAATGTGTTCCAAAGAAAGGAGGAGTCATTGTGGTGAAAAATGAGAAGAATGAGTTGATTCCTACAAGGACAGTCACGGGTTGGAGGATATGTATGGACTACAGAAAGCTGAACAAAGCCATAAGGAAATATCATTCTCCATTACCATTCATTGATCAAATGCTTGATATGTTATCTAGGAGAGAAATCTAGTGTTTCTTAGATGGCTATCCAGGTTACAATCAAATAGCAGTGGCACCTGAAGATCAGCAGAAGACCATTTTCATTTACCCATATGGTACATTTACTTTTAGGAGAATGCCTTTTGGTCTCTGCAATGCTCCAGCAACTTTTCAAAGATGTATGATCGTAATTTTTTCTGACTTTATTGAGAAGACTATGGAAATTTTCTTGGATGATTTATCAGTTTTTGGAGATTCATTCATGGGGTGCTTGGACAATCTAGAGCAGGTGCTGGACAGATGTGAAGAAACCAAATTATTTTTGAATTGGGAGAAGTGTCATTTCATGGTCAAAGAAGGTATTGTGCTAGGCCATAAAGTGTCAAAGAGAGGCTTAGAAGTGGACAAAGCTAAGATTGAGGTGATTGAAAAACTTCCCCCACCCAATTCTGTCAAAGGCACAGAAGTTTTCTAGGACATGCGGGGTTCTATAGAAGATTTATCAAAGATTTATCAAAATTTTCCAAGCCACTGTGTAAATTGCTGGAGCATGATAGTGCATTTGACTTCATAAATGAGTGCTAATCAGCTTTTAAACTGCTGAAGAAGGTTTTGATTACTGCACCTGTAATAGTAGCTCCTAACTGGGAAAGACCATTTGAGTTGATGTGTGATGCCAGTGATTTTACAGTAGGACCTGTGCTAGGTCAAAGGTATAACAAAATCTTCCATACCATCTACTATGCCAGCAAGACTCTCATTGATGCTCAGATCAATTATACTACTACAAAAAAAGAATTGTTGGCTGTGGTGTTTGCTTTTGACAAGTTCAGACCTTATCTGGTGGGAACCAAAGTAGTGGTATATACAGATCATGCAGCCATTAAGTATCTCATTGAGAAGAAGGATTTGAAGTCAAGGCCTATCATATGGGTACTTTTACTTCAAGAATTTGACTTGGAAATCAAAGATAAGAAGGGTATTGAAAATCAGGTAGCTGATCATTTCTCCATAATTGTCGAAGGAGGGGAATCAGAGTCTCAAGAAGAAATTAAAGAAAATTTTCCTGATGAACACCTACTAATGCTTGAAGATGTTGCAGCACCATGGTACGCAGATATTGTAAATTTTCTTGTCAGTGGAGTAATACCAATAGAGATGAATTCTCAACAGAAAAAGAGGTTTATGTATCAGGTTAAACACTTTTACTGGGATGAACCTTTTCTGTAAAAAAGATGCCAAGATCAGATCATGAGGAGATGTGCTGCTGAGGAAGAAATGCAAGACATCCTTAGTGATTGCCACTCTGCTCCCTATGGTGGTCACTTTGGAGGCAAAAGAACAGCTGCAAAGGTCCTGCAATCAGGATATTTCTGGCCCACATTATTCAAAGATGCTCAAGAGTATGTCAAGAATTGTGACAGATGTCAGAGGGTGGGGAATATTTCCAACAGACAAGAGCTGCCACTCAACACCATTTTGGAGATTGAACTGTTTGATGCATGGGGAATAGATTTTATGGGGCCATTTCTTGTTTCTAATGGGAATGCCTACAACGTAGTTGCAGTGGATTACGTCTCCAAATGGGTAGAAGCAGTAGCACTGCCTTCCAATGATTCTAGAGTAGTCACAAAGTTCTTGCACAAGAACATATTCACCAGATTTGGCACTCTTCGAGCTATAATCAGTGATGAGGGGACACATTTTTGTAACAGGTTGTTTGCTAACTTGCTTGCAAAATATGGAGTGAAACACAAAGTGGATACTGCATATCATCCTCAGACTAGTGGGCAAGTTGAAGTATCCAATAGAGAGATCAAAAGAATTCTTGAGAAAATGGTAAATCTTCCAGGAAGGATTGGTCTTTGCACCTAGATGATGCTCTCTGGGCCTACAAAACTGCATTCAAAACTCCTATTGGCATGTCCCCTTATAGATTGGTTTATGGCAAGGCTTTCCATTTACCAATAGAGCTAAAACATAAAGCATTATGGGCCATAAAGAAGTTGAATTTTGATGCACAAGCAGCTGGGGAAGCAAGAATGTTACAGCTGAATGAACTTGAAGAGTTTAGGCTCTTTGCCTGTGAAAATGCTGAAGCATACAAGAGCAAGGTCAAGGCTTGGCATGATCAGAAAATCCAGCCCAGGGAATTGGTTGAAGGCATGCATGTGCTCTTGTTCAATTCCAGACTGAAATTGTTCCCTGGGAAGCTGAAGTCAAGGTGGTCTGGACCTTTCAAATTGGTTAAGGTATATCCTCATGGAGCTGTGGAATTGTTAGATGAAAGCTCTGGAAGAGAATTCAAAGTTAATGGCCAAAGGGTGAAGAAATATTGGGGTGAGCCTTGCGTAAGAATGAAGGCCACCATTCATCTCCCAGACCTTTAACCACAAGTGTGGAGTCAGGCTGAGGACATTAAACCAAGCACTCCTGGAAGGCAACCCAGTTTTATGTCCTTTAATTAGTTAGTTTATTTTAGTTTTAATTTTATTTAGTTTTATTTTAACTTTAAATAAATTTGTGTTGTTAACCCTTATAACTGCAGGCTGTAGCAATATAGTCGTTGGTTTATGCTGTGAGATGGGTCAAGTCAGTTCAAGCCCAATGTTCAGGTGATGGGGGTTATGTCAGTTTGGACAGTTCCACAGCCCTAGCTCCACTGTAAGAATTTTGAACTCTCAAAATTCAAAAGCTGAAGATTTTTGGGAGGAAAGAAGTTACAAAAATCGTGGGGAGTGTAATTGGTTTTTAATCACTCACTTAATGCCACCCCTCGTTCCACCATTCACATCCACCCTTAACCTCTCACCTCGACCTATGTACTCTCTATAAAGACACTATTCCATCTTCCCTAACCCCACACATAACCCTACTCTCAATCTCTGTCTCACCCATCTCTGTCTATCACCATCAACCAAACTCTATTTCTGTCATTTCCAAAACGATGGGTAAAACAAGAGGTCAGTCTTCCAAAAAGCCTGTCACCATGCTATCCTCTTCCTTTGGGGAGGAAACTGACAAGCGATTTGTGGATGAAGAGGCGCGGAAGAAATTTGATAAGGAAGTCAAGAAGAGGAGTTTCCATCTGGAAAAGGGCTTCTTCATCCTGAACGCTCCTCACTACGGGCTCACAGAGGAAGTGGATGCGCTCATTGACTATCACAACTGGAAGAAGTTCTATGCTCACCCTAGAGACCCCATTATCCCCTTTGTCAGAGAGTTCTATGCAAACCTCATTTCACCTGAGCAAAAATATGTGATGGTGAGGAATTGCAAAGTGTCTTTCTCTGCTGCAGCTTTGAATAGAGGGTGGGGCTTGAAAGACGTTCAAGATGAATACCAAGATATGAAGGGTGTTAAAGAGACAATAAATGATATGATGCGATAAGTTACAGTGGAGGAGGCAGATTGGATTCAAAAGGGTGATACTGGAAGGTAGCCAGACTGGATCTCACCCCCCCTAGCCAAGGTATGGTACCACATAATCAGGACCAAAATTTTGCCCACTGCGCATCTGGAAACAGTGGACAAGGAAAGGCTGATCCTTTTGTGGTGCATTTTGAAAAAGAAAAAGGTTGATGTGGGTCTTTTGATTGAAAAGGAGATCATTTCTTGTGCATTTAAGCCCAAGTGTATGCTATTTTCCTCCTCTTTAATCACAAGTTTGTGTCTGAAGTGTGGAGTGAAGCAAAAGACTGAAGATGAAGTTAGGGACAACAAAGGGGCTATAGATTGGCTAGCCATTAAGCGTTTTGGGACTTCGGTGTCAAAGGTGCAAGGTTCAGTTAATCCACCTGGGCAGCAGGATCACCCAGATGAGTTGAACTCAAAAGAGGATTTATGCTTCCAGATGCTGCAGAATAGTATGAAACAACAACAACTTTTCTGGGAGTTCTCGAAAGAGCAGCACCTCTGGGTACAAAGGACCCTTGGAGTCAACAAGTTAAGGCAAGACAGCTCTCCTCCCCTATTCCCTGAAGCCCTATTTGCACCCTTTGAATATGTTGCACCTGCACCAAAGAAACAAAATGTCTCAGAAAATCCCCCTGCTCCAGAGAAAGAACCTGAATTTCCATCTGCAGACCCTAAGGTGCCAGTGCCTAAACCTGAATTTCCTCATGGGAACCCCACTGCCAGTGAGCATTCAGTGAACAATAATGAAGTGAGCTCTGACTGGACACCACCACCACCACCAAGGGATCCCACCCCACCTCCAGCACAACCTAGCGACAAAGACAAAGGCAAGAAGAAGGTGGCTGAAGCTGAGCCTGAAGGCCCTCTCCACCCAAAAAGGGCAGAGTCAAGCACACAGCTCCCCCTAGGCCAAGAAAAACAAAGGCAGAATTGGCGGCTGAAGTATATTCTGACTCCAGCGAAGAATCGGAGGATAACATACCTGAGTAAGAAAATTTCAAAAGGGGCAAAAGCTAAGGCAAAGACTTGTGGAGGAGTGGCTGAAGATGTTGAAAAAGAGCCTAGTGTGGAGGTGCTGGTCACAAAGGAAAATCCAGCAACCAGCAGGCCCACCATGAAGCAGATGGTAAGAGGAGGAACCACCATGAGCAGTGCCAGATTAGCGCAGCCTTGAGCAGACATTCCAACCCAAGTTGTTGCAGCTTACTGTAGCACCAGATGACCAGGACCCTTTTCAAACTTCTCTTTAGTGTTATTAGTTTTCATTTTTCATTTCTGTTATTAGCTGCAATAGTTTGTTTCTGTAGTTGTTTTAAGTTTGCAATGCCCCCACTATTTCAAAAGAATTGTGATTAATGGAAAGTGGGGGACTTTTTGAAAGAAAAAGTAAATGAATGGTTTAGCTGTCCATGTGCATCTGATGAAGACCCTTTTGCTTTTGTGTACTGTGACGCATGTAACATTCATGAATACCCTGAATTAATCCTTTCTCACCACTGCATTCCCTAACTCAAAATGGATTTAAAATAAGGACTTCATTCAAAGTCACCAATCAATTGGGGGAATTGGGTTGCAAAGACCCTTATCCAAGGAAGGGAGGGCAAGGTCTGAATTAGATTTCAACTTAAGTTTGGGGGTGTGTGAGACTAAACAAGATGCTATAGCACTCTGCAGCATAAATCCTGTGAGCTCTTGGGCTTCAACATATTCTTTCATCATGCATTCCATTCATGTGTTTTCTCTACAGAAATTGCCTAATTTCTGTGATTGATTGCATATTTCATGGTTGCACACAAAATAGCTTGAGGCATTTTTGTTGTTTTTACCTACTATGACTTAAAAGGCCAACCTTCAAGTATGATCGATCCCTTGTAAACTCCTTTGAGCCTGAACCTTTCTTGTTGATAGTAAACCACATTACAAGCTCAAATTCCCTGAAAAACAATGTATGACCCTATTTAGGTGGAGTTTGAGACTGTTTCAATGTGGTCACCTACATATGAGTCCTTACCACAATGGTTGAGGACAACCATGAGTATAAGGTTGGGGGGTGCCTATGCAATAAAAAGGAGGAAAGAGCATATCATCAAAGGAATAATATAAAAAATTGAAAAGCTGCAGAAGATGTTTGTACTGAAGTTGCTGCCTTTCCTCCTAAATTTTTCTAAAATATTAAAAAAACAGAAAACAGAGTCAAAAATAAAATAAAGTACCCCCCCTTTGTCAACAAAAATATAGGCAAGAATACATAAATGTCTAAGTCTGGGGGTGGGTGATTTGGACAAGAAGTCTTGAACTCCACCTAAGTTAACTACTTTCCAAAAATTCCACACCTGAACCTTAGCCCCATTACAACCCATTAAAGTCCTCTTGCTGTGTGCAATTTGTGTTTGGTTTTTGATTGTTAGAAATTTGGCAAGCCTGTGATAGAGTTGCATATGAATGAAGATTGAGTGAAACACCAACACAGAACATAAAGTTGAGTGAATTGAGTGATATGACAAATCCAATAACGTGTTAAGCCGCTGTTCTTAGGAAGATAATATGGTGAGTCTTCACCCATGCATCCAAAGGATAGTTGGACAATGCACCTCAGACTCTGATGAGAGGTGGTTTGGTTGGAGTCTCTTTGATGAAGCTGAATTGAGAATAAAGGGAAATCACATACACATTTTGGAAGGTGATTAAGAAAGGGTGTTTGTATTGAACATGCCTTTGAAAAATGCATCTGAAGACTGCCATGGAATTTGCATAAGTTGTTATGAGTTTGTTCATATTTTGATAATACTTGTTGAGTGTCATTACTTGAGGATAAGCAATGGTTCAAGTTTGGGGGTGTGATAACTCTTAGAAATAAGAGTTATTACTATCCTTTTAACTTTATCATTGTTCTTGTTTTGATCAATTTTGGAAAAGAAATTCAAGTTTTGCCTTAATTAGTAAATATATGTGTTGAATTGTTAAAATGTTGAAAAAACCGTGAAATCTTAATTGTTTTTACTGAAGGCTTGTTTGAGTTGTGACCAGGAATTTGAAGAGAAATCACTGTAGGAGTTGCTATGGAATGTTATGGAATGATGCAGCGTCTGGGAATAGAATCACTACAAAACCAAAGAGTTGCCAGCTCAGCTGACCCTCACTAAATGACAAAGAACCTGCAGGGCGTCCCACAATGAGGAGAGAGAAATGCAACCTTCAGCTAATAGTACTTGGGATTTGGGCTAAAGACTATTTTATTCTTTGAATTTTTGTAAGCCCAAAAAGTGAGGCAAGAGAGAGAGTGTAACCCTACTTTTGGGAGCTACTACAAATAGGATTAAAACTTTGCTTTTAGGTCAGCTCGTATTGTAGTAGCTGAGTATTGTATCAGCCGTCATCTCATAGTCCTTTTATGTAATTAATTTACGCATTATGTCTTTATTTTCCATTTCTTTTGCTGGTTTTGTCTTTAAGCTCATTATGAGCTAAATTCTCTTAGCTAGAACTCTATGAATTTGTAATTGATACTAAAGGGTGATTTATGAAAATGGATGTTATTCATTTTCTTCTTCTCTGTTTGAAAGCTCAATTTCATTTTAGACTGATCAACTAATTTGGAATACTAGCTAGTTGGGTTTGGAAAAACTTAACTAGTGGACTTGTTTAGAAGATAAAGATAGAACAATTAATTTGTGTTGAATGAGCTAGGAATATCCTTCAAGTCTTTAAGTAGCTGGAAGCATTTATCTGACAACTGAGGGAAATTAATATGATCTTAGGAATAAGAAGCATTTAATGAACTCGGTTTTACTGCTAGAGAGCAAACTTTAATTCCTGGACTAAATGCTGTAGCATCCTGGAGCATCGATTACCCTGAAGTTAAGATTACAAAGGATTAGAATCCTGGTTGTTTCCATCTCTATTCTGAGCACCCATTTATTGTTTCTATTAATTCCTTGCATTTATTACTTACTGTTCTTACACCCAATTACTCCATTTAATTTACATGGTTAAAGTTATGTTCTATTTTGTTAAGTTAAATAGGAAAGGTTAATTCTAGAATTTATATTCAATACATTTAAATCCTCGTGGGAACGATCTTTATTCACTCTTTATTACTTGTTTGATTGTGTACACTTGCACATCACATCTACGGAAGCAACAATAAGCCATCGGATTATCATCCTCTCACTGGTTTTTCTAAAGTACAATCATTTCCCAGGATTGCTCTTCAAGTACCTCAAAATTTTGTAGACTGCCTCAAGATGTTCTTCATATAGGGAGTGCATAAACTGGCTTACAGCACACACAAAAAAGGCAATATCAGGTCTGGTATGAGGCAAGTAGATTAACTGGCCAACTAATCTCTGATATCTCCCAATATCAAGAGGAACATCTCCTTTCTCCCAAAGTTTCACATTTGGGTCCATGGGGGTATCGACTGGTATGCAACCACTAATTTTATCCGTGGCCGTACACGGGTCAAAATAATATAGTAATTAAAAAAAACTGTAGTACAAGGCAAAACAACCTTGGTCGTCTCACGAGGATCTTGAAAATTATCAGCCAATCAAGAATATTAGAGAAAGGTGGGTTTTCAAATTTTTCAAGGAGAAAACAATTTGCAATAAACAAAGAAATTCAATTAATTAAAAACATCAATCCAAGACATCGTATTCTTTGGTAGAATTCGTCATTGTTCCAAAAGATATAAACTCGTTTGCGCTCCCTCTCTGTTAATTCGAATCTACTACATAATCATGTAGGGTTTAATCAACAAAATTGAAATCACAATCGCAATCACTAATAATATTGATTCATGCACAAATTTGATTAACTTAGGTTACCAATCGATTCCCTAATCTCTATTATATTTTTAGGTTAATCAACACTAGTCTCTAATTTCAATTCAATTATGAAAACTGAATCTACATTTAATCAGACATAGATCAAGCGTAATCACACTCACAACACAGAAATCATAATTGAAAGGAGAGAAAATGAGAAGAAGCAATTGAAAAACAATTAAAAGTAAGGAACTCGGAATTCAAACCAAATTACTTGAATGTCTAGGATTGATAAAAGGTTTAGATTTCCATAGTCATCACCATTGGAGAAGATTTAACAATAAACATCCAAAAAAGTGTAGAAAACTAAAAAGGAGAGAAGAGAGCACAAGAGAATTCCAAAACTTGCAAAAACAAGGATTGCAAAAGTGCCTAATTTTCATCTCCTTGAATTGTGTGGCTGTAAACTACTATTTATGCTTATTAATCCTGACCTAACACTAGACCAAATTAAGGGCATCTGAATAAGCTTTCCAACAAGGTATCATATGCCTTAATTGGGCTTAAGATGAGTAAGTTAGGCCCATTTAAGTGAAGGAACATCATGGACTGCACACTGATCCGTGCCAGAGAACTCGGGACCCAATTTAGCCTTGATTTTGGCCTAATTTGACAATTCTTGTGAAACCTGAAATTGTATGTCTCTTCCTTATATTTCTAGGGACAGCAAGATCACCAAAATACGAGATATGTAGCTCTAGTTATGCTCTGCACAAGGCAACAAGGTCAGGATGAGTGAAAAATCCGAAAATTAACAATGTTTAGCAATTAATCCCAATGAAGCCCAATAATGTAAAACTCGGCCAAATCACCAATATTAAACCCATATAAAAATTAATTAGGTCAAGTATACACACTAAAAGGTAACTCAAAAATGAGTTATCAAATTCCCCCACACTTACTCTTTTGCACTCCTGAGCAAAACTCAAAAATTGAATTCCTAAAAACTTTACGAACACAACAAACACACTTATCAATGAATCCCAAGAATGGAAAAGAGTGAGAAAGATACAAACATTCAAAGCATCTAGGAATCAAAACAATCATGAATACGTCCTTAACATCTCAAGGAAACAAGGAGGCAATTCAAATCAAAGATGAATAAAAAATGGTAGAGTCCTCACTAGGCATACTCTCCAACTCTCAAGTGTTTAATGTCTGTGTTTACACTCAAAGCACATCATGAATTCTAACACTATCATAAGCTTGACAAGCCTCTAACTTCCACCACTTGAAACACATGGACATAAAGATCGAAAGGACTTTTTCAAGGTTGTAATGGGGCTAAGGTATGGGTGGATACAAGAAGGGATGTTAGCTATAAACCAAAGAGACTAGAGCAATGGGGAATAAGTTTAAATAAGCATGCAAATTTATCCCAAGAAACACACTTCAATGCCAATGAACACCACTTTGTCTCTTTTGAACTTTTTCTTCCTTTGCACTTCCACTCATTTGCACTTTTACATTGCATTACAATCTACATTTTTTTTTCTTTTTCTATATTTTCTTTCTTTCTTTTTTCCTTTTTTTACTTTTCACTTGCCACTTTGCTACTCCAACCAAATAAGTAACAAAACTTTTGGGTAGACCCCACACTTATTTAAGAACTCATTCCCAAAACAATTCCAAAGCTCCTTTACTCCCTAGGGATAGGGGAATCATGGTTTTTCACTTCATGAGCTTGTGATTAGCTACAAAAGAAAGGATGGGTTAGACAAGCTCAAGGGGGCAAGCAATGGTCTTAATGCAAGGTAGGTTAATTTGGCTAGTAGCTTAAAAACAAAGAAGGCCTAAATCATCTCAATACATGCATGTGAACAAGAGGCTTCAAAGAGTCAAGTCAAGTTCTAGAGTAATTAACAATCATGAGTGTAATCACACAAGAAAGGAAAACCATGGAATAATGTAATCCATCCATGTATAGGGCTCAAAAACTCACAAGGGTTAAGCCTACCACAAATGATTCCCAAATTAATTTTCAATGCCCACTTATTACATTAGAAATGCAAGAATTTCTCCATATAAAGTCATGAAACCTCTTAACCAAGAATGATGCAAATCACTAACAACTCATACAAACTTAAGAATTCACTGAAAATCATGCAACAAGACTCAAACACAAATATATTTTTTTTTAATTTTTTGAGACCCTAAAAACAACTAAGAAATTTTTTTTCCTAAGATACTAAAACACCAATAAAAAAATACATTTTTTACGTTTTATTTTAAAAATAGAGAAAAATAACATAAACAACAAATGAAACAGATGCCAACAAAGTTCAACACACAATTTAAAAACATCATAATATAATATATCTCCCCCACACTTGAAATCTACTTTGTCCTCAATGTAGAACATATTAAAATCAAGAACAAGAACAAATTCATTCACAAAGAGGACACGAAAAATAAAATAGAAATGAGGAGAAAAAGCCTTATAGAATGTAGTGCAGCAAGTCTCATTGTAGCTCAAGCGCTTCTCCAATGCATGCTCTGAGAATTTCTCACCAAATTGCTTAAGCCAGACTTTATCAACCATGAAAGCCTTAGTGGTTGTCTCTAACATAAGTAGTCTTGCATCATTCATCATGACATGATCACCATCTTTTATGGGGATTCTTTCTATGGGCAGCATGTCCACATGATCCTCATTTTCTACATTTCTTGGCTGAACGGGGTCCTCAACCTCATGTGTCTCATCTTCCATATGCACTTTTTGCTCCTTATACCCTAAAAAGGATGCAATTTCAACACATGCTGCACACAAAATAGCACCGTTAAAGTTAACACATGAAGTACATAAAATAGAATCAGGAAAATCTTGAATATCTGGAAATTCAACACAAAGTTCATCAATAATAGTATTCTCGACATCATTATCAAAATTATGCTCAGAAGAAGTATTGTCAAGAATATCTATTTGTGAATCTGAATGTTGTTCAAGAAGATGTTGTGATTGCAGTGCAATCAATGTGGAGGCAATGTGACCAATTTGACTGGCCAAATTATGAAGACTTGCTTCTGTCCTCTATTGGAATTCAAGAGTGTGTTCTGCCATTTGTTGCACCAATTCTTCCAGACTAGGTTGGACAGGTGTGGGGTCAGACTGATATTGCTGCTGACTTATTGTCAATTGATGCACCAAAGAAGTTAATTCGTCCAAGCTGCCATGTTCTCTCCCATGTTGGTCAAAATAGAAAAGTTGCACCTCATTCACTCCAATCATGCCAAAATCACTACTAAATTCATAATCACTAGTAATGTCAGGATAATATATGCATGGTGGCTCAACCTCTTTCTCTACATAATGTATGCATAGTGGTTCATAAAATATGGCAAAATCTCTCAAAGTGCTATGAGACAAATAATTATCCATTGACGCAGACACACTTGAATTTATATAACCTCTTGAAAAATGAGCAAAATCAATTTGAGGATAATATATGCATGATAGTTCAAATTCAACATTAGGCATATAATTTTGCATATAATTATCCATGGGAAGTACTAAGATTCACAACCACGACAATCACAATATTCAATGTCATCAATATGATATATACATATAAGCTCAGCACACTCACATATAAGCTCCAAACAACAAAATAGAAAGAAAAAAAAATCAAAAACACAAAACAAACAATTATACACTACCTGATAAGCTAAAAAAACAAAAACCACATCAAATATTTTTTAAATATTTTTTTGTTTAAAATTATGTGACTATTTCAAGACGAAAACCAGTCCAAAAAAAATTTGAATTCCTAATATGGCAGATAAAAATCAAAGATCCCCGACAACGACGCCAAATTTGATCCGTGGTCGTACACGATTCAAATTAATATAGTAATTAAAAACTATAGTACAAAGGCAAAACAACCTTGGTCGTCTCTCGAAGATCTTTAAAATTTATCAACCAATCAAGAATGTTAGAGAAAAAAAAGGGGTTTTTGAAATTTTCAAGGAGAAAACAGTTTGCAATAAACAAAGAAATTCAATTAATTAAAAACATCAATCCAAGACATCATGTTCTTTGGTAGAATTCATCAGTGTTCCAAAAGATATAAACTCGTTTGCTCTCCCTCTCTGTGAATTCGAATCTACTACATAATCATGTAGGGTTTAATCAACAAAATTGAAATCACAATCGCAATCACTAATAATATTGATTCATGCACAAATTCAATTAACTTAGGTTACCAATCGGTTCCCTAATCTCTATTAGATTTTTAGGTTAATCAACACTAGTCTCTAATTTCAATTCAATTATAAAAACTGAATCTACATCGAATCAGACATAGATCAAGCGTAATCACTCTCACAACACATAAATCATAATTGAAAGAAGAGAAAAGGAGAAGAAGCAATTGAAAAACAATTAAAAGTAAGAAACTCAGAATTCAAACCAAATTACTTGAATGTCTAGGATTGATAAAAGGTTTAGCCTTCCATAGTCATCACCATTGGAGAAGCTTTAACAATAAACATCCAACAAAGTGTAGAAAACTAAAAAGGAGAGAAGAGAGCACAAGAGAATTCCAAAACTTGCAAAAACAAGGATTGCAAAAGTGTCTAATTTTCGTCTCCATGACTTGTGCTGCTGTAAAGTGCTATTTATGCTTATTAATCCTGACCTAACCCTAGACCAAATTAAGGGCCTCTGAATAAGCTTTCCAACAAGGTATCATATGCCTTAATTGGGCTTAAGATGAGTAAGTTAGGCTCATTTAAGTGAAGGAACATCATGGACTGCGTACTGATCCGCGCCAGAGAACTCGGGACCCAATTTAGCCTTGATTTTGGCCTAATTTCACAATTCTTGTGAAACCTGAAATTTTAGGTCTCTTCCTTATATTTCTAGGGACAGTAAGATTACCAAAATCCGATATTTGTAGCTCTAGTTATGCTCTGCCAAGGCAACAAGGTCAAGATGAGTGAAAAATCCGAAAATTAACAATGTTTAGCAATTAAGCCCAATTAAGCACCAATAATGTAAAACTCAGTCAAATCACTAATATTAAACATATATAACAATTAATTAGGCCAAGTATACATATTGAAAGGTACTCAAAAATGAGTTATCATCATTCCAGTTTCCTTTTAAAAGGTCCATAATGTACTTTCGTTGGGAAACTACAATTCCATTTTTTGATCAAGCAACCTACATGCCAAGAAAATATCTCAATGCTCCCAAATCCTTGATCTCAAATTATGCTGCCAAATTTTTCTTCAGCCTTCCCATCTCTATTACATCATTGCCAGTAAGAACAATGTCATCAACATAGATAATTAGTGCAGCAATATTCCCATCAGAGGAAAATTTTGTGAATTGGGTGTGATCGACTTGTCCTTGACTGTATCCCTGTTTCTTCATGGACTGGGTGAATCTTTCGAACCATGCTCTCGGGGACTGTTTGAGCCCATAGAGTGACTTCTTCAATTTACACACATTTGACCCAAATTTTTCTTCAAATCCAGGAGGCCCATCCATGTATACATCTTCTTCTAGATCACCATTGAGGAATGAATTCTTCACATCTAGTTGGTGCAAAGGCCAACCTAAGTTGGCAGCAAGGGATAAGAGAATCCTGACAGTGTTCAATTTTGCCACAGGAGCAAAAGTTTTCGAGTAGTCTATGCCATAGGTGTGAGTGAATCCCTTGGCCACCAAGCGTGCCTTGTACCTTTCTACGGATCCATTTGAATTATACTTCATAGTGAAGACCCATTTGCAACCCACTGTGTTTTCCCAGCTGGTAAGGTCATAACACTCCAAGTGTTGTTCTTCTCAAGAGCTCTAATCTCCTCAAGAATAGCTTCATTCTCCTTTGAAATTTTTAGAGCTTCTTGTACATTTTTTGGAACTTCTATACTAGACAACTGTGAGGTAAATGCAGCAAAAGAGGAAGACAAATTTGAATATGACATAAATTTAAACCAAGGATGCTTAGTACAAGATCTAATACCTTTTCTAAGAGCTATGGGGATGTCTAACTCAACTGATTCATTGTGACAATTAGGTTTAGACGGGGACTTACCTGTATCAGGTTGACTGGTTTGATTTTCCCTCGGTTTGGATTCATGACTGTACTGGAGAGTTGATTCTTCATTCCTTTTTTTACGGTTATTTTGAAACAAATAACTTTCCACACCTTTGGTCACCATCCTTGAACCTGTTAATTTCTTCTTCACAAGAATCTTCATGTTGTGGCATTTCAATTAGTTCTTCATTATTATCAACTTCCAAAGATTGTTTGTCAGAGTTTTGATTTAGAGATGTAGACCCAAATTCCATGGGAGCCTTAGTCATGATGGGAGTAGGTCTAGATAATGAATCTTGGTCATTTGTTATTGGTGCAGTAGTACAAGTCTCAGAATCATGTACATTTTTAGATAAAATAATGGTTTCAAAAGAATCTTCATGTGAATTCCCCCTTGAAGATGAACATCCTTAAAAAATGTTGTTTTTCAAAGAAGGTGGCATCCATGGTTACAAAAATTCTTTTTGATTTTGGATCAAAACACTTGTACCCCTTCTTGGTTGGAAAGTATCCAATAAAATAAAATGTGGTTCTAGCTTCCCAATATGTTTATGTTGATGAACAAACATAGTAGAACCAAATATCTTGAAAGGTAAATTGGCTGAAAGACGAGCCATAGTAAAACACTCTTTAAAAATATGAAGGGGGGTTTGAAATTGTAAAATTTTGGACGGCGTACGATTAATCAAATATGCAGCAGTTAAAACAGCTTCACCCACAAGTATTTTAGAACTTTTGTTTCGAAGAGTAAGGCTCTAGCCACCTCTAGGAGAAGTCTATTCTTTCTCTCCGCAATCCCATTCTATTGGGGTGTATTAGCACAAGAGCTTTGATGCACAACCTCATTTTCAAGAAAGAAATTCACCAAAATCATATTAAAATATTCCTTTCCATTATCACTTCTAAAGACTTGAATATTTGTTTTAAATTGATTCTGCATCATTTTAAAGAAATTTCTTACAACTTGACTAGCCTCAGATTTTTCCTTTAACAAGTACACCCAACAAAGTCTAGTGTGATCATCGATAAAAGTAATGAACCATTTTTTATTGAAGAGTGTACTTGTCTTATTAGGACCCCAAACATCACTGTGAATAATAGAAAAAGGTTTTGTTGGCTTATAAGATTGCATAGGAAAAAAAAGAGCGATGATGTTTTAAAAATTCGCAAGTTTTACAATGAAATAACGAAGGGTCTTTTTTAGAAAACATCTTTGGAAATAAATGTTTTAGGTACCTAAAACTAGGGTGACCTAATAACATAATATCATTATTGTTATCAGAAATAAAACTAGATTCAAAGCAGGAACCTACTGGTTGGGATTGTTGTTTTGATCCAAGTCCATCATCAAAGTAATAGAGTCCTCCATTCTCCTTAGTACTACCAATCATCCTCCCCGACTTCAAATCCTGAAACACACAATGAGAAGGAAAGAAATTAGTTTGACGGTTTTTATCTCGGGCTAATTTACTTATCGATAAAAGATTACACCACAAATTTGGGACATGAAGGACATCTTGGAGAGTTATCGTTGGAGATAGGAGAGAGCCATCTGCAATTTTAATCACTACTAGAAAACTTGAATTTTCGGACGGAAATGTTTCCGTCAGAAATTTTCCGAAAATTTCGGACGGGTTTCACACGGATTGTGTTATTTTTTATATTTTCCTTGATCCGTCCGAAACTTCGGACGGATTTCACACGGATTGTGTTATTTTTTATATTTTCCTTGATTTATCTTACATCCGTCTGAAATCCGTCCGAAAATTTCGGACGGATTTCACACGGATTTGTTATTTTTTATATTTTCTTTGATCCGTTTGAAATCCGTCCGAAATTTCGGACGGATTTCACACGGATTGTGTTATTTTTTATATTTTCCTTGATTTATCTTACATCCGTCTGAAATCCGTCCGAAAATTTCGGACGGATTTCACACGGATTTGTTATTTTTTATATTTCTTACATCCGTCTGAAATCCGTCCGAAAATTTCGGACGGATTTCATACGAAATTTGTTATTTTCCTTGATTTATATTACATCCGTCTGAAATCCGTCTGAAAATTTCGGACGGATTTCACACTGATTTGTTATTTTTTATATTTCTTACATCCGTCTGAAATCCGTCCGAAAATTTCGGACGGATTTCACACGGAATTTGTTATTTTCCTTGATTTATCTTACCTCCGTCTGAAATCCGTCCGAAAATTTCGGATGGATTTCACACGGATTTGTTATTTTTTATATTTCTTACATCCGTCTGAAATCTGTCCGAAAATTTCGGACGGATTTCACACGGAATTTGTTATTTTTTTATATTTTCCTTGATTTATCTTACATCCGTCTGAAATCCGTCCGAAAATTTCGGACAGATTTCACACGGATTTGTTATTTTTTATTTTATTGGGTGCGTGAGCACTGACTTATTTCAGTGAATACATGCTTACTAGACAATAATTTACGTTATTGTCACTATTATTACCAGTACAGAAAAATGTTTTAAATAAAATGATTAAGAGAAAAGCATTTCCATATTTTCATTCTATTTAATTTTAGATTTGAAAATAAACTAGTTTGACATTAATTGGACATTAAATTTTGGGCCGAGTATTTTCTTAGTTGATCAGTTCAACTATTAATCTTTACTCTAATTTGAATTTTGAAATCATATATTTATCAATCTTTATTTTTAGATTCCAAAAGGCAAAAACATGTTTATTTTTAGACTTAACATCTATCACTCATTTTATACTCACTAATGCAAAAAAACTAGAATTCTCTCTCCTCTCTCTCTTAGAAACCCGTAAACCCCCCATCCCCCTCACTTTCTCTTTTCTTTCTCTGCTTTCTTCTTCTTCTTTCTCTTCTTTATTTTTTCTTCTTCTTCCCCTTCTCATATCACTTCATCTCCTCCCTACTTTCTCCCCTCTAGCGGCCGCGACTGCCGCCCCTGTCCAGCCGTGAACACGCCGCCTGAACCGTCGCCGGAGCCGCACGACCCACGCGTCCGATCCGCCTCCTCCGATTGCCGCGTCCCTGCTGTGTTTGACCGAGCTCCGCCGTGCGGGAAACGTACTCCACCGCGGTAAGTGTTGGCCACGCCACCTCTTCATGGTGGTTATCCACGATGTGAGTTCCTTTCAAGCTCCTTCTTCTTCCTTGAGTTGATGTATCTCTCTCTCTTTTGTTGTCACAGAGAACGAACCACCGCCACGAACCGCCGTCCTCCGCCATGGCATCTTCCTCTTCTTCCTTGGGTAAGTGTTTACCCCTAATTTCTTCTAGTTTCAAAAATCCTCAAATCAGTTTGCAAACCCTAACCCTAGCTCTTTGATTTCATACTGTGATTTGAAATTAAAACTTGTTTTTATGCAATTGGGGTTGTGAATTGGTGTTTCCATAAACCAATTTTATCATTCTTTAGTTAAAATGATATTTGAATTGTTGTCCTTTTTGTTGATGATATTTGATACTTACAGCTGTTTGAAGTAATCCATCCATAAAACTGTTCACTGGGGGGAAATTGCTAATAAAAAAGAAATAATGAATGATAGTTTAAGGCTACTTAACCTTTGGATCTTTTCTTTTTCTTTGAATTTTATTATTTTTTTGTATTCAGGTTGAACATGTTGTCAGGGAAGAGAAGACGATGGCAGCATATGAACTTGTTGAGATATACTGTGAACTCATTGCAGCACGCTTATCAATGATGGAGTCACAAAAGTATTTGAAACTTGCTGAAATGATTTTTAGTACATTCTATCTTATCTACACTGTGAAGTTTACCCCACTAAACATGTCTTTATTGTTTCAAAATGTGTTTACAAATGTATTCTTGTCTATTTTAGAGGGAGTGTCATCTTTTCTTTTTTCACTTTTTAGATTGATCTGCCTGGAAGTTTATATTTATTCAGTTATTCTGCAATTTGGGAAATATCACTGAATTTGCCTTTGTCATGATTTTGTTAGGCTTTATCAAGGAAATGTGTTATCACTTTAGGAGAATCTAATTCTATTTACACTATAAAGAGTAAAAGATTACTGTATAACTAAGGTGGTTCTTGTCACACTAGGGCTTGACTAGAGATGTAGCAAGTGAAAGTAACTAAACAAGGGGATATGGCATCCCAGTGTAATATTAAGACCCTTGGGCCAAAATAACTTGTCACTGTCTCAGTCTTGGTAATTCTGTTCTCATATGAAAACAATAGGCTTTATATCTAGGATATAGCATTGATCAATGATTTTTTATATTTTATGCTATTGCAAAAGGTTCTTTATTTTTCGCAATTTTAAACGGTGCACTTGATACACTAGCAAAGACCCTCATTAAGAACCTCAACTGATCATGTAGCTTGCTAGTGACACCTTGCATTCCTAATGATTTTAGGTACTGACTTGCAGAATTGTATCTGTTTTATTGTTGACATCATGTCTAAATTGGTATTCTATGTATGTCATTTATGTAAATATGCTGGATTCACATGCTTGTCTCTATATTTTATCACATGCTTTGACTTTACTTGTGTGTCACTGTGTCTGAAGTAATTTCTGCATGAGGGTTTTTCTTTCTGGAACTATTGATTTGCAGTATACAACTTTGTTCATTATGATTGTGCATTCTCATTGAATTGACCATGTTATCTTTTCTTTTTCTTTGAATTTTATTATTTTTTTGTATTCAGGTTGAACATGTTGTCAGGGAAGAGAAGACGATGGTAGCATATGAACTTGTTGAGATATACTGTGAACTCATTGCAGCACGCTTATCAATGATGGAGTCACAAAAGTATTTGAAACTTGCTGAAATGATTTTTAGTACATTCTATCTTATCTACACTGTGAAGTTTACCCCACTAAACATGTCTTTATTGTTTCAAAATGTGTTTACAAATGTATTCTTGTCTATTTTAGAGGGAGTGTCATCTTTTCTTTTTTCACTTTTTAGATTGATCTGCCTGGAAGTTTATATTTATTCAGTTATTCTGCAATTTGGGAAATATCACTGAATTTGCCTTTGTCATGATTTTGTTAGGCTTTATCAAGGAAATGTGTTATCACTTTAGGAGAATCTAATTCTATTTACACTATAAAGAGTAAAAGATTACTGTATAACTAAGGTGGTTCTTGTCACACTAGGGCTTGACTAGAGATGTAGCAAGTGAAAGTAACTAAACAAGGGGATATGGCATCCCAGTGTAATATTAAGACCCTTGGGCCAAAATAACTTGTCACTGTCTCAGTCTTGGTAATTCTGTTCTCATATGAAAACAATAGGCTTTATATCTAGGATATAGCATTGATCAATGATTTTTTATATTTTATGCTATTGCAAAAGGTTCTTTATTTTTCGCAATTTTAAACGGTGCACTTGATACACTAGCAAAGACCCTCATTAAGAACCTCAACTGATCATGTAGCTTGCTAGTGACACCTTGCATTCCTAATGATTTTAGGTACTGACTTGCAGAATTGTATCTGTTTTATTGTTGACATCATGTCTAAATTGGTATTCTATGTATGTCATTTATGTAAATATGCTGGATTCACATGCTTGTCTCTATATTTTATCACATGCTTTGACTTTACTTGTGTGTCACTGTGTCTGAAGTAATTTCTGCATGAGGGTTTTTCTTTCTGGAACTATTGATTTGCAGTATACAACTTTGTTCATTATGATTGTGCATTCTCATTGAATTGACCATGTTATCTTTTCTTTCTCCCCCCCCCCCCCCGTTTTAGAAACTGCCCCATCGATTTGAAGGAATCAATTTCAAGTGTAGTATTTGCTTCTCCAAGATGTTCAGACATACCTGAGCTCTTGGATGTGCGGAAGCATATTACAGCTAAGTATGGAAAAGAATTTGTCTCAGCAGCTGTTGAATTACGTCCTGACTGTGGTGTAAATCGCTTGGCAAGTTTCTCTAGCTTCTTGAAGTTGGATAGGATCATGTTAAAGCTCATTTCTTTTCAGATTTATTCTAATTTAATGTTGTCATTTTAGTTGGTTGAGAAATTGTCTACCAAAGCACCGGATGGTCCCACCAAGATAAAAATACTGTCTGCTATTGCTGAGGAGCATAATATCAAATGGGAACCCAAGTCGTTTGGAGATAATGATGGAAAGTCTTCGCAAGACCTTCAGGTAAATTTTTGAAGACAGTAATTGCAAATGAATTTGGGGCTTTTGTTCTTTCTATTGCCTGAATATTTGGGATTCTTTCTTACAGGAACTGGAAGACAAGAAATGGAATTTAGAGATTCGAGTTCTGAAAATAGGAGTGCCTTTCCTATGGGTAAGCAGAATAGGAACATGAAATTCAAAGATGATGCCTCTGCTGTAGAGGCTGCTGCAGAATCTGCAGAACTTGCAAGCATGGCTGCAAGAGCAGCTGCTGAACTTTCAAACCGAGAGAACATGACAAGGCAGTACTCAAGTGGGTCACATAGTTCTTCTGGCAACTTTATTTTATTTTTTTTGTTTGGTTCATTACATGACCTTCACAGTTCACAATGGCTTGATCTTCTGATAGTTTTTAAGTCATGACTTTTGATTTGCATGCAGCAATTGGTATTTGATTTTTAGAAGTTGTATGGTACCAAGGTTGTATTTTGTAACAATAGTCAAATTCATGATTTTGTGATTGAATGTGAAACTGCAAATGTTAGTGATCGGTGCCATATAATTCGCATAGATAGTGAAACTGTAATGTAAGTGAAGTGATCTGTCACGGCCGTGATGGGCATCACGGCGTGGCCGTGACAGCTTCTGCCTTGAATGTTGCTTCACTAAATGGTCTGTCACGGCCGTGATGGGTATCACGGCGTGGCCGTGACAGATTCTGCCTAGAAGGGGTCTGGCTCAGTTGACATGTCACGGCCGTGATAGGCATCACGGCCTGGCCGTGTTGGGCATCACGGCCTGGCCGCGTTGGGCATCACGGCCTGGCCGCGACAGCTTCTGCCTTGAACGCTTCACTAAATGGTCTGTCCGAAATTCGTCCGAACAATAACCAATAAAATCACAACATTCATCCCAAATCCGTTGGAAAAAAAAATAAATCTGTCCGAAATTCGTCCGAACAATAACCAAAATCCGGATTTGCAGGTTGTCTATATTCCGTCCGCAATCCGCCTGTAAATATTTTCGGACAGAATTTGGGACGGATTTTATAATTTCCAACGAGGCTTTTTCATATGGGTGCCATTCCATCCGAAATCCGTCCGAAATGAATTATCCGTCCGAAATCCGTTCGAAATTTGTCCAATTTTCGTCTGAAATCCGTCTGTAAATCTGTCCGAAAAGGATGGATTTCTAGTAGTGAATTTTCTGGTCACCTGCACAATGACTATATGAAGAAAAGAAACTAGACTTTCCTGTCATATGATCAGCAGCACCTGAATCAACAATCCAAGTATGGTTGACACTAAGAAGGCAAGTTTTGACAAAGTTACCTTTCTGGGCTATGGATCAAGAAGGAGTTTGAGACTCAAGAAGTTTGTACAGTTGATCTATTAGTTCCTTAGTGAAAGGAAATGAGCTTGAAGAAGACTCCTTTTCTTGATCTGAGGTACTAGCTTGGAATGCACGATTCTCACCACCACCTGCACCGCCACCTCCTGTATCGGCGCCTCCTGTGCCACCACTGCCTGGGCTGCCTCCTGTCACATTGCTGCTGTGTCCATCTTCATAAATGCCTATAAGGGCATGCTTCCATGAGTTTGGGCGTGCCAACATGGAGGGGAGAAAAGAACTCTAACCTAGAGCTGTTGATACCATATAGAAGGCAGTGGAATAATTGTTATGATTTCATTCATAATAGGAGTCTCTTTTATAGAGAGATTATAATAAAGTAAAAACAAATCAAATAAAATATCTTCCTATAATTAAGGAAGGAAATAAAACAAATAAAACTAGAATAATAAAGATAAAATCAAATAGAATCAAAGAGGATAAAATCAGGGATATTTTCCTGATTCTCCGACAATTGTGTAATGGCTTTATTGTAATTTTAAAAAAAGGGTATGTTTAGGAGCGACGGTTATAAGTAGGGGTATTCATATCCAAACCGATAAATAAAAAAAATCAAAAATTGATAATAAAAAAAATCGAAAATCGAACAAAACTGATATTTATTGGATTTTTTGGACCTTATTTTGTGAAAATTGATTAGATCGGATTTTGGATCCTTTATTTGAAACCAAACCAAAACGCATATATAAAATTTGATATATATTTATTCTATTTTGTATTATTGATTTTTTATTCGTTGATTTTTCCCCTAATAATAGTTATTAATTTGATGTAACGTAATTTTTTGATATTTGTGATGTTCGAAACATAAAATTAATGTTTGTTAGCTAATAAAATTTTAATTTTTAGTATGTTATATATTATATCTATTATTGTTATTTGTACTTACTTTTAATTATCATGTTGGTAAAAAGTAAATGTTGTTTTAATCTTTGGATCAAATAACTTTTTATCTCAAAACTGATCTAAATCGGTCCGCGAACACCCCTAGCCCATAACGATAGGTTATAAAAAAAAATGGGTGTGTATGATAGGGAAACACTTGTGACGGGTTTTGGATGTATATGATGGAAACTTTGTACTGGTTTCATATCCAGCTGTGAGCAAATGATAGTGTGTTTTTTCTTCAACCCTTCCAAGCTGGAAGGAAAATCATTGTGATGCTATAACTAGATTATTATAATAAATTCTTTGTTTATTAAAAAAAATTAATGGTTAACCTTATGGTTATTGAATTGTGTATTCATTAGTTGGATTCTAACTTCTCAATCGGTACAAAAAGAAATTAAATTCTTTAGGTCTAGTATATCGATGAATACACTCTAACCCATATATACAATGAAATCGCCGAGTCTTTTAACCTAGAGTTTCATAAAACAACCAAAAGTGTAGAAATCTTTCCCAAACAGAGAACACAAAATAAACAACTCCTCCCCCACCAACCCAACAACCTAGATAACCCATCAAGCCATTTTAAGGTATTCAACATAGAGGAGTATTTAGCAGCAAACAAGGATCATGATCTACATTTTTATTAAATCCAACAATCTTATAAAATCAAGAGGAGTATTTATGAAAATAACTTCGTTTCTAACCAACCATAAAAACCACACACCGCATGCTAAACAATTATTCCATTGAGCTTAACCTTTTCTGGCCTTAAAATAGACCCCTATGTTGCTAGTAATGTTCCTTAATATTATGAGACATAACCACATTTAACCCAAGTCAAGCATATACTTTAGCCTATACATGATAAGCAGACCTAGATGAAAGGGAGAGACGTAAATAAGAGTGTTCATTGGTTCAGATCGACCAGACCAACCCGACGATCCGAACCGAACCAATTAAATTGGTTCGAATATTTTGAGTGTTCGGGACAGATTCGAACCGAACTAATGAGGAACCGATCATGTTTGGTCCAGTCTTCGGATTTAGAGATTTCAAATCCGAACTGAACTAATTTATATATAATATTTTATATTTATTTTATATTTTATTTTCTATTTCCTAAACACCTAAATTAAAGTTAGTAAGTGTTGTCTGTCCCTCCTACATGCAGTCACGCACGACTTAGACTTAGAGAATGGATCTAGGGTTCCTTTGCTCACTCCTTCACTTCTTCCTAAGCCGCTGGAACCGGCCGTCGGGCTTCAACTTCTTTCCTTCTTCAAGCACAGCAAGCCGGTGACATTTATTCTTCCAGCGCGTCCCTCTTTCGGCGTTGTCAGCGACTCTGTTCTTCCAACACAGCAACAACGACTTCCTTTTTCCATCGTCGGTCGTCGTTTGCAGATCGTCGTTTGGTCGCTCACTTGGTGTTTGGTCGTTTATTTTGTGTCTTTCATTTGATGCTTTCCATTCTATTTGGGGTTTGGTTTGGAGTGTTCACGAAGAGATGACATTGGGGATTTCTGAAAGGATTTTTCCTCTTTTATGTTTTTTCATTTTTTTTCATTTATGTTTTGTTCTCATTCTGATCGGATTTCACCCGGTCCTAACCGAACCAACTTGTTTTTGAATGGGTTGGTTCGGTTCGATTTTCTTGAGTAAAAACAAGCATACCCGAACTGAACCGAACTGATCAAAATTGATTGGTTCAGATTCATTTTTTGCGTAAATTCGAACCAAATCGACCCATGAACACCTTAGATGTAAAAGAACAACTTTAATACTATTTCTCGTGGTCCCCAAAGTAATGACAAGGCATCATGTCTAATCATCGTTAAATTGCAACTGGGACTGTCGGCAGTAGAATCTAAAAGTTACTTAAAACATATGAAAACCTTGTTAGCTAGGAACAGTTGAGCGGATGAATATAATCTTCTTGTTAGCCATGCATTCACCAACTTGTTGAAGAAGAAATGATGAAATCAAAGTTCAAAAATTTCATAAATGGACACTGATAATCATGTGTTGGACATCATGTGTTGTAACATATGTCATGACCAATTCCTCAGTTTTCATGAGTTGCTTATAGCATTATTCCTCTAATGATTCGTAGTCATGTCTAATATTTTTCTACCGAAAATGTTCACCTAGTCTGACCTCCTTTCATTTTGCTTAAAGAAATGTTGATGCAATTATCTAAATAAATAATAAAAATAAATTAATGAAGCATCTTGATAAAGCTTGCCACTTCAAAAAATTGCACCTTTTAAAAGGAGAAATGCTTTTTGAACACCTATTTGGGACACCTCCAGCAACACCTTGGTTAACTATGTGTAAATATTTGGTTAATTCAGTTCATTATATGATTAATCACGTACAAATATTTGGTTAATTCATGATGACCCATTAATCATATAAAGAACCGAATTAACCAGATATTTGCATGTGATTAACCAAATATTTACATGGTTTGGTAAAATAAGTTTCAGATGACCCATTAATCATATAATGAACTGAATTAACCAAATATTTGTATGTGATTAACCAAAGTGTCCCAACCTGTGGCCCCATTCGGGTATGCAAATACCACAACTCTTTTAAAAGCACCTTTCATACGACATAAGACAGTTAAATTATTTGTTTGTCAATAAACTATAAAATCGGCCGCTGAAAAAGAAAAAAGCGAGAAAACAAAAAACAAGCAGATTCTATAATACACCCTGAGTTGAGATATACAGGGTAAAGAATGTTTTTAGTCTCTAAAAAATTGGGCGGATTTTAGTTTTGGTCCTTGTAATTTTTTTTTTTTGTTTTCATCCTTTTAAAATATAAAATTACTAACTTTGGTCTCTATGAAATGAGCAAATTTTGGTTTTGATCCTTATAAATTATTTTTCTTAAGTTTTCATCCCTCTAAAATTTGATATCATCGTTTTTAGTCTATAGCAATAATTTTAGGATTGAATAATATAATTCATTTTAGGATTCAGGAAAAAATTTAGGGGAATCACATGCTAAAATAACATCATAGAGGTTATTGGGTGTTATGATGACTGTATGATCTTCTGTTAGACACATAAGTAGTTAATGAATGTCACACGACATTAGGAACCAAAAACAGTGATTTTAGAGGGACAAAAACCAAATAAAATTTTTAAAGGAGCCAAAACCAAAATTCACTCATTTTATATGGAGCAAAAATACATTTAACCCTATATTATACTTAGATTTAAAGCAGATTCAAATAGCATTAGGTTCCATCCGAGGTTTTTGAGGAATTGGGCCTAGAAAGCAGCCTGCACTGCATCCCTAAAGTGGTGACATTTGGGCTTACGCCCACTTTGGGTCATCAAGAAAGAGGAAGTATATATATATATATATATATATATATATATATATATATATAAGAATTAAAATAGAGGTACTAGAAAATAATGTACATTAAATAAAATTAGACTGTAAAAAATATGTAAATATAAAATGATGTAAATAAATATATGTAACTAAAAAAATTCTTTAAAATGAAAGGTTGAGAAGTATTTCGTCAAAGTCAAATTAATTTGATGCTCAAGGTGATGCATTAAAATGAAAATGTCGTGTGATTAGCAACTACCCCTTTATCTATAGTTCGTGATTCAACAAAAAGTTGATATTCTTAATTTTAATGTCTGGACATGATTGAGATTCTTAATTTTAATGTCCGGAGGAAATGGTTAACTTCAATTAGTTCGTAGTAGTAGCAGTAATAGTAATACCACCACCACGACTATTAGTACTTTTGGGTGAAATAGATAATTTTTTGGATGAATTAAATAATTAAATTTATGCAATTAATTCAAGGTACCATGGATGATGTACAATACTAACACATTTTCTACACGTAATCGACTCCTGAACTCAATCTCGTTTTTTATGACCATTAGTTTTTCAGATAAATAAGTTTTCCAATATTTTGCCCAAATTAAAAAAAAGCCTTGGTTCATACTCGTCGTTACAATATTTCAATCTAATCCACATTATCCGAATTAGAACATCTAATTAAGCCTTCGGCTCATACTTGTCATGACTTGGTTCAATTATCAAATTTTTCTTATTGACAGACGATATATAAATTCCACTATAAATATTTGCTTAGGTTGGTGATATTTCCTCACCGTGTAAGGGGATATGCATTTCCCTTGTCTAACATTTTATGTACCAAAATATGTCCCACTTCAACAATACTTTCAATGTAATAACTGAAGTGGTGGTATACTTGATACAAAATAGATACCTTTCCTTAGTGCCACCTAAAAATTTCCATGTAGTGCAAGTGTGAAAATCGTTTGCCAACAAGCAGCTACCATTGATGGGTGTAATATGTAGAATCTCAAAATGTACTGGTAAAAGAGCTTTTTCCTGCTGATCAAAAAAAAAAAAGAGCTTTTTCCTACAACGGATAACCTCTCTTCTACACTTTTCTTGCAAAAAATGTCCTAGAGTTTGCCACACCTACGGGTATGTGTATAGTTACACTTGCAAATTGCCTTTTTCCTTCTTTGGAGGTAAGAACTTATACATGCATTTGTACATACAGAAAGTAGCAATTTAGTGCATGTTTGAGACACAAAAATTCTTAAGTGCTTTTAAATTAAGGAACAATTCATGTTCTACAACAATAATAAACATCTCAGGCTACTTTCCCCCAACACCTTTTTTTTCACACCATTTTTTAATCATTAAAAATTCCACATATTCATTTTTTAACTAAAAAAGTTCAAAATTGCTGACTCGGCAGAGAAGTGGCAGCAGATGGCCAAGGTGGTGGTCAGCCAGTGGGGTCAGCTGGTAGCCGGCAGCAATCAGACAATGACCAACAGCAGCAGCCGATGGTGGTTGCTGGTGACTGGCCAGTGGTGACATGGAAGGGTGTGGAAAGAAGTGGAGGGAATGTGGTAAGAATATCAGCCTTGATACTGGAACCATGATTCTAGAGAAACTACTACAATGCTTGGCACATACAAGACAACAAAAAATTTAATGTCCTAATGTGTTTTAATGTGTTGGATTTATTTTTTTTCAAGATAAGTTAAGAGAAACTACCTCATTTCAAAGCCAAGGTTACAAGCCTCTTCAAAAAGTTATAAAAACTTAAAATCGTACTTAGAAATTACAAATCACCAAAAAAAAAATCAAACTTAAACTTTACAAGGGAAGTGATTCAATTCTTATAAGCTAAATAATTTGAAATGGTCGTGCTTCTTACCTTAGAACTAATTATCTACACCAGTAAAAATGAAATAAAGATACAACAAAATTGGAAAACAGAACAATCCCATTAAAAAAAAAAAAAAGGAAGAAAACAAGCAGATACAACAATGCCTACCCTGATGCTAGATCTCATAGAAACAATCATTTGACCTCCAAATTATATACAGTTCAATTATATAAAATGATAAAAGAAAAAATTAAACAAAGCACAGACAAGCCGATTGAATTAAACCAATGCTCATCATTACTGAGAAGTTAGCTCGCATATACAAGGACATTCAAGAATGGACAAAAAAAAAATGACTACAATGGAACCAAAGGCATGCGACTTATCAACGAGTGTTGATTAAGAGGCATTCAAAAGAAGCATCAGAATTCGGAACATGTTGACAGTGTTCCTACTGGCACAAAAACTTCGAAACTTGTTCTCGGGACAAAATCAGCGTCGTCGATATTTACACTTTTACAAGAGTAAGAAGAGGTTGCGACTTACGACTAATAGTCAGCTTGTAGGAATCTCTCATAAGCAGTTCCTTTCAGTGTATTGTTAACATCATCCCAGTTTTTAATGTGGCACGACAATGGTCCCCTATGTATCTTCACCTGACGGCTCGTTAACTCCATTTGTGGCAATCCTAAAAATTCTTGAACATCTTTTAGCTTCTGCAAGAAACAGAAACAGCAAATCACATATTTTTGTAAAATTTCAAATTTTCAATGTATTGATAACTACAGAAGAAATAAAAGATCTCAGGTTAACTGGCTGCCTAGCACAAGAAAGAAAACAAAATTTATGTTATAGGTTTAGTTAAATTCGTTTCCAGAAAAGGTCTGTTATCTTGCCACTGAGCTTCTTGATTTAACATATACATTGTGTAACTAAAAATATAGCTGTACTTCAAACGAAACAGCTCTTCCTCCTTTACACATATACATTGTGTAACTAAAAATATAGCTGTACTTCAAACGAAACAGCTCTTCCTCCTTTGCACATCTTTAGGAACGCATCACCTCAAGTCTAGGGTATATGGGAGAATCAGAGTGAATTTGTCTGTGGAACTAACTATAATCAGATAGTGAAAACTGTGCTAATGTAAGGTGGTGTGTAGATGTATCCTAGGGGAGGGGAGGAACTTGCTACATTTCCAGTGAGATAAAATTAAAAATTCTTCGTAGATTATCATACTTGGGACAGCTATGCAGCTTTTAGTAAAAGATGCAGAAATTTGTGATGAGGCCCTTACGGTGCGATTTCTTATAAGATCCTCATAGTACAGGATCATATGCCGAGTGGTGTGGAAGTATTCTAAAGCCTTTGCAGCTTTCATCTCCATATCCTTTAAGTCAGTCAGTAATGATGTAGAATTTATGGTAGGTTTGTACATTGAAAGAGTATCAGCCTAAAAGAAACCAAATATGAGATTCATTTTATGTATAGAGAAATAAAAGGAAAGCAAAAAAGATGGGGAGGGAGAGAGAGCGACCTCTTCTGCCGAATGAACATGAGACTTATGAGTTCCATTCAATAGCTTAGCATAACGATCATAGGAATTGGCAAGCATTGATACCATTCTGCGTAATAAGTTTCTCCGGAAAAGAAATATGACAGCAACACTTCTACTGTTGAAGTAGTCTGCTATTTCCTTAGGGTGCTCCATTAGTCCCTGCATAAAACCAGAAGATGTCTTGATTCTTCTATCATTAACTCTGATAGGAACCAGAAAATTACTAGAAATAGAAAAGGGAATTCACTGTATTATTATGATTCTCAAGACTGTATCAAGTAGATATCAGTGCTTGGAGAATGAAAATGGAAGAAAACAGATTACAGGGCAAGGAAACAGAAAGATACTCTAGGCAATTAGAGAGTGCCCAGTCTCTCCCAAGGTTCCTAGTCCAATTCCAGCCTATCTTTCCCCATGCTCAATCCTAGCCTTATACCCCTTACAACCGAATCCCACTATTCTTGCCCTGCCAGCTCAGCAGTAGTTAGTTACACGGAGTGATTATTTTCATTCTCTCTCATATGTTTATAATTCCCTGCGTTGCCACTCAGTTTCTTCCTAACATACACCTTAGTTATTTCGGGTTTGGGCCTAACTGTTTCGGGGTTTGCATCAAGCTCATTAAACAGAATTGCAGAGCCTCAGGCCCCAGGGCAAAACAAACATCAAAATAATTGCAAACAAAGCACTTCTAATCAACTGCCTTCAATTTGCATGAATGCATTACCAAATATGGAAGTCCAAGATAATTGACAATTGGACACTCATGGACTGATGGAGAACAAAATAGCTTCGTGGATAAAATCAGCTTAACTATACTTTTGGTCTCTTTAGTTTCACTAAATTTTGATTATGGTCTTCCCAGTTTTACTCGCTTCAATGTTATTCAAGTAGTTTTCAAATTGATGCTAAGCCCCCTATCAGGACCATGTTGATGAAGCACTTGCTGATTTGGCATTATGCCAAGTCACTATGATGATAACATTGTAACAGTTGAAATGAGAAGGGCCGAAATCAAATTTCCGTGGAACAAGGAAGACCAGAAGTTTAAAGCCAATAAAATAGTAGAACCACCCAAGTCCATGTCAGATAATTGACTGATAAAGTTTTTCATGAGGCCACAGTGTGTCAATGTCATCAAGGTCCACAATGTTGAGATCCCTATTTTTTTTTTCTTCCCTTTTTGCCAGTGATTATAGTAGTACTTTCAGAAGGTTGATAAGGCCTATCCATGATACACCCACATTTTACTAAATCTATACAGTCTCGTTCCCCTTGTGATTTACTCATCAGGATTATGCTTGATTCATCTCATCTCCTTTTGGAAAAACTTGTAACTGCTCCTATCAGACATAATACTAGTTCCATAAATCTCACAGATTAGACATAATCTCGCTACTCTGGTCAAAGATCACGACTGGCAATTAGAAAATGAGAACAATGTTCAGGAGTCTGAGTGACGAAACTTGTTCTCGAAGTTAAGCACACGGTTAAGTTTCACTTAGTTCCTCCACATCATAAATACAATGAAGGGGAGGGGCGTTAACTTACATTGCAATCTAAGCCTAAATAAAGAGTGCAACTATTACTGCAAATACAAATAACAAAAAGAGCTTCTTTTTTTTCCTCCTCTTCTTGAAACATATATAACATATATAAGCTTAGGAGAACCTAATTTACTAAATTTAGTTCACAACACTTTTGAAGAAGACTTAACAGTCAGCAAATTTACCTGATTAAGCATCCACTTTAATCCAATTGCAGCAGAGCACTCATTCTTGGAAGCACTACTGAGCCAGTCCAAATTGTAAACTTTATCTAAAGTCTGTACAATTGTAGAAGAATTTTTTCGTCTTTCTCTAACAGAAAAAATCTCCCCATTTGAGCTTACATTAATATGGCTATTCAAAAGGGTCTCAAACCACCCACTACCTGATCTTTGATTTGACAATATGGCAAAGAACTGTACAGGATTATGTGCACACTCATTCCTGGCAAATGAACAATGCAATTAACAAAGTCCTAACCAAATCCAAAAATGACAATGATTCACAAAAACCTCCCAAATTACCTGTTAAAAGACACAGGTTTAGGATCATGTAAGTAAGAACTATTTATTAGCTTCACTCTACTGCAAGAAGGGTTCTCTATGACATGCAGTTCCAGAAGTTTAGTCCTAGCTTGAGTGCTTATCTGCTTTAGACATACAACACAGATGAAAACACCACACACCATTGAAAATATCAACACTGACATCCTAAAGAACATTGGTGATTTCTTCTGAGGCTTTATAAGGAGAATTTCCTGCAACCCATGTATGAGAAAAATATTACAAGAATGTCAAAAGAGAGAAACAAGAGAAAAACATATAGAAGATCATAAATTTGGTGGGTAAAAGGTTAAAAGGGAAAAACTTTAGAAGCATTAGTTCAAGTTACGCAAACCCAACAAAGGAATATATTTATGAAGAACAATGAGACCAAAATTCAGATAATCAACCAAATAGAAACCATGCAGAGGAGCTCAAAGCTTCAATCTTTTTACTTACCCTCGTTTAGTTACAGAGTGGAAGCCAAAATTGAGGATGAAGTTTCAAAATTGAATGTGAAAGAGAAAAGGGTAGAGAAGACCCTTCTCCACTGTGTTTGAAAGTTGAAACATTCAAAACAAAAAAAAAAGGCCATGATGGTAAGTTAGAAAAGTTGCCAAAAAAAAATAAGGGAAGCAAAACAAGAAGCACACATTGTTTCTGAGAGCAAAAAGGACATGTGATGTTATTAGTAGAAAGGACCACATAGAAGCACCTTGTTGAAGAAACACATGTTTTCTACTACCATTGCTGTTCCAGAGAGAGAGAGAGAGAGAGAGAGTTGTTTAGCAGAGCTGAGAAAAAGAGGTAGAAAGTGAAGAACAGAAAAGGGCTGGGTTCTGAACGTTGGCTGTGTGGAGGAATCTAGATGCCATTTGAATTGAAGGCCCTAAAACCCAAGCCCGTTCAGGCCACCATGAAGGTGCTTTTCTCTTCGGACGGTGCTCTTTATGAAAAAATGAGAAGAAACATAAAGATGATTTAATTTGATTTATAATTAAAGAAGAAAGTTGTTTAAAAATGTTCTAGAATGAATCAAGCACCCAAAAAAATTGTTTGATACAATGTGTTTAAGGCTCTGTTTGGCAAAAATAGTTGATAAGCTAACTTATAGCTGATAAGTTAATTTTTAATTGATAGTTGAAAAGTTGGTCGATTGAATTTGAAGTGTTTGGTAAAATTAATTGTTGAACTAACTTATAAATGTAAAATGGCATAAAATGGCATATTTGTGATATACATGATAAATTGGAAATTTCATTAAATGAACGGTGATAAAAACGAGAGAAAAGTCAATAAACTATAAGCCATAAACTAAAAATTATGATGAAAAAGTTATAAGCTAATGAGATAATCTTGTTTACCAAACATATTTTAGTCTAACAAATTTATAAGTTAGCCAAATAAACTAAAACTAGTTTATTGGACTGTCAAACATAGCTTAAGTTTATAAATGTGTTATTAGCCAGTCCAACGAGAAAATGCTCAATGAATCGGATGACCTACAGAATATAATCTAGTTGACCTGATCAACCTAAATATACCCATTTTTACAATACCCTTCACCTCTCCTAGAAAGAAAAAAAAACAATTCCCTTCACCGCTAATTTAAATATATAAAATTTTAATAAAAATAGTTTTGTCTCTTTTGAAGAAAATAAAATTTAAGGACCATATGTTTTGACAAAATTTCGTTTCGAGACGAATGAGAATTGGACTTTTTTTCAGTTTGCCGGTCAAGATAAGCAATTGATATTGAGAAGCTTAAATAACTATATCAATATAGCATATATCAATACTTTAGGTGATCCCTCCTTTGTTCCTTCATTTCATTTTTTGCTGATAAATTTTTCTTCTTTGTTAACCATTTTTTCTACCCTGGTAGCTAGCTACCCTTCTAACGTACCTACAACTTCAGACAGCCAAAATTTTGGATAAAGGTGGCGTTTGGAAGAGCTTATTTAAGCTCCTTTTAACTTATCTGATGACATAAGCTCTTATGCAGTGTGTTTGGCAGATCTTATAAAAATAACTTATGCCATCCCATAAGGAGTTTTTGACTTATTTTCATAAGTCACTGGGAGAAGCTTATGAAATTATCATAAGAGCTTATGCACTAAATCATCTCCGTGTTTTTCACTATTTGAATCCTCTCATGCCCCTTTCTTTCTTTTTCTTTCTTTAAGCGCTTATGGCATAAACTCTCATGCGATAAGGTCTTATGTGATAAGCTCTTAATTAAGTTGTTTACCCAAACGCACCCAAAAGATAAATGGTACAATTGCTGATTAAACAGTGAAACGCAGGCTTAGAAGACATAATATTTTTTTATATTTAATTGATATGTACTATTGATATGTAGATGTTTTCGCTATCATTTAATAATAAATTCGCATGTCAATAAAATATTTAATTTTTATTATAACTATCTTAAAAGTCATACTTAGAATAATCTGTGATTTATTGATAGTATAAAAAATTCTACATTAATCATGTATCAAAATTAAATGTATATTTTCATAGAAAATTTCACTAAAGAATTTTATTTTTGTTAGAATGTACTAAATTTAAGCATTTGCACCAAGGATGCGTGTTCATTACTAACGGCAATAAATAATAAAGTGCAATCCACTTTTTCCAAAGAGATAATCATGCCTGACCGACTTCATGATGCATGTGTGTGATTAGGATGTAAATCAACGTTTACAAAATCGGACCGGTCATCGAATCGGTGAGGACAGCGGTTCGAGGTTCAATGGTCCAATCGAGGTTGAATCGTGGTTGAATCGATTATAATTAAATAATATTATTTTAATTTTTAATATAATATTTGTAATAATATTAAACAAAAAAATAACATAACAACTAAAATTATTATGCACAATTTTTTTTTATTTTGAAATTAAACTAAATAAATATAAAGATATATGTTAAAATCATCTTCATAGGGAAAACCAATCCAAAATCTACAAACAGCCCACATATGTTAGAAAACAAAAGAATTGGGTTTTGGCTAGGATGACCCAAATCCTTTTATATTAATTTTTTTATTTTTTTTTAGGAAACCGGTTCAGGCCGGTTCAGGTCGGTTCACTACCGGTTATGATCGGTTTTACCGGTTTTAGACCGGTTCTCCGATTTTTCCACCGGTTCAATACAGGGACGGTTTTCGCTATGAACCGGACCGGCCAAGGTCCCGGTTCCCGGTCGGACCAGCCGGTCCGGTTTTCAAAACCCTGATGTAAATAGTGTGGGGTGGGCACGGGTTCTAGTCCCAAAGTATCCGCTCTATTAGATGATTTTCATATTTGCTCCAGCCTTATATCTGTATGGGTATTTATCTTGTGGGTTTTAATTAAATTTATCAATATTTGAAGGTATCCATAAATATTCAAACATCTTACAAAATTATTGAATATTAAACTAATTTTTTTATTCAAACGCCATATCCTTTTCTTGACATCATTCACACATGAGCATTAATCTAGAAACATTAATCGAGAGGCATTAATCCATAAGATAGTAATCGAACAAAAGCAATAATATGTAACACAATGATCCATACAGAGAATGATAGGATTTGGATGCTGCGACTGTCAAATTTCCGAAACTAAATAAGCATGGTCGGCCCTAGCTTAAGGCAAGTAAAGCTAGGGCTTTAGGCTTCCAAATATTTTTAGTTACTTAGGTTCAAATTTAGGCCTCCAAGTTTTTTTTTTATTTAAGGTTAACAAAAATAATAATTTAAAACCTTAAATAATAAATTATAGGAAATCTTACATGTTATTGCAAATTTACATCAACCATATTAATTTATAATAAAGATAAATTTAAATATAAAATATATATATATTTAATAAAATTATTATTAGTTTTCAAAAATGCCTTATATCAAATTTCACTTTAGGCCTCAAAATACGTTGGGTCGGTCCTGAAAATAAGGGTAGTGAAAAAAAAGTAGGACATTTGATTTATATATGTAAATAAATATTTTAGTAATTTCACTTTGGCAGGTTTCCACGGGTATGGATACTACCATAACCGCCCCCACCCCATTAATAAATGGGTAGAGAAATATCCATTTAATTTATCCAGGATACTTATTAAGGTATTCATTTTCTAGACCATAACCGCCCCCACCCCATTAATAAATGGGTAGAGAAATATCCATTTAATTTATCCAGATACTTATTAAGATATTCATTTTCTAACCATTGTGGATATATACTATCCCCGGATATCCACGGGTATGGATAAAATTTACATCCCTGATTATCATATTTCTAGTTTATCATTGTACTTACTGTACATGCTCACTTTGTAATTAAAAAACTTAAAAGTAGAAGAAGAATTGAATATTTGAATCACGCACATTATTTTTTTCTTTCTTAACAAATTAATTTAATAAATAAAATGATCCAAAGATTGTCATGATAAATTAACAACGTTCTTTGAACCTTCTTATATTTGTATTATTACGTTTCAGTCTTTATCATAATATCATATCGACTAATAATGCGTGATCCAGATAAATGTTCTTGGTGTACGATGATACGTCTCATGTCAAAAACAAGGAAATCGTCTTATTATTTATAGAGTAATTGGTATTTAAAAAATTTAGGGATCTATTTTTGCTAACTAAAAAAAATAAATTAATTATTTAGTCCCTCAAATTTATGTTATAAGATATATTAGTTTATATTTCTACTTCTAATATTCATTTACTTCTATATATATCTCGTTAATCATGTAACTGACTTTTTAGCGGTTTTGTATAACATATGACAAATTTTCACCGTGAAAAATGATAAAAAAGGAAAAACATGCACAATTTTCAGGTACCTAGATTTTAAAATTTTACACATTTTTTACACTTTCATTCACTTTTCACTATAGAAATATGTCATAGGTACTAACGAGTCAGACAGAATAATTAACAAGCATAGACAAGTAAACGGATATTGAAAATGGAAGGAAAACTACTATATCATGTGTTTAGAATTGAGAGAGTAAATGATTAATTTATTTTTTTCAGAAACCAAAAATCAGTCTCCTAAATTTTCAGAACCGCCTTTACTAATATTTATAAGACACAAAGCATCAATCATTAATGCATCCGGCATTTTTCCTATTTTAGTATTTAAGGATTTGAACACAAACTTTTTTATTGAAAAAGTAATATATTAAAAAAATGTAATTTTAAAATTTTCAATAAAAACTTGATTTCAATAAATTCCTTGACCAGCAAGACCTGCTTATACAATTTTGTTTACTATGCCATTTAAATTCACGTCCAACGCTAAAGGGTAATGATGCCGTGTGAAATTGTTACTCAGCCGAATAGTAAGCTAGCCAAGTTGCACATAGCGATTTTCTTAATAATAAGGCGATTGAGTAACAAGGAGAAAATCTAACCCTCAACAAAGGTTCTCAAACTATTAAAGAAAGTGTTTGGTTGAAGAATGAACTAAGAAAGTTAAAAATTAAAGGCTAAGTAAAGTAAAAGGAAAAAGCAAAGCAAATCAAACTGAATGAAAGCAATGAGCTGAAATTACGCAAAGAAAGTAAGCAGAGAAAGCTTAAGTTGTATTGATTGGTTCTGTTTTTACAAATCTTTACAATCAGTATTTATAGGCTGAAACCTACCCTCATTATAGCCATCCTCATTGGCTGAAGCTCCTAAATCCAAGCAACTACCCATATCTAGCCTATCCACGATCTTCAGCTGCTCGTACCATGTTGCTTCAATGGTTAGCTCCAAAAGACCCACCTTTCCTAATTTTTCGACACTTCCTTTGGCATCCGTTGGCACCTCTTTCTCTATCTTCAACTTCCTCCTTATCTTTTGAGGACTTCACAACATGTAGCTTTATCCAATACCCGCAATAACAATATGCGGTCATTCACAAGCTAATTTCCATCGTTCGGCTAATCACCAATATTTTATCTAACCTGACCCATTAATTCAAGACCCAGCCCAAAAACTAATCCAGCCGAATATTCATCTTTTCCATCGGCTACACATTCATTCGAACCATTATTCTATATTAATTAACCAACAGCCGCTTTCGACTATCGACTGATTCATTATAATTTTTTGCAGTTATGTTATTTGAACATCAAATTTTAGACACCTTGTGTAATACTGATAAACTGTTGTTTTGTATACTTTATTGTTGGGAAATTGGGTGTAATTTATTGCTTATTTAGAAATTATTGTGGATACTCACCCGAATTCTCATGATTATTATAGGATATACCATCATGGCAGGAGATCATCAAATTTGGAGAAAAAGGAATAAATCTTGAAGGTTTTTGAAAAAAAAGATATTGTGTTCTGAAGTTATCAAAGGAGCACGGCCGTGCCCACCATTAAGGATGGTCGTGCTCATCAACAGACCCCTTGCTGGTTAGCATGGCCTTGCTTGTTTGCTAGAGTTGACATCGATTTTCGAGCAAGGTTGTGCTCAATGTGAGCACGGCCGTGCTCGTGTTTTAGGAGCCTAATCACTTAGGTTTTCGTATTTGGCAATAAAAGGAAGTGGTTGGGCACATATTCAACAGGCTGGTTACACACATAGATAGAGAGCCGTCAAGCGAAGGATTGTCTCCCATTGCATCAACAGGATGTTTCAAGTTTTAGTTTTTCTGATTCTCTTTTATGGATTGTTACATTTTTTGATTTGTATAGTGATCTTTATGACTATGCGTAGCTAAACCCATACCTAGGGTATGGTGGATCTTATGTCTTAATACCGCTAATATTTTCCTAGTTTTAATTTGATTCAATGTTTCTCTTAATTGGTTAGTTTTATCCTTGTGTTTGAATTTCTAAAAAAAGTCTTGATCATCCTTTATCAAGTTAATTAATTGACTGGCGACCCTACCACAATTAGTTAACAGAACTCTAGGATTAACCGGATTTGGGGTTGCGTGGACCAAGCGCAATCCCTTATTTTCAATCAGTTATTGAATTAACAAACTTGCCAGTTCTTTGTGCTTCTTTTAACCGTTGGCCTTGCATGACCATTGGGAGTAACTGATTAGGAGAAATAATATTAATATTGCATGACCATTGGGTATTAATAGTTTTAGAGTGAGTGATTGGCAATCAATAAGAAACACATATTATTGAGAAATTGGGTAATATCATAGGTAGTGACATAAGTGAAACCATGCACCCTAGGCTTTCCATAATTGAACCTTTTTCTTGTGTTTCTCTGTCTTTCTTGGTTTCTACCATCTTCTTATTTTTAATTATTTGATTACAAACTGAACTTGATTGTCTGGATAACATAAGGAAGTAATTAATCTAGTAATTGTCACCAATCTCTGTGGGTTCGATACATGGAGTCCCAAATACTACTATATTATTTTTGCGATTGGGTGAACTTGTCCTTAAGTGCAGTTTTAGCGCAACAAGTTTTTGGCATCGTTGCCGAGGATTTTGGGCAATAAAAAGAAATTGGGAGAGTTTTCTACAGTGAGGCTTAATGAGGAATGTTCTGCTATCCTCCTCAAGAAGTTGCCACCTAAACTAAAAGATCTAGGGAGTTTCACTATTCCTTGTTCTATTGGTACTTCTTATTTTGAAAAGGCTTTATGTGATTTAGGTGCAAGTATTAAATTGATGCCTTTGTCTATTTTCCGCAGGTTAGGTATGCAAGAGCCAAAGCCCACTACTGTTTCATTGCAGCTTGCGGATAGATCCATTACCTATCATAGAGGTGTTGTGGAGGATGTTCTTGTCAAAGTTGACAAGTTTATCTTCCCAGCTGATTTCATAGTGCTGGACATGGAGGGAGATGAAGAGGTTCCCATAATTTTGGGAAGGCCATTTTTGGTCGCTGGTAGGACCATCATTGATGTGCACCAAGGGAAGCTCACTTTAAGGCTAAATGACGAGGAAGTGGTTTTTAAAGTTTTTGATTCTTTGAAACATCCTTCCACTTTTAATTCATGTAATTTTATAACTGCCTTGAATAGTACTTCTACACTGATATCTTCTCATTCTCAGCAACAATTGATTGAGGACACCCATGAGAGAATTATAATTTTTGAAAAGGATGACCTTGTGGATTCTGAGGAGTTGATAGATGAGATAATGGCATTGGAGGCAGGGATAGCCCAAGAAAAATGGAGAGAGACTAAGCAATTCGAAGTTCTTGAGGGATGTGGTTCACAAAAGCCAAAGTCATCAATTGAAGAATGTGACATCCTGCTACCTCGCATGTTATAAAGCAATTAATATAAAAAGAGATTAAAACAAAACATGCATTTCCTGGAATCAATTAAAACTTTGTTCATGGGTAGAAAGGTCCCACATGAACGAGTTCACAAAACGTGGAAAATAAAAATTTTTAAACAAATAAAACATATCAAGATAACATAAAATAAACACCCAACCCCAATGTCACAATTCAGAGCTGGTACAACCGTTCCGAAAAATATCCTCAGAATACAACTGAACAACTAACTAACAAGAAAGGTCTTAACTATGAGTTGTGGCTCCTCAGAGTCACTCCAATCCGGGCTGCTCGTCATCCTCTGCAAGATGCCAATCAGACCAACAAACAAACAGAAAGAGGGGAGTAAGAATCATGTAAACATATATGGCATGGAGATAGCAAGCAAGGTAAAACATACATCATAGCATCATCATAACATACGTCAACATAGTTATATATATATATATATATATATATATATATATATCAACATCCAATCAACATCATATCAACCAAGTATGCTATGCAGTGCAATGCATCACTACTCCACTACTCCAACATGCATGTGGATCCACACTAACTCAGGATGAACGACTTCGGAGTTAAATATCCACATTGAGAATCTACTCAACGCTGGAGAATCTACTCCTTGGATAGCCAACGCATCAAACCAACAAATGCCTCGTCACGGGAGCGCACGGTTACCAAACCTTAGGTAACCTACCGTGGATGGCCAGATCGTCGTACTCTAGGACGGCCTCCTCTATGTCGAACATCCACCAACCACAACATCTCCAATGATGCATGCAGCATACAACAAAGAACGGGCAACCGCCACCTCCTTTGCTTCGACGGAATCACCCGAAGTCTTCAGTGGGATCGACCACAGCGGAATCTACCGCAACATTTAAACCTTTAGCGGAATCAACCGCAACACCTTAGACCCAACCGAGTCAAGGCCCCCTTGGAGCAAACTCTTGGCCACCAAGGCACAACATCAACAACACCTTAGACCCAAACCGCGAGGTCAAGGTTCCCTTGGCCAATAGCACCAAGGTACAACTCATCAATATGTGGTAACCCAACGGTTACCGACTTAACCATCTTAATTAGTCTTTAATTAAGTGATCTAACCTTCATCATTGATTAACTATGTCATCATCATCATTGGGGGAGATTGGGGTTAAAAACCCCTGTTTAAGTCCTTAATTTCAGATTCTGTCCAGAGGGGTGAGCACGGTCGTGCTTAACCCCAGCATGGGCGTGCTGCCACTTAAGTGGAGCACGGTTGTACTTCCTTTTGAGCACAGTCGTGCTCAGCTGCACGGGCGTGCTCAGCTGTTGCATGGCCGTGTTGAATGCGCGGCCATTTTTCAGAATTCAAACTGGGAGCACGGGCGTGCTCAATGTACGACAGTACTGCTCTGGGCAGAGTTCAACATCAATTTTAGCCGATTAAATTTAGGGATTAATTCTATTGATCCTAAGCCGGTTAACAACATATTCTAGGACTAAACGTCATTATCAACACAATAACAACACTATCATCACAATCATGGTATCAACCATTCAACCAACAACATTATGCCAAGAGCAACCATCAACATATCATCATGTTCATATAACCAACATAAACATCAAGAACGTAGTATGAACATAAGCATATAAACAGCATATTAACAACCAAGATCGTGTTATCATAATCAAACAAACCATCATATTAATCATATACACATACAGAACAAACCGAGGTCATGGGAACCCCTTTTACCTTACACTACCCCCAATGCCTATGATATACACCACCCTTCTCCCCATACCTGGGTTGAAGGTCGCTCCAACGTAAGCTCCTAATAGCAAACTGCCCTCGGTTCCCAAAGCGCAACACCAACTCAACCTTAGCCAAACCAAACTCAAACCCATTAGTTTCCTATTCAAAAGGATTATGAAAGGAAACCACAAGGGAAGGGAACCTTACCTCTAAACTAAAACAGATCAAACAAGCTTCCCAACCGGCTTCCAAAACTCCACTATAGCAATGGATGAAGAGGAAATAGGGAAGGAGGCACACTAGGTCGCAACAGTGGCTGCTGTAACCAACAAAATAGGGTTTCACGTTAACCCTCGGGTTCTGTGCCAAACTTATATAGGTTGGACCTGAGCACGATCGTGCTTAACCTTGAGCATGGTCGTGCTGACTTAACGTCAACAAGACTCGGTCCACACAGTGAGCACGACCGTGCTGGCTATTGAGCATAGGCATGCTCAACCACCAGAAAGGGACTTTTGAGCCAAAAAATCCCACTAAGCCCTTAACCAACGAAACAAACTTAACAAAACAAGCTTAAGGAAAGCACTCAGCCAAAAGCAGGGTGTTACAATTCCACCCCCTTATAAAAAATTTCGTCCTCGAAATTTCTATGTACCTCAAACGAAAAGGTGCAGGTACGCTTCCATCATCTTGCCCTCTAGCTCCCAGGTAGCACTTTCCTCAGTTACCTCACTCCAAACCACTTTAACCAAAGGAATCTCCTCACCTCTCAGCTGTTTCACCCGCCTATCCTCAACTCGAAGGGGTAGCACCTCGAATGTCAAGTTCTCTTTCAACTATATTGCATCGGGTACTATCACGTGACTAGGGTCATCGATGTACTTTCTTAGTTGAGACACATGAAAAACATTGTGGAGGTTTGACAAGAATGGGGGTAAGGCTATTGGGTAGGCGACTTCGCCGACTCTTTTGAGGATCTGGTAAGGACCAATGAACCTCAGAGTAAGTTTCCTCGCCCTCATCACTCTACCAACCCTAGTAGTCGGGATAACTCTCAAGAATACATGATCGCCTTCCTGGAATTCGAGCACCTTCTTCCTTTTAACATGGTAGCTCTTTTGCCTACTCTGTGCAACTCTCATCTTTTCCTGAACCATCCCGATCTTTTCTGTTGTTTCCTGGACTATCTCTGGTCCTAGCACCACATTATCACTAGGCTCATTCCAACACAAGGGTGTCCTACATCTCCTCCCATAAAGAGCCTCATAAGGTGCCATCCCAATGCTGGAATGGAAGCTGTTGTTGTAGGTGAACTCTATCAGGGGCAAAAACTTGTCCCAACTACCAGACTGCTCTAACACACAAGCCCTCAACAAGTCTTCTAAGGACTGGATGGTCCTTTCAGACTGCCCATCAGTCTGTGGGTGGTAAGCTGAACTAAGCCCAAGCTTTGACCCTAAAGCATGCTGCAAACTCTCCCATAACCTAGAGGTAAACCACGGGTCTCTATCTGATACTATGTTAGAGGGTACACCATGAAGCCTAACTATCTCTTTGATGTACAACTTGGCTAACATCTCTAAAGGATACTCCATGTTCATCGGGATGCAATGGGCAGACTTAGTCAATCTATCCACAACAACCCATATAGTCTCAAAACCAGCTAGACTCCTAGGGAGTCCAGACACAAAATCCATGGAGATATTGTCCCATTTCCATTCTGTGACACTCAGAGGTTGCAACTTTCCTGAAGGCTTTTGGTGTTCTATCTTGGCCTTCCGACAAACTAGGCACACATACACAAATTCAGCCACATCATTTTTCATCCTAGGCCACCAAAACATCCTCTTAAGGTCCTGATACATCTTGGTGGCACCTGGGTGCATACTCAAACCACTCCTATGTCCCTCTTCAAGGATCATCTTCTTAAGCTTAGGAACATCTGGTATGCACACTCTATCCTTAAACCTCAAGACCCCATCACTTCCATCCTTAAAGCTAAGGTCTCTACCCTGAGCTTGCAACTCTCGCTGGTCCAAGAGAAACTTGTCTAACTTCTGACCCTCTCTAATCTGATCCATCAGACTGTTGGTGACCTTCAAGGTACCAAGCCTAATACTCTTAGGGGTAAACTCACAAGCTAGACTAAGGTCTCTAAACTCCTCAATCAGATCCATCTCCCTAACCATCAAAGCGGAGATATGCAGGGTTTTCCTACTCAAGGCATCGGCCACCACATTGACCTTTCCTGGGTGATAGGTAAACTCAAAGTCATAATCCTTTAAGAACTCCATCCACCTACGCTGCCTCATATTCAGCTTCTTTTGATCAAAGAGATACCTCAAACTCTTATGATCACTAAAGACCTCAAACCTCGCTCCATAAAAGTAATGCCTCCATATCTTTAAGGCAAAAACCACAGCTCCTAACTATAGGTCACGGGTAGGGTAGTTCTTCCATGGGGTTTCAACTGCCTAGAAGCATAAGCAACTACCTTACCATTCTGCATCAACACACCACCTAACCCTTGCTTAGAAGCATCGCAGTAAACTACGAAGGGTTCACTAGGATCTGGCAAAACTAACACTGGTGCTGATGTCAACCTATCCTTAAGGGTTTGGAAACTCTCTTCACACTTAGAATCCCACACAAACAACTGTCCCTTCTTGGTGAGACGGGTTAAAGGTAAAGCTATCTTAGAGAAACTTTTTATGAACCGCCTATAATACCCGGCTAACCCCAAGAAACTCATAATCTCAGTTACAGACTTTGGCGCTTCCCACTGGAGCACCGTCTCTACCTTAGCTAGGTCCACTGCTATGCCACCCTTAGAGATGACATATCCTAAGAAGCTCACTTCCTCTAACCAGTACTCACAATTAGATAACTTAGCATACAACTGCTTTTCCTTAAGGGTCTGCAAGACAACCCTCAGGAGTTCCTCATGTTCCTCCTTGCTCTTGGAGTACACTAAGATGTCATCTATGAATACCACCACAAACTTATCCAAGTAAAGGTGAAAGGTCTTGTTCATGTAGTCCATGAAGATCGCAGGAGCATTGGTCACACCAAAAGGCATAACCAAGTAATCATAGTGACCATATCGCATTCTAAACGCTGTCTTCGGGATGTCCTCAGACTTAACCCGAATCTGATGGTACTAGAAAAGACGCAAGCGCCCATCAACTGGTCCATGAGATCATCAATCCTAGGGAGGGGATACCGATTCTTTATGGACATCTTGTTGAGCTGCTGATAGTCGACACACAACCTCATACTACCATCTTTCTTATTCCCGACAACACTGGCGCTCTCATGGGGACAAGCTAGGCCCTAATGAACTATTCCTGAACCAGTTCCTCCAACTGTTCCTTCAACTCAGCTTGCTCTAGAGGAGATATTCTATAAGATGCTATGGATATGGGTCCTGTTCCGTCACTAAGTCTATGGTAACTCATCATCTTCTCAGGGTGCAACTCATGAACATCCACAGGAAAACTTCAAGGAATTCTCTTACTATTGGAACATTTCCAAAATCAGGTTGCTTTCTACTTCCAGGGAAGACAACATTAAGTAGACTTGGCCTCTTCTTTCGTAAGAGCCTTAACTCGATCGACAGAGGAAAATCTCGGATCCTTAGACTCCACAGGAGTTCCAAGAACTATGGTTTTATCAAAGCAATCTAAGGGAACATAGTTGGAAGATAACCAGTTCATTAAAAGAATAACATTGAGCGGTTTTTAAAAGGTAAGCGCATAAGATCAGCTGCAGAGTTCTTTTATCAAAAGATAATAGAACTGCCTTCCTAAGCACAAGAAGCAATCGCAGGCTTCTTGGATCGTTCAAGACAAACCACAAAATGCAGTAAGTCAAGCCAAAACGGAACTATAGGTACTTAGTACCACGTAACATTGTCTATATAAATATAGACAATTCAAATAAGAGCAAACAACAGACTCATACCACGTCCGGACAGGGCCGAACTGCTCTGATATCACTAAATGTGACACCCTGCTACCCCGCATGTTATAAAGCAATTAATATAAAAAGAGATTAAAACAAAACATGCATTTCCTGGAATCAATTAAAACTTTGTCCATGGGTAGAAAGGTCCCATATGAACGAGTTCACAAAACGCGGAAAATAAAACAAGTTTTAAACAAATAAAACAGATCAAGATAACATAAACATAAACACCCAACCCCGGTGACAATTCAGAGCTAGCACAACCGTTCCGGAAAATATGCTCGGAATACAACTGAACAAATAACTAACAAGAAAGGCCCTAACTATAAGTGGTGGCTCCTCAGAGTCACTCCTCTCCGTGCTGCTCGTCATCCTCTACAAGATGCCAATCAGGCCAACAAACAAACAAAAAGAGGGGAATAAGAATCATGTAAACATATACGGCATGGAGATAGGAAGCAAGGTAAAACATATAGTATATCATCATCATAACAAATGTCAACATAGTTATATATATATATATATATATATATCAACATCATATCAACCAAGTATGCTATGCAATGCAATGCAACACTACTCCACTACTCCAACATGCATGTGGATCCACACTAAGTCAGGATGAACAACTTTGGAGTTAAATATTGATGTGGCTCGAATCCGCAAGTGTACGGCTTCGTCGTCAAGTAATAACAAGATCGAATCCACAGGGACCGTGATCTTAAATAACTATCAATTATTAAATCAATTAAATTGGACTAGAAAAAGATTTGGAAAAGATTTGGTTTTTAAAAGATTAACTAACAAATCAAATATCTAAACGCAATCAAACAAAATCGCAATCAAATCAAATTTGGGATTTTTCAATATCAAAAGAGATTTCCAGGAATTGGGTTACCAACAAGACTGCTCATGCTACTAAATTGACTACCCTCTTGTTAATAATCAAAATTGCTTTGAAGGCGAATTTATCCTAAATAAGTTAATGTTCCCTCTCGGGATACAAGAACCGTGCCCAATTAAACTAACCCCTACTCTCGTGGTAATTGAATTTAAATTGAACCCTTTAAGCTTTGTGACAATTCGTGAACCCTCAAAGGACCGCTTCTAACTCTCGGGATTTAAGTCCTAAGTTCAATCCCTATAGATTCAATACCTAAGTTCACCTCTAGGTTCCTCCTTAGAGTATCTATGACATGCAAATAAGTGCGCACCAAATTCACAAGTAATTCATGCAATAGGAATCAAATCGAAAGTAAATTGGGATTAACAAGAAGTAAAACGTCAATTCATAACACAAAACAAATCTTGGGCATAGCCCCAATTCCTAGAAATAAAAAGACTACTCAAGCATTGCCATATTCATAGCAAGCTTGATTAACAAAAGCATAAAAGAAAACCTAAGAGAAGAGAAGAAATTGGAGAAGAAGAGAAATCCTAATTTTTGCCTAAGGTAACAGCCCTCATTCCCCTATTTTCGAGCCTTAGAGGCTTATTTATAATGTAGGGTAACTTGAATCCCAAGCAATTACAAAATCAGATCAAATCAGGTTTTAAAATTCCAGATATTGCGCATCACGGCCGTGATGCCTGTCACGGCCAGGCCGTGACAGATTCTGTCTTGGAAAACTTGGCACTGATGGCCTGTCACGGCCGTGATAGCCATCACGGCCTGGTCGTGACAAGTTCTGACTTTTTCGTTCTTTTCTTTTTAGTCTTGCTCGATCATAGCCGTGATGGCTGTCACGGGTAGGCCGTGATGGGCTTTGTTTGGCTCATTTTTCTTACTTTTCAAGCTCCGTCTTCATGCAAGCTCCATCATGGTTGATCTTGAACATTTTAATCTTCAATCCCTGCACATAAACACCACAAAACCACCTTACCCATTCCAAGGTGAAAACTAACAAAATTTAAATTAAAAATGCCTAAACTACATGAAAATGCATGCAATATGATAAAGAAATATGAGGTGAAATCACACTCATCAAACTACCCCAAGCTTAAGATTTTGCTTGTCCTCAAGCAATAACCAAGGCTAGACAAGATAAACAATCAGAGTATGGGCAGTGAACCAAGAACCCGAGTAATAAATCCAAGTAATAGGAACATCCAAATAAGTACCCAAGAGACAATCAATTTCAAGTCCAATTAGGAGCTTAGGTTCCCTAAATTCATACCTCTCACTAATTGAGGCACTCTTCTCACCTCACTTAAGTGTTTAAGGACATTTGACAATTCACTCAATTTCCTCAAGGAAGGTATTCTACCACAAGCTTGACTATTAACCAAATCTCTACTTTATTAATGAAAACACATAAGAATCAAGAGGTCTTTTATTTTGGTTGTAATGGGGCCATGGGATTAATTGTTAGGTGGGGAAATCAAGAAAGGGAACATTCAAGAAGGCTAAACACAATATCAAATAATGCAAAGCATGACAACATTCTAAAATACCTTTTTGGGCTTTAATTCACTTTTCCACCTTTCTTTCTTTTCCTTTTTTTCTTTCTTTTTTTTTATTTCTCACTTTCTTTTTCACATCCCCTTCTCCATTTTTTATTTATTATTTTTTTTTTTGGAGAAGGGGAGATTTCCAACTTAAGAGAAATAATTTTCTAACTTTTTCATCCCACAATTTATTTTTTAAGCCACCTTTTTGCCCTTTATGCAATACTTTAAAAGGTCTCATACCAAGCATCATTCATCAAAATAAATCAAGGTACCAAGAAAAGCATTTTATTTTGTTAGGCTCAAAATTGGGCAACTAAGGGGTAGCATTTAATCAGTCAAAGCTCAGAAGGCCATAAAAATACCTAGTACCTCAATCATTTCCAAATATGTTTTCAAAAAATTTTAAGTTTCAAAACGGTTTCAAGTCAAGTTCTAGAGAATACAATCCAAGAGGAATAAAACACTCAATCACAAAGAATGGGGTAGATTTAGGGAGTACCCCTTTTAGGCTCAAAAATCTCACATTTAGTAGTTTAAAATCAATGAGAAACACAAATCTAAGGAACCACATGCTAATCATCAACTATCAGAAGATCATCTCAAGAATTTTTATTTTTAGCCTATCGTAAGAATATGAAAATTGGGATAAAAAATTCACTGCCTCAATTCATTTGGCGCAAAGTTCTCACAATTGGATGCATACTCTAAGCAAGGGGCAATCTAATCATGTGATTATGCAAAAATACACCTGTATGAGTGCAACATGAAAAATGCAAAAATACCCCTACCCCAAGCTTAAAAACTTACGTTGTCCCCAATGTAAATAATCAAGTCGGAGAGGAGAAAAATGGAACAACTCATCGAGGTGGTGGAGGGTGTTGGCTCACATGCCAGTCAAAGAGCTGCTGGAAGACGTGTCACGGCCATGACGTTCATCACGGCTAGACCGTGATCAATTTTGTTCTGTTGGGCTCCTTCGCATCACGCCCGTGATGGCTATCACGGCCTGGGCGTGATGCCTTCTGGTTTCCATCTTCTGGCCCATCACGCCTGTGATCTTCGTCACGACTAGGCTGTGATCTCATCTGACTTTATTCTTTCATGCCTTTTTGCTCTTCCTGCCTTTATAACCTGAAAATACTTGGCAAAACCGTCAATTAGTGATCTTTTTTCTCTTAATCTTCTCAAATTATTCAAAAACAAAATTCAAATACAAATTAAAAAGGGAAAGAAAACTTGGGCTGCCTCTCAAGAAGCGCTTATTTACGGTCCTAAGCTTGACCATACTCCCTTCAATCAACCGGGATCGGCTGGGCTTGGAAGTGAAAGACCATCTCTCTTCCATGGAAGTCCTTCAAAGAGCCTATTTTGTTCATATGACCAATTGCGCTTTCGCTTTGCTCTTTTCACTGAGTTTCATGGCCTTACTTCCTCCCAGCGGAAGTTTTAACTCCACATGTTGAGCAGCTCCGGTTTCATCATTATTTGGTGCATCATTTGTCATGCAAAGTTTCTGAGTTGCTTCCATGTTAAGCTCTTCGTTCACCTTTGGAGGCATTATCTCAATCCTGTACACATGACTCTCAAAAGGAGGGTTGTTATATGAGTTAGTTAAATCAAAATCCACCCTACCTTCCTCTACATTCAAAGAGAGCTTGCCATTTTTTACGTCTATTATCTCTCCAGCTGTGGCTAAGAATGGCCTTCCAAGAATGATAGGGAATTTATAATTCCCGTTCATATCCAATACCATGAAATCGGTAGGAATGAAAAATTTCACTACCTTTATGGGAATATTCTTTAGTATGCCTAGAGGAGTTTTAGTTGAGTCATCCGCAAGTTGTAAATAGAACATGGATGGACTCAATTCCATGGTTCCTAACCTCTCAAAGATGGTATGTGGCATCAAACTCGCACTAGCCCCTAAGTCACATAAGGCTTGGTCTATTTTCACTTCTCCAATTGAGCAAGCAATAGAGAAACTTCCTGGATCTTTTAGTTTATGAGGCATATTAGTTTTTATCATGCCATCATGCTCCTCAATTAAGCTCTTAATTTCTTTTTCTACTTGCTTTTTCTTGACCAACCTTTGTGGGAAAGGTATTGGGGGTTGGTAAGGTGGTGGAGGGACATACTTTGGCTCTACCTCTTCATGTTCACTCATGTCCTCCTCACATTCCACATCCATTTCAACTACCCCAAGATTATCATCCCTCAAGTATATAGCATTACAGTGCTCATTGGGATTAACTTCGGGTTGTCCTGGAGACGTACGCATAGTTCTAGAGTATGTACTAGCTTGTTGGGCAATCTAAGTTTCTAACATCTTATTATGGATGGCTAAGTTATCTACCTTAGATGCTAACTCTTTTATTGCCTCATTGACTGCCCTACCTTGTTGCCTAACCTCTTCATTTTGCTTTGTTTGAGTTTTAACAAAATTTTCCAAAAGAAATTCAAGTTTAGACTTTTGTACCTGAGGATACCCCGATGCGGGTTTCCTATTACCTTGCCCTTCCTGGAATTCGTGGTTCAACATGTTGTTGTAGTTCCCGTAGGAGAGATAAGGATTATTCTTCCTCACTTGGTTGTAAGGATTTGGGGGAGCATAATTTGGCAACTTCGGGTTCGTGTCATGGAAGTTGTGACAAGAGTTCACTTGTTCCCCCGAAGCACCGGATCCAGGAGCAATACCATGTGGGCACTCCATTATGTCATGTCCCTGCAATCCACAAATCTCACAAACAACATTAGTAGCACCTATTGAACTCACATTGGCCTTTTCAAACTTATCAAAGCATTTATTCAATGAGTCAAATTTAGACATAATTAAATCAGTACTATTCATTTCAAACTTACCCCCCGAAAGCTTTTTCGGTTTATTACCTCTTTCCGAACCCCATTGGTGATAGTTGGTGGCTACGTTTTCAATGATATTGAACGCTTCAATCAGAGGTCTATTCATAAAGGCTCCACCAGCTGCGGAGTCAAGTGACACATTCGAAGAGTAATCCAATCCGTTGTAGAAGGTATGTACTAACAACCACCTCTCGAGCCCATGATGTGGGCAAGACTCTAGCAATCCTTTGTAACGATCCCAAGCTTCGGATAAGCATTCTCCGTCCTTTTGGAAGAAGCCGGTGATCTGAGTTCGTAGGTAAGCAGTCTTGGATGGAGGGAAGAATTTCTCCAAGAATGCCCGCTCCAGTTGGTCCCAAGTTGACAAAGTATTAGCGGGTAGTTGCTTCAACCAAGCTTTTGCCTTTCCAGTCAGAGAGGATGGGAATAACCTAAAGTGAATAGCATCAATCGGGGCACCATGAATTCTTATTGCATCGGTGAACTCCAAGAATGTCCCCACATGAATTTGGGGCTGCGTAGTCCTTCAGTGGTTTGGTATCCGGTGGATTCGCCATGAGTGGAATGGGAATCAACCTCTCTCTCTCTCTCTCTCTCTTTGTCTTTGTAGTCTCCCACGTCTATGAAAGGTCCTTTCGATCTCGGGGTCAACTTCAATGAGATTTCCAAGACTTTGGGATCTTTGCATAAGAGAGAAAAATACCTACAAAGAGAGAGAGAGATACTAGAAAAAGAAGGGAAAAAATTAAATAAAATAAAAAAAAATGTCCATAAAAATCAATTTAAAAAATAAATTGAAATTCAATAAAGCACAATCCCCAGCAATGGTGCCAAAAACTTGATGTGACTCGAATCCGCAAGTGTACGGCTTCATCGTCAAGTAATAAATAGATCGAATCCACAGGGACCGTAGTCTTAAATAACTATCAATTATTAAATCAGTTAAACTGGACTAGAAAAATATTTGGAAAATATTTGGTTTTTAAAAGATTAACTAACAAATCAAATATCTAAACGCAATCAAACAAAGTCGCAATCAAATCAAATATGGGATTTTTCAATATCAAAAGAGATTTCCAGGAATTGGGTTACTAACAAGACTGCTCATGCTACTAAATTGACTACCTTCTTGTTAATAATCAAAATTGCTTTGAAGGCGAATTTATCCCAAATAAGTTAATGTTCCCTCTCGGGATACAAGAACCGTGCCCAATTAAACCAACCCCTACTCTCGTGGTAATTGAATTTAAATTGAACCTTTTAAGCTTTGTGACAATTCGTGAACCCTCGAAGGACCGCTTCTAACTCTCGCGATTTAAGTCCTAAGTTCAATCCCTATAGATCCAATACCTAAGTTCACCGCTAGGTTCCTCCTTAGAGTATCTATGACATGCAAATAAGTGCGCACCCAATTCACAAGTAATTAATGCAATAGGAATCAAATCGAAAGCAAATTGGGATTAACAAGAAGTAAAACGTCAATTCATAACACAAAACAAATCTTGGGCATAGCCCCAATTCCTAGAAATAAAAAGACTACTCAAGCATTGCCATATTCATAGCAAACTTGATTAACAAAAGCATAAAAGAAAACCTAAGAGAAGAGAAGAAATTGGAGAAGAAGAGAAATCCTAATTTTTGCCTAAGGTAACAGCCCTCATTCCCATATTTTCGAGCCTTAGAGGCTTATTTATAATGTAGGGTAACTTGAATCCCAAGCAATTACAAAATCAGATCAAATCAGGTTTTAAAATTCCAGATATTGCGCGTCACGGCCGTGATGCCTGTCACGGCCAGGCCGTGACAGATTCTGTCTTGGAAAACTTGGCACTGATGGCCTGTCACGGTCGTGATGGCCATCACGACCTAGCCGTGACAAGTTCTGACTTTTTCATTCTTTTCTTTTCAGCCTTGCTCGATCATGGCCGTGATGGCTGTCACGGGTAGGCCGTGATGGGCTCTGTTTGGCCCATTTTTCTTACTTTTCAAGCTCTGTCTTCATGCAAGCTCCATCATGGTTGATCTTGAATATTTTAATCTTCAATCCCTGCACATAAACACCACAAAACCACCTTACTCGTTCCAAGGTAAAAACTAACAAAATTCAAATTAAAAATGCCTAAACTACATGAAAATGCATGCAATATGATAAAGAAATATGAGGTGAAATCACACTCATCAAATATCCACATTGAGAATCTACTCAACTCCGGAGAATCTACTCCTTGGATAGCAACACATCAAACCAACGAATGCCTCATCACCGGGGCGTATGGTTATCAAACCTTGGGTAACCTACCGTGGATGACCAGTTCGCCGTACTCTAGGACGACCTCCCCTATGTCGAACATCCACCAACAACAACATCTTCAATGATGCATGCAGTATACAACAAACAACGGGCAACCGCCACCTCCTTTGCTTCGACGGAATCACCCGAAGACTTCAGCGGAATCGACCGCAGCGGAATCTACCGCAACATTTAAACCTTTAGCGGAATCAACCGCAACACCTTAGACCCAACCAAGTCAAGGCCCTCTTGGAGCAAACTCTCGGCCAGCAAGACACAACATCAATAGCACCTTAGACCTAAACCGCGGGGTCAAGGTTCCCTTGGCCAAAAGCACCAAGGTACAACTCATCAGCGTGCGGTAACGCAATGATTGACAACTTAACCATCTTAATTAGTCTTTAATTAAGTGATCTAACCTTCATCATTGATTAACTATGTCATCATAATTGTTGGGGGAGATTGGGGTTAAAAACCCCTGTTTAAGTCCTTAATCTCATATTCTGTCCAGAGGGGTGAGCACGGTCGTGCTTAACCCCAGCACGGGCGTGCTGCCACTTAAGTGGAGCACGGTCTTGCTTACTTTTGAGCACGATCGTGCTCAGTTGCACTAGAGTACTCCTCTGCTGCACGGCCGTGCTAAATTCGCGGCCATTTTCCAGAATTCAAACTGGGAGCACGGGCGTGCCCCATGTTCAGCACGGGCGTGCTCAATGCACGACAGTGCTGCTCTGGGCAGAGTTCAACATCAATTTTAGCCGATTAAATTTAGGGATTGATTCTATTAATCCTAAGCCAGTTAACAACATATTCTAGGACTAAACATCATTATCAACATAGTAACAACACTATCATCACAATCATGGTATCAACCATTCAACCAACAACATTATGCCAATAGCAACCATCAACATATCGTCATGTTCATATAACCAACATAAACATCAAGAACTTAGCATGAACATAGGCATATAAACAACATATTAACAACCAAGATCATGTTATCATAATCAAACAAACCATCATATTAATCATATACACATACACAACAAACCGGGGTCATGGAATCCCCTTTTACCTTACACTACCCCCAATGCCTATGATATACACCACCCTTCTCCCCATACCTGGGTTGAAGGTCGCTCCAACGTAAGCTCCTAACAGCAAACTGCCCTCGGTTCCTAAAGCGGCTCAACACCAACTCAACCTTAGCCAAACCAAACTCAAACCCATTAGTTTCCTATTCAAAAGGACTATGAAAGTAAACCACAAGGGAAGGGAACTGTTGTGACGCCGGCAAGTGTACCGGGTCGTCGCAAGTAATAAAAACACGGTAAGAGTCTACCGAGGTCGAACTCAGGGATTGGGCTTCCAATTCGACTAATTGCGCGAGAAATCCGATAAGTTGGTTAAGTAGAGAAAGTGGTTGAAAGAGAGAGAGATTAAGGTCGCAATTTCAAGTAACAAATAGATTACAACTAAGGTGATTAAATTCAGAAATTAAAGTATCCAAGGTCTCAAATCCACCTACCCAATCATGCATAGTACCCAAGTGATTATGTATTCCTCCCTAAGTTCAATTTTAATGTCAACCGGGACCCCCAATTTCTCCTAAATTCACAGTCGTGCGCAATAGGACGTATTCAACGATTTGGATTATTTACTCACCAAGTCTCATAATCCAAATCCTCGAATTCTGTTAATTCTTGTTCCCTACGTGGTTGCACTAATCTCCTACCCACTGTCGTGCAATATTCAATTAGTGATCCCAATTCAAGTTCTAAAACGCGAATCGCCGGTCGGCCTTAACACGTTTAACTAGTTAATCATGCTAGCATATGATCAACACAATAATATCAGAATTGGAAAACATTTATTGAGAGAAGGGGAGAAATAACATACATCACGTGAACACTACACAGCCATGGGTGGCTTCATCCATCCCCTAGACGAGGGGATTAGTTCCTCATGCCCGTGACGACGCACAAACAATCGGCAGTAATCTCCATAATAATAAACTAAAAGAAGAAAAGAAAAGAGAAGGGAGACGTAGCTCCAGAAACAAGGATTCGCACTCCTATTCTGATCTAAACAGTGGCTAACCACTTTCCCCCCTCATTCTGATCTGAGATGGCCTTTAAATAAGGATTCTGTTTCTCGCCCGCTCGCGGGGCGAGCTTACTCTCGCGACGCGAAATTAAGCATTGGCGCGCTTCAAATTTTGGATTTTCGCGAGGCGAGTTTGTATTCGCGAGGCGAGTCTTCAAACCCCAATTTGTCACAGCCGTGACCTTAATCACGGCTATGCCGTGATAGTCTCTGTCTTGTTGGGTCTTCAAACTCTCGCGGGGCGAGACGCTTTCGTGGGGCGAGAATCACTTCTGTCCTTCATCACGGCTAGGCCGTAATGGTCTCTGACTTCCAAGTCTTCATTCTCTCGCGAGGCGAGCCGTCTCTCGCGGGGCGAGTCTTCAAACCTCAATTTGTCTCAGCCGGGACCTTAATCACGGCTATGCCGTGATAGTCTCTGTCTTGCTGGTCTTCAGACTCTCGCGGGGCGAGTGTCTCCAGAATTACAATCTCCACTATTTCTTGGCTTTCCTTGACTCCCGGAGCTTCACTTATTGACCTGAAAACACCAAAAGCAACCAAAAGCATAATTCTATCCAAAACAAGCTAAAAACTACAAAAAGGACGCAAAACGAGTCAAAATCCAACTTAGGAACAAAACAAGGCAAATTTGGGCGAAAACGAGAGTGAACTTGACTAATTGGCACATAAACCCTAGTTCATCTAGTCATAAAACTAGATAAGCCAGAGGCTTATCAGGAACCTTACCTCTAAACTAAAACAGATCAACAAGCTTCCCAACCGGCTTCCAAAACTCCACTATAGCAATGGATGAAGAGAAAATAGGGAAGGAGGCACACTAGGTCGCAACAGTGGCTGTTGTAACCAACAAAATAGGATTTCACATTAACCCCCGGGTTTTGTGCCAAACTTATATAGGTTGGACCTGAGCACGGCCGTGCTTAACCTTAAGCACGGTCGTGCTGACTTAGCGTCAGCGAGACTTGGTCCACACAGTTAGCATGGGCGTGCTCAACTTAAAATCTGAAACATATTTCAGAATTTAAGCACGGGCGTGCTGGCTATTGAGCATGGGTGTGCTCAACCACCAGAAGGGACTTTTGAGCCAAAAATCCCTCTAAGCCCTTAACCAACCAAACAAACTTAACAAAACAAGCTTAAGGAAAACACTTAGCGAAAAGCAGGGTGTTACAAAGAACCCCCAGAACTTGATCTTAAACTTCTTCCCTCCAAACTTAAATATGCCTTTTTATCTCCTCCTTCTTCATTACCAGTAATAATTTCTTCATCTTTGACAGGTTCTATGGATGATAAACTCTTGTGAGTTTTGAGAGATAATAAGGAGGCCTTTGGGTAGACCATTCATGATATCAAGGGTATTAGTCCCTCAATTTGTACCCTTCGGATACATATGGAGATGGAGCACAGACCTAAGGTACAACGTCAAAGAAGGCTCAACTTAAATTTGAAGGAAGTGGTAAAAAATGAGGTAATTAAATTGCTTGATGTGGATATTATTTATCCTATTTCTGATAGTCCTTGGGTAAGTCCTGTGCAGGTTATCCCTAAAAAGGGAGGAACCACTCATGGAGAATGATAAGAAGGAATCGATAGCTGTCGGGGAGGTAACATGATGGCATATGTGTATTGATTATAGAAAATTAAATGAGGCCACTAGGAAAGACCACTTCTCCCTTCCCTTTATTGACCAAATGCTTGAAAAATTATCTGGTCGTGAATTTTATTGCTGCTTGGATGGGTACTCCTGGATATATGCAAATACCTGTGGCTTTTGAAGAATAAGAGAAAACTACTTTTACTTGCCCATATGGTACTATTGCATATAGACGGATGCCTTTTGGTTTGTGTAATGCACCTGCCACCTTTCAAAGATGCATGATGGCCTTATTTTCTGATATATTAGAGGATTGCATTGAAATATTCATGGATGATTTTTATGTTTATGGCTCCTCATGTAATAATTTTTTGCATAATTTGGGGTGGTTTTGAAAAGGTGTAAAGACACCAGTTTGGTTCTTAATTGAGAAAAATGCCAATTCATGGTAGCTGATTGCATAGCTTTGTGGCATAAAGTTTCTCATAAGGGTATTGAGGTTGACCCTGCAAAGGTTGAGGTAATTGCCAAATTGCCTCCTCCTAACTCTGTTAAGGCCATTAGAAGTTTTTTGGGGCATGTTGGTTTTTATAGGAGGTTTATTAAGGATTTTTCAAAAATTGCAAAACCTCTTTCTAATCTCTTGCTTAAAGATGTTCCATTTGAATTTTCTAATTCTTGCTTGGAAGCCTTTAAAATTTTGAAGGCTAAATTGATTGATGCACTTGTTGTTGTTGCTCCTGATTGGTTTTTACCATTTAAGCTTATGTGTGATGCTAATGATATGGCAGTAGGTGTTCTTTTGGGCCAACGTAAGGATAAAATTTTTCAAACCATTTACTATGCCAGTAGGACTCTTGATGAAGTACAAAAAAATTATACAACTACAGAAAAATAGTTGCTGGCAATATTGTTTGCTTTTGATAGATTTCGTCCTTATTTGGTTATGTCTAAGGTTGTTATTTACACTGATCATTCTGCTATTAGACATTTGCTTGCCAAACAGGATGCCAAACCAAGATTGATTAGATGGGTGATATTGTTACAAGAGTTTGATGTGGAGATTAGAGACAAGCGAGGTGTGGAGAATTCAATGGCAGACCATCTTTCAAGGGTGGATGCTTCCGTCATACCACAAATTGAAAAGGCCATAAAGGAGACCTTTCCTGATGAGCAATTATTCTCAGTTTCCAAACTTCCCTAGTATGTAGATTTTGTCAACTACAAGGCAAGTAATAAACTTCCCCTTAACCTTTCATATGCTCAACGTAAGAATTTTCTTTTTGATGTTAAGTATTATTTGTGGGAAGAGCCATATCTGCTTAAGGTATGTGGTGATAAAATTATTAGGAGATGCATTCCTGAGGTTGAGACACATGCTATTTTAGAGCACTGTCATTCTAAGGAGGTCGGCGGCCATTTTGGCCCAACAAGGACAACTCAAAAAGTCATTCAATGTGGTTTTTATTGGTCTACTCTTTTTAAGGATGCATACAATTTTGTGAAATCTTGTGATAGGTGCCAAAGGAGTTGGAATATTTCTAGAAAACATGTTATGCCTCTAAATAATATTTTGGTTTGTGAATTGCTTGATGTTTGGGGCATTGATTTCATGTGATCTTTTCCCAAATCTTTTTCCAATGAATATATTCTGGTTGCTGTGGATTATGTCTCAAAGTGGGTGGAAGTGAGACACCCCGTTGTACCCCGGTGTTTTATTAGATTAATTACCTTCTTAAATCAATTCTTAATCGCGCGCTTATCGTGAAAATACGTAAAAAATTAAAACTTATTTAATTATCATATAACTTCTACAAATTTAAAACACAATAACTTTAACATATGTAAATACACACTTAGTTGTTCATTACAATACCAAAACACTGTTGAGAGTATCCTCTCAGCAGGATCCCTGACAGGCATAAACTTAATAACAGACATACTTAGCGGAAATATAAAAATGCTCCTTAGACACACTGGCCATAATGTCTATACTCTAATCGCCATGGATCACAGCTCGACCCCCAGCGTCGGGTTCGTAAGGAGTTCCATCCAACTCCTCAGCAATCTCCGTTTCATACAGAGTTCCTTCCAGCTCCTCAGCAACATAACCTTCCATCGGGTCTTCTAACGTAAACCAAAGTAACCCACAAAAATATAGAAACATAGGGAATAAGAAACAGTTCTATCATCAAAAAGCAGAAAAGAGTCATAGTAAATCATACAGTAATTGTCACAGACAAACAACGCACATAACTAACAGATCACCCTCAAGTTAATATACCATCCTCTACCCCCAATCTCATGCTACTCAAAGACACCATAGTTGCACACCTATTTCCTAAGGTGGAAGTGGTCTCGCGAGAACTCTTGATTTTACGTGTATTATATTACCAATACACGGTGTATTATATTACCAATACACATAAGTGTTTTACGTGTATTATATTACCAATACACGGTGTGTTATATTACCAATACACAGAAGTGGTTTTACGTGTATTATATTACCAATACACAAATGTCCTTGTGTATTATATTACTAATACACTTTCGTCTTTGTGTATTATATTATCAATACACTTTTGTCCTGATGTATTATATTATCAATACACTTTTGTCCTTGTGTATTATATTACCAATACACAGCTGTGGATAACAACACCTATACTTGAATCTCACCAACCCGTTTTAGCAACATCCTAGTGCCTTAACCTTCCATTAGAACTTGACACATATTCTATGCCATAACACCTCTTTAACATACATCATCTAGGTTAGGCACTTCTAAATCATCATTATCCTCACACCCAAAACAATCATCTCTTAGACAACATATATATCTTTGCTTAAAATTCACTAAGCATAATAATAAAAACCAAGCAGATCACGCATAACACAATATCAATCAAAATATTTCCATATCACCCACATAGCACAAAATCAATTCAATAAAGGTAGTAAAATCAAATCAACCATCAACAATATAAAATCAACCTAATATCGATAAATCTACAATATCCGAATCACCATTGGTTTTTCATAAAAGGTTTCCAATGTGATTTTGGTTTTGTCGATTACTCGACAACTAGTAGGGTTTAGGTCGCCCTACACAATTATTATATAATCTACTACTTATCCATTCCGACGATAGGTTGGTTCTTTCCCCCACCTGGGTTATCACCGGACTCCCGAACTCGAAGCTCCTCGTTGTCACACCACAAAGTACTAACTCCACCTTGTGTGAAGGTATGGAGATTAGATGCTCGAAGAGGTATACCACGAACGTCCTCGTTTCCTCCGCGATGGAAGTCTAAGGTTATGAACACAAAATCACAAGTTAAAATCAAACAAGAACACTAAACCACAAGGTGTAGGTTTGGCCAAGACTAGTTGTTAGGGTTAGAGATTCCCGAAAATTATACAACTCATGGATTTATGATCCTTAAGTGTTAGGAGTTCATAAACAATGATCACTTAACAAAGTTGAATTAAAATCCCACTAAGTTATAAACTTAGGGTATTCGGCCAAGGCTAGTAAAATAGGCTAGCATTCACTAAACTTTCCAATCTCTTAGGTTTTGCATCCATATGTATTAAGGAGCTCAAAACCATGATCATTTTGGAAAAATAAGAACAAAGTTTCCTAGGTCCATAACCTTCTAGGTTCGGTCTTCATAGGATTTAAAGGTTAGAAATATTTAAACTTTCCAATCTCTTAGACTTAGCATCCAAATATCTTATGGAGCTCAAGTCCATGATCATTTTGGAAAACAATGGAAACTTAAACATTCCAATCTCTTAGACTTAGCATCCAAATATCTTATGGAGCACAAGTCCATGATCATCTTGGAAAAATGAAAGTAATACATCCTAGCTTTAATAACATAGAATAAACAAGTTAGAAATCCTTAAAATTTCCAATCTCTTAGACTTAGCATCCAAATATCTTATAGAGCTCAAGTCCATGATCATTTTGGAAAACAATGGAAACTTAAACATTCCAATCTCTTAGACTTAGCAGCCAAATATCTTATGGAGCTCAAGTCCATGATCATCTTGGAAAACAATGGAAACTTAAACATTCCAATCCCTTAGACTTAGCATCCAAATATCTTATGGAGCTCAAGTCCATGATCATCTTGGAAAACAAAAAAGTAATACATCCTAACTTTAATAACATAGAATAAACAAGTTAGAATTCCTTAAACTTTCCAATCTCTTAGACTTAGCATCCAAATATCTTATGGAGCTTATGTCCATGATCATTTTGGAAAAATAAAAACTCAAACATCCTAGCACCTAAACACTAAGTTTCGGCCATCATAGGATGATGAGGAAAATATTCTTTGTTTAACAATAACTCTTAGGTTTAGAATCACAAGGTATTAAGAGTTCTAAATCCATGATCATACTTGGAAAGTTGAAACATAGTATCCTAGGCTTACTTATTCATATTTTCAGCCATCATAGGAACAAGCTATCAAAACTTCCAAGATTTATAGATTTAAGATCAATGGATAGTTAGAAACTCAAACACATGATCATATTCCAAAAGTTGAAACAAAAACTTCCTAGGTCACAAATACAAGCATTCTGCCTTCATTAGAAGATATAGGTAGAGATTTGTGTTTTACACAACCTCTTAGTATATGAAAATATAAGTTAATACAAGACTATAGAAAGTGGTTTCAACTCAAAAGGAGTTTTCTACCACTTTAGAGAGATTTTAGAAGTTTAAAGCATATAAAGAACACATAAAGTAAACTAAGAAATAAAAGATGAAACTTGCAAAAAGATTCATATGAGAGCATTACCCTTAGTATAAGGAAGAACTTTAATGAAGAACTTAAGTAGAAAAGATGAATAAAAACTAAAGCTTTAAGAGCTTGAACTTTTAGAAGAAAGGAAGAAGATGAAGGTTTAATGGAGTTTGAAGAAGGAAGATGATGAAGTGAAAATGAGAGGTGTATATATATAGAGATAAGGGAGAGAGTGACACGAAATTGAGGAGAGAGGAATGAGCTTGGAGAGCAAGTTTTGACCTTGTGCCTTGTTTGGTTAAAGAGGAAAGAGAAAAATAGGTTTTTAGAATATAATATGATATATTTCAAAAAGTCCATCATGACCACTTTTTAGGAGGTAGCTTAGGTCATATCTCTAGTGAGTCACCTCGCTCCCTCATCTCACCTCAAGCCTTTTATGTCTCCTATCCTGCTCCATTTCGTACCCGGTTGCATTTCCGATCGTAATTCTTCCGACGTTTTCGCCCGAATAAAATATTACATTTTATTTTTGAACGAAAATTTTCAAAATAACCAAAGTTGAAGGAAACATAATAAAAACACTAACTATCTCTTTCATGGGTCAAAATTAGGTTTTCTGCACAGTAAACTTGTACCGGCAGTGAAAACGCAGATCGACTTTCGTTTGAATTTTCAACCGAAAATTTTACCGTAACCCTCTACCATAAAGTAGACTATGAATATGATTTTATTTTAATCAAAAACACTTTCTAACTCTCAAATTTAAAATATAATTTAATTATATTTTAACCGGTTGAACAACATAATTAAAATCAGGCTGTTACAGGAAGCAGTGGCTTTACCCACTAATGATGCTAAAGGAGTTGTAAAATTTTTAAAGAAAAATATTTTTACAAGATTTGGAACTACTAGAGCAATCATAAGTGATGGTGGCACCCATTTTCGTAATAAACAATTTGACAATCTCTTGACAAAATATGGTGTCACTCATAAGGTCACTCTTTACCACCCACAAACTAGTGGGCAAGTGGAGGTATCCGATAGGGAGTTGAAGAAAATTTTGGAAAGAACAGTTAACAGTTCTAGGAAAGATTGGTCTTTGAAACTTGATGATGCATTGTGGGCATATAGAACTGTATTTACAACTCTCATTGGCATGTCCCCCTATAGATTGGTTTTTGGAAAAGCTGTCACTTACCTGTTGAGTTAGAGCATAAGGCTTATTGGGCCTTGAAATTTTTGAATTTGATATGCAACTTGCAGGTGAAAAGCGCTTATTGCAGCTTAATGAGATGAATGAGTTCCATCTTGAGGCATATGAGAATGTCAAGCTATACAAAGAGCGCACTAAAAAGTGGCATGACTAGCATATTCAAAAGCGTGAGTTTCATGTTGGTACTAAAGTTTTAATTTTTAACTCATGACTTGGATTGTTTCCAGGAAAATTGAAGTCTAGGTGGATTGGCCCTTATGAAGTTACCAAAGTTTTCCCATATGACGTTCTTGAGGTAACCAGAGATGGGAAAGAAACCTTCAAGGTTAATGGGCAGAGAGTGAAGCATTATGAGGATGGTGTGGTACCTGAGCGCCACACGGTGATCTTGGAATAACCCCCCTCTCGGGGATGACCATCAGGCTCGCGATGTTAAACAAGCGCTTCGCAGGAGGCAACCTGTGTTTCTTCCTTTTCCTTTTATTTTCTCTCCCTTTGTGTTTAGTCCTAGGAATTAATTGTTAGTTTTGGATTTGAATCCTTTTTAATTTTTCTTTAATTTAATTTTTAGGAATTGAATTAAGTGTGGGGAGATTGGAAGGATTTCAAAATAAATAAATAAATAAATATATATATATATAAATGAAAAAAATAAAATAAAATTAAAAAAATATATATTGGGGCATACATAGTTGAGTCTATTAGAGACACACGTGTGTCTCATTCTCAGGTACACTCAATCCTCGTAAGCGCTGAACTAAGCACGACCATGCTCAACATTAAGCACAGCCGTGCCCCACTTGCAAATTTGTAAATTGAAAAGGGGCTGAGCACGGTCTTGCTAAACAGTGAGCACGACCGTGCTCCAGTGCTGATTTGAAATTATAAATGGTGGAGGGCAGAGCGCGGATTAGGATTAACCGCGCTCTTACCCTCTTCTTCCTACCTTTTGCACTATCAGCCCCCTCTCTCAAGTGTGTTTGCTCCATCTCTCAAAAAGGTACTTTCTTCATGTTCTCCATGTGCTTTCTGTGTGCTACAGTGAGTGAATACATGATTTGGTCCCTTTTATTATTATATTTTGATTTTAATTTTAAGTGTCAATATTGACCAATTTTGTTGGTGAAACCAGATGCAATTGTCAATCTCTGCGGACCACCCCTACTTTCAAGACATCAAGGATTCAATCCGGGATAGACGGATCCCATTCCCAGAAATTGAAAGTTTGACTAAAGAACAAAGGGAAAAGATTTTTACAGATTCCTATCCCGGATTCAATCCGTCTCGCTTTGATTTTTGTCAAGATGCTAATGAATATGTCCGGAGGGAGATTGAGCACGATATTGAAAAGACGGAAAGAGACCGTTCACCTTGCATTAGTGATGAGCATAAACTCTATAAGGACTTGATCACCAAGAAAGTTATAAGACCAAACAGGATTCCATTCCCCGAAGTGGAAAGCTACATCGAAGAGGAAGCAGATAAATGGGATGAGGCTTGGTTGATCACTCTCAAACGAGCGAATGATAATGCATGGCAACAGATGTAGAAGGCTCGACTTGCTAAGAAAGATAAGGAAGAGAAAAGGAATGCCAATGAGGGTGAGGAGTCCACTCGGACTCCTTGAGATAAAAATTTCTAAACCATTCTCTCTTTTTTTCTTTTTTTTTTTTGTTTTCAAATTTGGCAAGTAAATGTCGGTCATAAAAAAATAAAAAATTACATAGTGTCAATCGAGTCTAGTTAGGAAGCCTGCTTTTATTTTATTATTTAAATAAAAAAATTAATAATAAAATAAAAATTAAAAAAATTAGAAAACTAAAAAATAATTAAGCACGACCGTGCTCCTCATTCAGCATGACCGTGCTCCACTGCGATTTTGAAAAATAAAAAATGGGGAAGAGCACGGGTTAGGGTTACATTTTGACCCCGTGCTCACTGCTCTACCCCTTTCCTCTCAACCCTTGCGCAGCAGCAACCACACAGCACTCCCTCCATCATTTTTGCTTCATTTCAACCCTAATCAGTCTTAGTCAGGACTATGGCTCCAAAATGTGCTCACCATAATATCCGGACCAACCCATGATGTGGCGTGAGTCGTAAGTCGACGCGCGACGACGCTCGTGCGATTCCGGCAAGTGTACCGGATTGCCGTCAAGTAATAAAAGATATCGAACCCACAGAGACTGTGTTCCCGAATCGCAATCGGTTTTCGAATCGATTAGATCTGGACTGTATGAAAGGGTTTTGAAAAAGGTTTGAATTGAAAGATAAACAAACAGAAAACAATTGTTTACGGGTTTTAGATTTAAACGGATTCCTAGGGATTTGGGTTACCTTTGAGGCTGTTTATGTTGCTAATCTGATTTACCTTTATTGATTAACGAAATTGCCTTGAAGGCGAGTTTATCCTCTAATAGCTTAAGCTCCCTCTCGGGTTACAAAAGCCGTGCCCAATTGACCCGACCCCCTACTCTCGTGGTAGTCGATCCCAGATTAGACCCTTTGCGCTTCGTGACAACTCGTTGCTCCTCGAGGGACGGCTTCTAACTCTCGTGATTTCAGTCCCAAGTCTGACTTCTATAGGTCCGACACCTAAGTTCACCGCTAGGTTCCTCCTTAGAGTGTCTCAGTCATGCAAATAACCTAAGTTCACCGCTAGGTTCCTCCTTGGATCATCCACATCTCACAAACCAGTGGCCGCCGAATTTTACGAGTTAAACACCCTAGAAATCCTAAGTTCACCGCTAGGTTCCTCCTTAGAACGTCTACGTCACGCAAATAAGCGGTTGCCGAATTTACAAGTGGTTAACACACTAGAAATCAGATCTAAAACAATAACGAAATCAACAACGATTTTACATCAAATCAACAACATTTACAAAACTCGGGCAGAGCCCCAATCCCTAGAAACAAACTACTACTCCAGTCTTGCCATGGAGATGACAAGCTGGGTTGACAACATAATAGAAAATACAAAAAAAATCAGAGAAGAGAAGAGGAGAGGAGAAGAGATCCTAAAATGTAGCCAAAAGGTGTCCTAGATGATGTCTCTCTATGATCATTCCCCCCTTGAATCTGATGCCTTGATCCTTATTTATAGAAATTGGGAAGTTAGAGTCCCAAACCAACTCAAAATCTGATCTATTTCGGTTTCTTCAGGTCCAAGTAATGCGCGTCACGGCCATGATGGCCATCACGGCCAGGCCGTGACGGTCTCTGCCTCTGCCAATTCTGGAAAATTCAAATTCTCGCGACGCGAGATATGTCTCGCGACGCGAGCCCTCAGCTTCATGGCCCGTGATGAATTTCACGGCTAGGCCGTGATGTGCTCTGACTTGTGGTGGTTTTGGGTCACGGCCGTGATGGATATCACGGCTAGGCCGTGACAGACTCTGACTTCAGCCTTTGTTCTTTTTCAGTTTTGCTCGATCATGACCGTGATGGGCATCACGGCTAGGCCGTGATGGGCTCTGTTTGGCTCATTTTCTTCCGTTTTAAAGCTCCATCTTCATCCAAACTTCATCATGGTTGATCTTGAGCATTTTACCCTTGATATCTGCAAAACAACACACGAAAACCGCCTTACCCGTTCCAAAATAAAATTAACCTAAAATCTAATTAAAAATGCCTAAACTACATGAAAAATGCATGCTAAATGATAGACAAAGATGATGTGAAATCACACTCATCAACCCACCCCTCCCGGATCAGTATCTTAACTTCCAGAGACCTGAGCATTTCTTGAAGTTCCACCAGCTCGCTCCTTTTGAGTTTGCACCGACTAGGAGACTTGATATGGATGTCTTGATCGCCCATGGACTTGCTTCCTATGTTCATCAGCTCGTTCGGAACATTGGGTGGGAACCCATTGGGTCTATCACATGTCCTTCTTATCGAGAGCCCACTTTGGAGTTTCTCTCCATATTCAGCAATGTGGACGTTGATCAGGAGGAGGAGCCCTATGTCCTCTTTCAGATGCACTGACATTAGATGGATTTGACTTTGACAGAGTTTAACATCTACTCAGGCTTTGCAACTGCTGAGTCAGTACAAACTGATATATACCAGAGAGGTTGCTGGAGCCCCCACCGGAGTTCTTGGATGGGGTTATGTGGGGCTCGATCACAGGAGGGGATATCCATTATAACCCTCGGATGTTGAAGGCCTCGGCCATCTGATATGCCACTGCATGTGATTCATCGCTGGCTAGCCCACTCCATCACAAGACGCTACTCAACTATGGGTGTGGTTTCGAGGCCAGATATGTTTATCGTCTGGTGTATGGTTCAGGGTTGGCTGCTGAATGCCAACCATATTTTTCTTCAGAGATGCCAGAATATTGGCCTGAGGCAGAAGGAGGGGCAGGAGGGATACATCTTAGTGGGGTCCTTCATTACGCAGCCGGCGCGTAACTTGGGCGTTATTGAACCTCATGCACACCAGATGTGTGCCTTCCTCACCATTGATGAGAGGATGTTGACCTCCATCGGTGTATTGGTGTGCAGTCGATGAGGGGAGCTTCACGTTGCCGATGCAAGTGTTGCTCGGGAGGAGCCTACAACAGCGATCCCGGATGACCACCCATAGGAGGAGCCTGCCACCGAGTTCCAGGAGCAGGTCCTAGGCGTAGATGCTCACATGGATGACCAGCCTGCTCCACCACCACCACCACCACAGGTAGTCGTGGATGGTCTTATTGCTCGTTTAGACAGCCTCGAGTTAGGTGTCTATGCTCATTTGGATGTTCAGGAGACGTAAATCCAGGGTATTTACCAGCGGATGGATGCGCAGGGCGAGCAGCTGGCGACTATGATCCAGATGATGCAGCGTCATTTTGGTCCTCCTCCACAGTGATTTTCTTTTATTATTTTTGTATACAAGCTGCTATGCTATTGTATTAAAAATAAATATTCAGTCATGATAGCTTTTACCAGGAAGATCTCTGTCTCTGTTTCTTTCTTTCTAGCTTAGTTAACTTTCTCTATTCCTTACTTGTGTTTTTATTTCTTTGCATTGGGGACAATGCTAGATTCTAAGTGTGGGGAGGGGAAATTGCTTGTGATTTTATTCCTCTGCATTGGCGACAATGCTAGATTTTAAGTGTGGGGATGGGAGATTCAATTTTTCCTTACTAGGTGCACATAGTTTCACTTGATTTATCTGTCATATGCACTTAGTTGATTGTGATGATTGCATTATGTTTTTGGGTGATGATTATATGCCACATTTTTATTTATAAAATTAGACATCTATATCATTGGGGGACCCAATTTAAAATATATATTTTTTATTTCTTTGACAGATATATGACTAAAATTGAATTGAGATTATCATTTGAAAGCTGAAGATTAGCATGAGGTAACTTGTTTGATTGCTTTTCATTGAATTGAGCTACTAAATGTGAGACTTGAACCATTATAGGGGTATTTTCTAAATCATGAAAATTCACCACTCTCTTTGTTTGTGTGATGTTCCCCAAGTTTGTGCATTCTAGAACTTGTTTTGTGACCATTTCAAGGCTAATTTGATTTGCATGCATGTTTAATATGATTGAGGCAATTTTAGGTATTTTTCTGGCCTTCAGATGTATTGTTTTGCCATGCCCCTTTTTGAGCCTTCAATTAGAATTATTTCCCTTGGTACCAAAGTATAAATTCAAAATTGTTTGGTGGTAACCTCTTGGAAACATAAATAGAGCAACTAGATGTGGATTGTATTCATGAGATATTGTTTATTTATGGTTGGCAAAGTGAAGTGGGGAATTTTTTTCTCTTCTCTTTTTGAAGAAAGAAAAATGTTATGAGTTGAGTGATAGAAAAATGTTGAAAAAAATAGAAAGGATTAGAAATGTGTGTGAATTGAATTGAAAAATTAAAAAAATATATATAAAAAGAGAAAGAAAGAAAGAAAGAAGAAGAGAAAGGAAAAGTATTGTAAAATGGGGAATTCATTAGAATGGATGAATGATGTTATTCTGTAATTCATTTCTAATACTCTATTTATGCTCTAAGGGTTATTTTCTTAATTCTTGATTTCTTTTAGCCCTTTGTATATCTTGTTTCCTTCTTTTTCCTACCTGACATCATTCCCATGGCCACGTTACAACCCAAGAAAGGCCTCTTGATTCTAGATGCATGTAAACTGTATAGTGGAGATTTGGTCTATAAAAAAGCTTATGGTAATGTGCTTTCTTCTGGGAACTTGAGTGATAATTGTCTTTATCCGTATACACTTTGAGAGTTGTGAGAAGAGTGACCCCTTATTCATTGAGAAGTTTGATTTCAGGAAACCTAAGCCTCTAATTGGACCATCTCTTGATTTTTCCCATAAAAATTTGAGGTTAATTTATCTGTCATTGCTTGTTGAAGATTTAGGGTTCCTTGACTGTTGGTTCTTTGATTTTCTCAGGTTTCTTTTAGGCCAGGATTATTGCTTGAGGACAAGCAATCCTTAAGTGTTTGGAGGTTGATAAACTGTCGTTTTGTATACTTTATTGTTTGGAAATTGAGTGTAATTTATTGTTTATTTAGAAATTATTATGGATACTCACCCAATTTCCCATGATTATGGTAGGATATACCATCATGGCAGGAGATCATCAAATTTGGAGAAAAAGGAATAAATCAGGAAGGTTTTTGAAGAAAAAAAGTTGTGTTCTGAAGTTATCAAAGGAGCATGGCTAAAGGACTCCAGTAATTGTACGGGATCGAAGCAAGTAATAATAAAACGGTGAGAAACCGAGTATCAAACTCAATGATTGGGAAACCAAGTACCACTTCACAAATTAAACAACTATTTAAACTAAGAAATAAATGTGAATAAATTTCAAGAAAATAAATGAATCAATAAAAGAAATCAAATATTTTTGGGTTTTTAAATGTGAGAAGAGGTTTCCAGGATCGGGGCTACCACATTGGCCAATTATGAATCCTAAATTGATTATACCTTTATTAATATTTAATTCAATTGAAGGTGAATCATCCTAATCAATGATAAACCAAATCAATGAGTCAAACATGAACAAAAGAAAAAGATCAAATATTTATCATAATAATGTCAATGGACATTTTCCAATCCTTAAAAAAAAAAACTACTCAAATAAAAGAAAGAACAAGAAAAAAAGAAAACTCCATTAAAAAACTGTACTGTGGCTCTCGCGTCTTGTACCGTCACGGAACGACGGTCCACTACCTCTGCGGCGCTGCTGACTTGTGCTCCTATGTTACTCGGATCCCCCCTCCCCCCTCTTATGCGCTCCTTCTTATATATTTGACGTCTTCCTCTTTTTAATCCCCCCCCCCTTCTGCGCTTCTTCTTATATATTTGACATCTTCCTCTTTTTAATCCAATTACAATTTCTATGAGATATGTTTCCTTGGATAAGCACAATATCTCCACCTTCCTCCTTTATCTCGCTGAAGTTTAGGATCCTAGAATATTTGCTTCACGCTAACTGTGCCTCTCCTATCCAAATTCTGTTTCAATCTTTTATCTCAATCCAATTTTGATTTCATGTGGGTCCCAGTTGTAAATTAAGGGTGTGTTTGGGTAAACAACTTAATTAAGATCTTATCATATAAGACCTTATCGCATGAGAGCTTATGCCATAAGCGCTTAAAGAAAGAAAAAAAAAGGGACATGAGATGATTCGAATAGTAAAAAACATGGAGAGGGTGTTTAGTGTATAAGCTCTTATGATAATTCCATAAGCTTCTCCCAATGACTTATGAAAATAAGTCAAAAACTCCTTATGGGATGACATAAGTTATTTTTATAAGCTCTACCAAACACACTGTATAAGAGCTTATGTCATCAGATAAGTCAAAAGGAGCTTAAATAAGCTCTTCCAAACGCCACCTAAATCAATTTGCAACTTTCTTTTTACATTTCTTGCTTGACTTCTTCATTCTCCATTTGAAACAAATTCTCACGTGGGTCAATTGCTTTAATCTACTGTCCTGCCTCTTTATTTCAATTTGTATATGGGCCATCCATATTTGCTTCACAAATCACGTTTATTCTCCAACGTTTGTTTTATGATTCTTCAACTTTTATTGCGAATCGGCCCATGTCTAAATGTAGAACTTGAATATGGTGAGGTGAAATATTGCAAGTGCCATCCTGGAGCATTTATTTATTTTCTCATGCTTATATCTCAATTTCAATTCTCTAAGTCATCCTCCTTATTCATTCTTGAATTTTCCTAAAAACCAAAATAAGAAAAACATGAGAAAATTAACTAAAATCTAATTAAAATTAATTAAATACACACATTGACTCTAAAATAACTAAATAGGAAAACAAAGTCTAATTTGGACTAAATCAAACAGTCAACTCAATTTAATTGATAAAATCCACTCTAAAATAGTAGATAAAATATGATAAGTCAGCGGATTATCAACGGCCGTACTCACCATTAAGCACGGTCATGATCATCAACACACCCCTTGTTGATTAGCAAGGCCTTGCTTGTTTGCTGGAGTTGACGTCGATTTTTGAGCAAGGTTGTGCTCATTGTGAGCACGACTGTGCTCATTAGCAAGGCCCTGCTAACTTTCTCACTTTTAGCACGGTTTGACGCCGTTTTCACTAAGCACGGTCGTGCTCAACATTAAGCACGACCGTGCTCGTGTTTCAGAAGCCCAATCACTTAGGTTTTGGTATTTGGCAATAAAAGAAAGTGGTTGGGCACATATTCAACAGGCTGGTTACACACAGAGACAGAGAGTCGTCAAGCGAAGGACCGTCTTCCAATTGATTCGAAGACTGCTTTGCATCAAAAGGATGTTTCGGGTTTTAGTTTTCCTGATTCTCTTTTATGGATTGTTACATGTTTTTGATTTGTATGGTGATCTTTATGACTATGCGTAGCTAAACCCATACCTAGGGTATGGTGGATCTTATGTCTTGATACCGTTGATATTTTCCCAGTTTTAATTTGATTCAGTGTTTCTCTTAATTGGTTGGTTTTATCCTTGTGTTTGAATTTCTAAAAAAAAAGGCTTGATCATCCTTTATCAAGTTAATTACTTGACTGGCGAGCGTACCACAATTAGTTAACAGAACTCTAGGATTAACCGGATTTGGGGTTACGTGGACCAAGTGCAATCCCCTATTTTAAATCAGTTAATGAATTAACAAACTTGCCAGTTCTTTGTGCTTCTTTTAACTGTTGGCCTTGCATGACCATTGGGGGTAACTGATTAGGAGAAAAAATATTAATATTGCATGACCATTGAGTATTAATAGTTTTAGAGCGGGTGATTGACAATCAATAAGAAACACATATCATTGAGAGATTGAGTAATATCATAGGTAGTGATATAAGTGAAACCCGACAGATAGGCTTTCTATAATTGAACATTTGCTTGTGTTTCTCTGTCTTTTTTGGTTTCTACCATCTTATTTTTAATTATTTGATTACAAACCGAACTTGATTGTCTAAGTAACATAAGGAAGTAATATTAATCTAGTAATTGTCACCAATCTCTATGGGTTCGATACTTGGAGTCCCAAATACTCCTATATTACTTTTGCGATAGGGTGCACTTGCCCTTAAGTGCAGTTTTAGCGCAACAGATTCCGTATATTTTTACCTTTATCACTCACTTATTTTTTATCTTTTTTGTATACACGTATTCCAAAAATACACCAAAAATAAAAGTACCTTATTTTGGTGTTCAAAAATATGTTCTCAATTTTTTGGGTGATAACAGGTAATAATCTAAAACAAATTCGTTGGTCTAGGTGATTATATTTATACGGACTTTTCTAGTTACTTGCAAGGTTTTGAAAATCGGATCGGACCGGCCGGTCCGATCGGGAACCGGGACCTTGGCCGGTCCGGTTCACAGGGAAAACCGGTCTAGCATCAAACCAGTGAAAAAACCGGAAAACCGGTAAAACCGGTAGTGAACCGGCCAGAACCGGTCAGAACCGGTTTCTTAAAAAAAAATAGTATAAAAGGATTTGGGTCATCCTAGCCAAAACCCAATTCTTTTGTTTTCTAACATATGTGGGCTAGTTGTAGATTTTGGGTTGGTTTTCCCTATGAAGATGATTTTAACATATATTTTTATATTTATTTAGTTTAATTTCAAAATAAAAAAAAAATTGTGCTTAATAATTTTAGTTGTTATGTTGTTTTTTTGTTTAATATTGTTACAAATATTATATTAAAAATTAAAATAATATTATTTAATTATAACCGGTTCAACCACGGTTCAACCTCGATTGGACCATTGAACCTTGAACCGCTGCCTTCACAGGTTCGATGGCCGGTCCGGTTTTGTAAACCTTGGTTACTTGAGCCTAGAGAACTGGAAACAAGAAGGCACAATTTGTCTCCTCTCTTTCAACTACAACTAAAAACGAAAAGTCACTTGCTTGAGCTCTACTATTTTTTTACAACTAATTTAATACTCATATCATGTTTTTTATATTGTCTCATTGTCTCACAGTAATTATCACCAAGATTAAACATGAAAAGTTTTCCAACTAATAGTCATGCTTTCATGACGTTATTATGTCAAAATTGTGCAGGTCAAATTGTTAGGTACAACCAGAAGCCAATGGAAAACATCTTTCTCATACTTTTCAATTCTACATCCTCAGTTCAGTCAGTTGAATCAACTATTAAAGGTCGTATAATTTTTTTCTTTGTTTATAAATGTATAAAAATGTCGTGTCATAAAATTTCCAGAGTAAAAAGTTTTTAAATTCTTTAACAAATGATGTCATATAATTTATTTATATTTTAATGTCGAGATACTTATTTAATTAATTAATGAAATTGAATCCTACAGAAGAAATTTCTGAGGATAATACATCCACAAGGAAGGTTAGAGGTGAAGCAAGTCAAACCAAGCCTTCTGGAGAACGTTCAGCGCATTTTGATAGTCAATGGACAGCCTCGTTACGTATCTTAGGTATATATACATGAAAATTCTAGCATCAAATAAAGTTGTACTGACTTTATTTGATTAGGGTATGTTTGGGAGAATGGAGTGTGATAGTTTTTTTTTTTGACATGAATCGAGTGTGATAGTTAATAATGGATTAGAGTGGTGAAAATTCATCGATTCATTATTTGAGAGTTTTCTCATTAATAGAGTGTGAGACTGAGAAATGATAATCCAAACCATGCCACCCCATTCAAAATCTCTCATTTTCATACCTTCAAATTGGGGTGTTTAAGATTTTATTTCATTCTCTCGTTAAACTTCCAAACGATAAAATATGATGCTCTTATTTTTCCACTTCACTCTATTACTAGCTACTCCATTATTAACAATTCCACCCCATATCCTTGAAAACTTCGGAAACCTTAGAGAGCCAAATGATGAAAATGAATTACTCTCGTTCAAAAATCAATTGTATGTTGGAACCAAAGCATACACTCACACTCTTGGAAACACAGCAGTGAAAAGAAAAGAAAATGATCGAAGGGAATGGAAGAGATAGAAAAAAAAAACTCTATATGAACAGAATAATAGTTCTCTCTGTTCTTGAACTTTTCACACTGATCACAATACACAATTTTACACCTTTTGCACATTCTTCTCCTATTGCACACTATCACCAAGTCTATTTATAGACTTCTATACTTCACTTTATCTAACTAACACAAGCTTACAAATCTCAACAAACTAACTAACTCTTAAACTAACTAACTGAATTAACAAACTCAACACACCTCCCTAATTCAGTTTTGGGAGAGAACAATGATATGCTAATTGCATCACTATGGAGACTAACATCCCAACTATGTTGGTACCCTAGCCTCCATCTATCACTTGCAACATATCATTCGTGTGTCAAATCAGCTAGTGATACAACAGTAAGCTTGGTTCTCAAGTCTCTGAACTTTTCTGGCTTCAGTGGTTTTGTCAATATGTCTGCCAATTGTTCTTCAGTTCTGCAGTACTCCAACTTCAATCTTCCTTTGGTTACTTGATCTCTAAGGAAGTGGAACCTTGTCTCTATATGTTTGCTTCTTCCATGTGCTATCGGCTGTTTTGCAAGGTTAATTGCAAACTTGTTATCTACTAATAGCTTCACTGCACTAGAGTCCTTTATCTGAATTTCCTGCATCAGTATGTCCAACCAAAGTGCTTGACAGGCACTCATTGAAGCTGCCACATACTCAGCTTCACATGAAGATAATGCCACAATTGACTCCTTCTTTGAGCTCCAGGAAATCAAGGCCTTTCCACATAAGAAAACATGGCCTGCAGTACTCTTTCTATCATTTTTATCACCACACCAATCTGCATCAGAATATCCCATTAGCTCCTCTTCTCTCCTTTCATCTCCATTTGGAAATAAAATTCCAAAATCAGCAGTGCCTTTTACATATCTCATCACCCTCTTGGCAGCTAACAAGTGTGGTGTCCTTGGCCTTTCCATGAACCTGCTAATCAAGCCAACACTGAAGGCTAGGTCAGGTCTGGAATGACAAAGATACCTCAGTGATCCAACTATCTGTCTGTAGTAAGTAGGATCTATCATCTCTTCACTTCCATCCTTCTCGAGGTTTATGCCAGTTTCTACAGGGGTTGATGCAGGGTTGCATTGCAGCATACTAAACCTCTTTAAGAGGTCATTAGCATACTTGTTTTGATGCATGACAATGCCTCTTTCAGTCCTCATGAATTCAATTCCTAAGAAGTAAGATAACAGCCCTAAGTCTGTCATTTCAAACTCCTTCATCATCTGCACTTTGAACTCAGCTATCTCAGCCTCATTGCTTCCTGTGACCAGTAGATCATCAACATACAAGCACACCAGTAGCAAGTCAGTAGCATTGGTTGTTTTAACATAAACACCATGCTCTGAGTTGCATTTTTCAAAACCACTTTGTATCATGAAGCTGTTGATCCTCTTGTTCCAAGCTCTTGGAGCTTGCTTTAAGCCATATAAGGCCTTTCTCAGTTTCAGCACTTTACTTTCATGACCAGTTATCGCAAAGCCTGGAGGTTGTGATACATACACCTCCTCATCAATTGGTCCATTTAGAAAGGCTGACTTCACATCCAATTGATGCAAGGTCCAGTTTCTCATACTTGCAATTGCTACAATCAATCTCACTGTCTCAATTCTTGCAACAGGTGCATAGACTTCATCATAGTGTATCCCTGCCCTTTGCTGAAAACCCTTTGCCACAAGTCTGGCTTTATACTTGATCACCTCTCCATTTGGACCTACTTAGACCTTGTAAATCCATTTGACTGCAATTGGCTGTTTCTTTTATGGCAATGGGACAAGTTCCCGAGTTTGATTCTTCTCAATTGAACTCAGTTCATCCTCCATGGCATTAATCCATTTTGGATCCTTCATAGCTTCTTCGAGTGTCACTGGTTCTGCATCACAGAATAGTGCAAATTGCACTAAGTCACCTTCTGCTGTTATATTGGAATCAGACAACACCTCATAGTCTTGTAGCCTTAAGGGAACTTGTCTCAGTCTCTATGTCCTGTTGCTTTGAGAAACTGCTGTAGGAATCATCACTTCTTCATCAACATTGAGATCTACTAGTGTCTTTGATTGTAGTTCAATGGCTTCTGTTTCCCAATTCCAGCATCTGTGTTCATCAGTGATCACATCTCTGCTGATAACAATTGCTTGTTCTTTGGATTGTATAGTTTGTATCCACCAGTTGAATGGTACCCTACAAGTATCAACTGTTCTCCTTTATCATCCAGTTTTCTTCTCAGATGGTATGGAATGTGCCTGTAGCAAACTGAGCCAAAGACTCTAAAATGAGTCACACTTGGCTTGTTCCCACTCCATGCTTCTTCAGGTGTTACGATCCATTGAGTCTTTTGGTTGGACATCTGTTCAATATGTATGCAGCAGCGACTGCTGCTTCTCCCCAAAACTGGTTTGGTAGGCTTTTGGACTTCAACATGCTTCTGATCATGTTGACTATGGTTCTGTTCTTCCTCTCTACAGTGCCATTGTGCCGAGGGGTGCATGGAGGAGTGATCTCATGCACTAAGCCTTCAGCTTCACAAAACCTGTTAAATTCCTCAGCCATATACTCACCACCTCCATCAGTTCTTAAGCATTTGATAAAGCTACCACTTTGTTTTTCAACAAGCAATTTAAACTTCTTGAAAGTTTCAAACACATCACTTTTCTTTTTGATCAAATATAACCACAATTTCCTGGTTTTGTCATCTATAAAAGATACAAAATACCTGTTTCCTCCGAGTGATTCAATCTGAAATGGTCCACAGACATCAGAGAAAATCACCTCAAGCTTCTGTGAGGATCTGGTTGGCACTTGCTGGTTGAATGCACTTCTTGGCTGCTTACTCTCCAAGCATTCTTCACACAGTTCATTAGGTACTTGTATATGAGGAAGGCCATGAACCATATTGAATCTTTTCAAAAGATTCAAGTCCCTGAAGTTTAGATGTCCAAATCGAAAGTGCCATAGCCATTCATCTCTATTCACAGCAGTAGCTAGGCATTTATGTTCCATTATGCTAATCTCAACTTTAAAGATTCTATTCTTGGTTAATGGAGCTATTAGAATCAATCTCTTACTGTCATCATACACCTTTAAGGCACCATCCTCCATTCTCATAGTAAAGCCTTTCTCTAATAATTGACCAAGGCTCAGAAGGTTGTTTTTCATACCTGGAACATATAGTACATCTATAATGAGAGCATGCTTTCCATCCTTCATTTTTATCAACACTGAACCACACCCTTCTGATGTGAGGGTTCTGTCATCAGCAAATTTGACTTTGCTTTTCAACGAAGCATCAAGTTTTACAAACCAATCTTTCCTTCCTGTCATATGAGTGGAACATCCAGTATCTAGGTACCAAGAACCAGTGCTATCACCTTCATTCTTGGTAGTAGCCAGAAGCAGCACTTGTTCTGAGTCATCACCATCTTCCTGTGCAAGTTGTGCTTCATCTCCCCTTGGTTCTCTTTTGTTATTACTCCAGCATTCGTCAGCAAAGTGGCCCCATTTTGAGCAATTATAACACTGCACATTGCTCTTATCAAACCTCTCACCCTTCCTTATGCCACCTCGACCTCGAGAGCCACCTCCACCTCTTCTGTTTTGCTGATCACTGCTTCTCTGGTCTGAGTGACCTTTGTTTGATTCAAAGTTGTTCTGGTGCCTTCCCCTATTAGCCTTCCATATGCTCCTCCCTTTCTTGTTTTTATTTCCTTCTCTGGATTCTTTTGAGCTTGACTGAGCCTACAAGGCTTGCTCAGTAATCTTGACTCCAGTTCTTGCATTCCTTTCTTGCTCCCTTTGTTCTTGAGCCTCAAATGCAGCCTGTAGGTCCTCAATCTTTAAGCTCTCGAGATATTTTGATGCCTCAATAGAGACAACAATATGATCAAATTTGGAGGGCATTGATCTTAGAATCTTCTCCACTATCTATTGATTTAATAGTGTTTCTCCACAATTCTTCATTTGGTTGGTCAGGGTTAGAATCCGGTTGAAGAAGGCTCCAACCCCTTCACTGCTTTCCATCTCCATCAGCTCGTATTGCCTTCTGTATGTCTGAAGCTTCACCTTCTTGGTTTTGTCAGCTCCAGCACAAGCCTTTTCAAGAATATCCCATGCCTCTTTTGCAGTAGGAGCCATGGATATCTTTTCAAAGTGTGCAGGATCCACACATTGATGCAATATGAGTTGAGCCTTGTAATCTTTCTTTTTTAGCTCCTTGAATTTTTTTCTTTCTTCCTCGGTTGCTTTTCTGCCTGGTTCCCTCATTCCACCTACTGTCATCACCTCCCACACGTCTTGGAAGCCACAGATTGCCCTTATTTGAGTGCACCATTTGTCATAGTTCTTCCCATCAAGAATGGGAAGATTTGTTGGAAAATGACTACTTGATGCAGCCATGATTGTTGCCACGATTTGCAACAAGATCACACAATCAAGAACACAATTTCTCTCAGGATCTCACAGAGCTCTAGATACCAAATGTTGGAACCAAGGCATACACTCACACTCTTGGAAACACAGCAATGAAAAGAAAAGAAAATGATCGAAGGGAATGGAAGAGATAGAAAAAAAAACTCTATATGAACAGAATAATAGTTCTCTCTGTTCTTGAACTTTTCACACTGATCACAATACACAATTTTACACCTTTTGCACATTCTTCTCCTATTGCACACTATCACCAAGTCTATTTATAGACTTCTACACTTCACTTTATCTAACTAACACAAGCTTACAAATCTCAACAAACTAACTAACTCTTAAACTAACTAACTGAATTAACAAACTCAACATTGTAGACTTTCTTAAATACTTTTCAATAATGGATCTAACAAATACATTAATGTATAAATATGTGATATTTTTAATACAATAAATCTAGATCCTGAAATGATACCTTTTTTTGGTTTCCCAGGATATCTTCCACGCGCAACTGCACAGACTAATCCCTCAAGCCGGATAGGATCACAAGGGCGGCAAAGTTTTCTCCCAAGAGTTTTAACGATGTTGGATTCCCAGGGCCATGAATCGAACTCGACACCTCTGATTAAGCTAGAAGAGATCTGTGTCATCTCATACAAACCCATTGATCTCGAAATAATATCTTTAGTAAAGAATAGTCTTATTTTATTTTCTTAATCACACAAGAATATCCCTTTCTAGTTAAAACCAAAAATCACGCGAAGAAAAAAGTGTCAAGTACGACCGAATACTGATAGCTATCGTTGAGATAGCATCATCATTATAGGCCATCAGGCAACTGCGTTGCAGTAACAAACAACTACTGGTTGTACAAAGTGCCACACCACAGTGAAAGTTGCACGCCAAAGTTGTACATTGCAAGATGGAAGACCCGCTGATATGGAATCTCAATCCTCTAATTTTTTGCGTCAAAAATCATCTGACTTTTTGTTTTATCTCTCTTTTATTTTATTTTCTCTCATCTTATCTTTCATTATTTCTCTCACCTTTTTTCTCTCAGATACACTAAAGTACTCACTTAACTTTTCCCTCCAAAAAGTTAGGGAATCCGGATCTGCTGGCATGCCATCCCTACCATTACAGATGGTTGATACCTTCACAAATGAATACAAGGCATATTTGAATGCTCAGTATGGTTAGCATAGAGGTATGCTAGATAGACATTATAAAATAACACCTTTTGATGATAGATATGGAGATAACTTCGAGAAAACTAATGTTTTTTGAATTATATGAAGCCAAAATATCATAATATTGAACATTGTATATGTTATTTATGCCCATGAGGAGAAGCTGACCTAAAAAGTTAATCCATCAAGTGAGGGAGCCTCAAGGCTTAAGTATCAGATAGAACTTTCATATTTATTTAATGTAGGACTCATAATATGACAACCCCCCCCCCCCCCCCTCCTTAAAAAAAGGGATCTACAACAACTTCACTCTATTAATACTAACTCGATGGTAGCCCTTTCTCTTTTGACAGCTTCACTCATATATCAATATCAATATTTGATATATAATATCTAAATCCAGCCTATAGGTAACCCCTTCTACAACTCAACTCTCAATGAAAGTAACAATTATTAACACTTATTCTTTGTTTGGATGGGAAAAGAAGTAGGGAAGAAAGAAGTGAGAGAGAGGAGATAAAAAATAGAAAATAAGTAGATTTTTAAGTTGTTTGGATTGAAAGAAGTATAAGAGAAGTAGGAGAGTGAAGAATTTAAATTTTCTTGTAAAGACATATTTGCCCCTAATAACATTTATTTAGTATAACACAAAGGCATATTTGTCTTTTCATAAATTTTTCTTCCTCTCTCCTTTTCTCTCGCCAGTGGAGGGGAGATTTTTAAACTATGGGTCCCACCAAAAAATTCTCTCTTCTCCCACTTCTCTTGCCAACCAAACCGGTCTGATGAATGTGATTACACCTCATATTTACTTATCATTTTTCATGCATTCTCATATAGTTTAGGCACTTTTAATTTGATTTTTGTTAGTTTTTACCTTGGAACGGGTAAGGCGGTTTTTGTGGTGTTGTTTTGCAGAAATTAAGGATTAAATGCTCAGGATCAACCATTATGGAGCTTGGATGAAGATGGGGCTTGAAAAGTGAAGAAAATGAGCCAAACAGAGCCCATCACGGCCTAGCCGTGATGACCATCACGACCATGATCAAACAAAACTGAAAAGAAAGAAGGCGAAAGTCAGAACTGATCACGACCTAGCCGGGATTCCCATCACGGCCGTAACATGCCAATCACTGAAGAAGCACCCAAGGCAGAAGCCGTCACGGCCTGGCCGTGATGGCCATCACGGTCGTGACGCGCATTACTTGGATCTGAAGCAACTGATTTGGATCTGAATTTGTGTTTGATTGGGATTCAAACTTCCCAAATCTATAAATAAGGCATCTAGGCAGAGATGAAAGAAGGACTTTTTGGGCTGCTACTCTTAGGCTATAATTTAGGATCTCTCTTCTTCTTCCTCTTCTCTTATCTTATTTTTATTTTATGTTGTTGTTGACCAAGCTGGTCATCACCATGGCAAGGCTTGAGTAGTAGCTTAATTTCTAGGGGTTGGGGCTATGCCCAAGATCTGTTTTTATGTTGTGAATTGATGTTTTATCTTTGTTAATTGCAATTTTGCTTTAGATCTGATTTCTAGTGTTTTAATTACTCGTAAATTCGGTGGCCACTTATTTGCGTGTCGTACATATTCTAAGGAGGAATCTAGCGGTGAACTTAGGTATCAGATCTATAGAATCAGACTTAGGACTTAAATCACGAGAGTTAGAAGCGGTCCTTCGAGGACTAACGAATTGTCACGAAACGCAATGGGTCCAATCTAAAGTCGAATACCACGAGAGTAGGGGTTGGTTTAATTTGGCACGGTTTTTGTAACCTGAGAGGGAGCTTTAACTATTTGAGGATAAATTCGCCTTCAAAGCAATTTCGATAATTAACAAGGGGTAATCAATTTAGTAACATAAACAATCTTGTTGGTAACCCAATTCCTAGGAATCCATTTAGATCTGAAAAACCATAAATTGATTTACTTTCTGTTTTTCTTGATTGCATTCCTTATCTGATTTTCCAAGTTATCTCTTATTTCAAAAATCAAAACCAAAACAAAATCTTTTTGTTTTACAGTCCAATTTTATCAATTTGATAATTAGTTGCGATTTGAGATCACGGTCTCTGTGGGATCGGTATATTTTTATTACTTGGCGACGAATCCGGTACACTTGCCGGATCGCACGTGCATCGCATGACATCAAGTTTTTGGCACCGTTGCCGGGGACTGTTCTTTCTCGAATCTCAACTCAATTTTTAAATTGATTTTTCTGGACCTTTTCGTCTAATTTAATTTTTATAATTGATAAAAAAATATTTTCTTTCTAGAATATCTATCTCTCTGTGCTTTTTATGCAAAGATCCCTAAGTCTTGGAAACCTTAGTGAGGTCGACCCCGAAGTCGAAAGGACCTTTCATAGACGTAGGAGACTACAAAGAGAGAGAGAGAGAGAGAGAGAGAGGTTGATCCCCATTCCACTAATGGCGAATCTACCGGATACGAAACCACTGAAGGACTACGCAGCCCCAAATGCGAGGGGTTTGCGAACTGGGATTGCTAGGCCAGAGATTGAGGCGGAGAACTACATTATACCGCCTATGCTGATTAACATGATTAGGCAACATCAATTCGGAGGATTGCCCTCGGAGGACCCGACTGACCACGTGGAGACATTCTTGGAGTTCACCGATGCAGTTAGAATTCAAGGCACCCCGGTTGATGCTATTCACTTGAGGTTGTTCCCCTCCTCTCTTACTGGAAAGGCGAAAGCTTGGCTGAAGCAAATACCCGCTAATACATTGTTGACTTGGGACCAACTGGAGCAGGCGTTCTTGGAGAAATTCTTCCCTCCATCCAAAACGGCTTACCTACGAACCCAGATCACCGGCTTCTTCCAAAAGGACGGAGAATGCTTATCCGAAGCTTGGGATCGCTACAAGGGATTGCTGGAGTCTTGCCCACATCATGGACTCGAGAGGTGGTTGTTAGTGCACACCTTCTATAACGGATTGGATTACTCTTCGAAGGTGTCACTTGACTCCGCAGCTGGTGGAGCCTTTATGAATAGGCCTCTGACCGAGGCATTTGACATCATTGAAAACGTGGCCACCAACTACCACCAATGGGGTTCAGAAAGAGGTAATAACCCGAAAAAGATTTCAGGGGGTAAGTTTGAAATGAATAGCACTGATCTCATCATGTCTAAAATTGACTCACTGAATAAACGTTTTGATCAACTTGAAAGGGCTAATGTGAGTTCAATAGGTGCTACTAACATTGTTTGTGAGATTTGTGGAATGCAGGGACATGACATAATAGAGTGCCCACATGGTATTGCTCATGGATCCGGTGCTTCGGGGGAACAAGTGAACTCTTGTCACAACTTCTATGACACGAACCCGAAGCTACCAACTTATGCTCCCCCAAATCCCTACAACCAGAGGAAGAACAGCCCTTACCTTTCCTACGGGAACTACAGCAACACTCTGAACCATGAATTCCAAGAAGGCCAAGGTAATAGGAAACCCGCATCGGGGTATCCTCAGGTACAAAAGTCTAAACTTGAGTCTCTTTTGGAAAGTTTTGTTGAAACTCAAACAAAACAAAATGAAGAGTTTAGGCAACAAGGTAGGGCAGTCAACGAGGCAATAAAAGAGCTAGCATCTAAGGTAGATAACTTAGCCATCCATAATAAGATGTTAGAAACTCAGATAACCCAACAAGCTAGTACATACTCTAGGCCTAAGGGTACGTTTCCGGGACAACCCGAAGTTAATCCCAACGAACATTGTAATGCCATATACTTGAGGGATGATAAGCTTTGGGTGGTTGAAAAGGATGTGGAACCAGAGGAGGACATGAGCGAAGATGAAGAGACAGAACCAAAGTATGTCCCTCCACCACCGTACCAACCCCCAATACCTTTCCCACAAAGCTTGGTCAAGCAAAAGCAAGTAAAAATAGAAACTAAGAGCTTAACTGAGGAGTACAATGTCATAATAAAAACTAATATGCCTCCTAAGCTAAAAGATCCAGGTAGTTTCTCTATTGCTTGCTCGATTGGAGAAGTGAAAATAGACCAAGCCTTATGTGACTTAGGGGCTAGTGCGAGCTTGATGCCGCCTACTATCTTGGACAAGTTGGGAACCAAGGAATTGAGTCCATCCAAATTCTCTTTACAATTCGCGGATCGCTCAATTAAAACTCCTCTAGGCATACTAGAGAATGTTCCCATAAGGGTAGGGAAATTTTTCATCCCTACCGATTTCATGGTGTTGGATATGAATGGGGATTCTAAATTCCCCATAATTCTAGGAAGGCCTTTCTTGGCCACCGCTGGAGCAATAATAGACGTAAAGAATGGCAAACTCTCTCTAAATGTAGAGGAAGGTAGGGTAGATTTTGATTTGACTAACTCATATAACAACCCTCCTTTTGAGAGTCATGTGTGCAGGATCGATATAATGTCTCTAGAGGTAAAGGAAGAGCTCAAAATGGAAGCTACTCCGAAGCTTTGCAAGGCAAATGATGCACCAAATGGTGATGAAGTTGGAGTTTCTCATCATGTGGAAACAAAACTTCCGTTGGGAGGGAGTAAGGCCATGAAGCTCAGAGTGAAAAGAGCAAAGCGGAAGCGCAATTGGCCATATGAACAAAATCGGCTCTTTGAAGGACTCCCATGGAAGAGAAGTGTTCCTGCACTTCTACGCCCAGCCGACCCCGGTTGATTGAAAGAATTATGGTCAAGCTTAAGACCGTAAATAAGCGCTTCTTGGGAGGCAACCCAAGTTTTCTTTCCATTTTCGTTTTGTTTTTGAATTTTGTTTTTGAATGATTTGAGAATATAAGAAAAGAAAGATCACTAATTGATGGATTTGCCAAAGTTTTTCAGGTTATGAAAGCAGGAAGAGCAAAAAGGGCAAGGACAAATAAAGTCAGAAGTCATCACGCCCAGGCCGTGATAGTGGTCACGGCCGTGATGAGCTAACCAAAGAAGATCATAAAAGATCACGGCCCAGCCGTGATATCTGATGGTGTCGCGTCAGTCGACGTGCGACGACGCTCGTGCGTATCCGGCAAGTGTACCGGACTGCCGTCAAGTAATAAAAGATATCGAACCCACAGAGACTGTGTTCTCGAATCGCAATTAAATTCTAATCGATTAAGTTCTGGACTTTTTAGAGAGGGTTTTGAAATTGGTTTTTGAATTGAAAGATAGATGAGCAGAGAACAATTAAAACAGAAAACAATTGTTTATGGGGTTTTTATCTAAAACGGATTCCTAGGGATTTGGGTTACCTTTGAGGCTGTTTATGTTGCTAACAGATTTACCTTTGTTGATTACCGAAATTGCCTTGAAGGCGAGTTTATCCTCTGATAGCTTAAGCTCCCTCTCGGGTTACAAAAGCCGTGCCCAATTGACCCGACCCCTACTCTCGTGGTAGTCGATCCCAGATTGGACCCTTTGCGTTCCGTGACAACTCGTTGCTCATCGAGGGACGGCTTCTAACTCTCGTGATTTCAGTCCCAAGTCTGACTTCTATAGGTCCGACACCTAGGTTCACCGCTAGGTTCCTCCCTATAATGTCTCAGTTATGCAAATAACCTAAGTTCACCGCTAGGTTCCTCCTTGGATCATTCACATCTCACAAACCAGTGGCTGCCGGGCTTTACGAGTGAATCACCCTAGAGATCCTAAGTTCACCGTTAGGTTCCTCCTTAGAACGTCTATGTCACGTAAATAAACGGTTGCCGAAATTTATGAGTGATTAACACACTAGAAATCAGATCTAAAACAATTATGAAATCAACAATGGTTTCAACATCAAATTAACATCATTTACAAACCTTGGGCAGAGCCCTAATCCCTAGAAACTAAGCTACTACTCCAGTCTTGCCATGGAGATGACAAGCTGGGTTGACAACATAATAAAAATCAGAAAAGAGAAGAGAGGAGAAGAGAAATCTAAGCCTAGAGTAGTAGCCCCTAATGTGTTGATCCTTCTATCATATGATCCTCTCTGTATCTGATACCTTGGTCCATATTTATAGAATTGGGGAAGTTAGAGTCCCAAACCAACTCAAAATCTGATCTATTTCGGTTTCTTCAGGTCCAAGTAATGCGCGTCACGGCCGTGATGGCCATCACGGCCTGGCCGTGACGGTCTCTGCCTCTGGCACTTTTGGAAAATCCGGTTTCTCGCGGGGCGAGAATGTGCTCGCGTCGCGAGCCCTCTGTTTCATGGCCGTGAAGAATTTCACGGCAGGGCCGTGATGTGCTCTGACTTTTGGTGGTTTTGGGTCACGGCCATGATGGCTATCACGGCCAGGCCGTGACGCACTCGACTTGACCTTTCTTCTTTTTCAGTTTTGCTCGATCATGGCCGTGATGGGCATCACGGCTAGGCCGTGATGGGCTCTGTTTGGCTCATTTTCTTCAGTTTTAAAGCTCCATCTTCATCCAAACTTCATCATGGTTGATCTTGAGCAATTTACCCTTTATATCTGCAAAACAACACACGAAAACCGCCTTACCCATTCCAAAGGAAAATTAACCTAAAATCTAATAAAAATATGCCTAAACTACATGAAAATGCATGCAAAATGATAGACAAAGATGAGGTGGAATCACACTCATCAATATCCATCACGGGCGTGATGAGAAGGACCCCGAAGCTCAGAATGTATCACGGCCTAGCCGTGATTCAGGTCATGGCCGTGACAGGCCAGCTCCTGAAGACCAGAATTGGTCACGGCCTAGCCGTGATGAGAATCACGGTCGTGACACATTTTCCAGCATCTCTTTGATGGCATGTGAGCCAACATCCTGTACCACCTCGGTGAGTTGTTCCATTTTTCTCCTCTCTCTGACTTGATTATTTACATTGGAGACAATGTAAGTTTTTAAGCTTGGGGTAGGGGTATTTTTGCAAATTTTTGCATTTTTTCATTTTTCATATTGCATTCATATAGGCATAGTTTTGCATAATCACATGATTAGATTGCCCCTTGCTTAGATTATGCTTCCAATTGTGAGAACTTAGTGCCAAATAAATTGAGATAGTGAATTTTTGAACCCAATTTTTTTTTATTCTTTAAAAATAAAAATTCTTGAGATGATCTTATGATAGTTGATAATTAGCATGTGGTTCCTTAAATTTGTGTTTCTCATTGATTTTAAACTACTAAATGTGAGATTTTGAGCCAAAAGGGGGTACTCACTAAATCTACCCCATTCCTTGTGATAGAGTGTTTTATTCCTCTTGGATTGTATTCTCTAGAACTTGACTTGAAACCGTTTTGAAACTTAAAAATTTTTGAAAACATATTTGAAAATGATTGAGGCACTAGGCATTTTTCCGGCCTTCTGAGCTTTGATTGATTAAATGCTACCCCTTAGTTGCCCAATTTTGAGCCTAAAAATAAAATAAAATGCTTTTCTTGGTACCTTGAAATGTTTTGATGAATGATGCTTGGTATGGCACCTTTTAAAGTATTGCAAAAAGGGTAAAAAGGTAGTTTGATAAAGTTTGGGATGAGAAAGATAGCAAAATATTTCTCTTGAGTTGAAAATCTCCACTTCTCCAAATAAATAAAATAAAATAAACAACAAAAAAAAAATATGGAGAAGGGGATGACAAAAAGAATGTGAGAAATAAAATAAAAAAAAGGAAAGAAAGGTGGAAAAATGAATTAAAGCCCAAAAAGGTATTTTAGAAGGTGTCATGCTTTGCAATGTTTGATATTTTGTTTAGCCTTCTTGAAATTTCCTTTTCTTGATTTCCCCACCTAACGATTAATCCCATGGCCTCGTTACAACCAAAGTAAAAGACCTCTTGATTCTCATGTGTTTTCATTAATAAATTAGAGATTTGGTTAATAGTCAAGCTTATGGTAGAATACCTTCCTTGAGGAAATTGAGCGAATTGTCATATGCCCTTAAACACTTGAGTGAGGTGAGAAGAGTGCCCGAATCAGTGAGAATATGAATTTAGGAAACCTAAGTTTCTAATTGAACTTGAAATTGATTATCTCTTGGGCATTTATTTGAAAATGCCCGTTACTTGGATTAGTTACTCGGGTTCTTGGTTCACTATCCATGCTCTGATTATTTATATCTTCTGGCCTTAGTGATTGCTTGAGGACAAGCAAAATCTTAAGCTTGAGGTGATTTGATGAGTGTGATTACACCTCATATTTGCTTATCATTTTGCATGCATTCTCATATAGTTTAGGCACTTTTAATTTGATTTTTGTTAGTTTTTACCTTGGAACGGGTAAGGCAGTTTTTGTGGTGTTGTTTTGCAGAAATTAAGGATTAAATGCTCAGGATCAACCATGATGGAGCTTGGATGAAGATGGGGCTTGAAAAGTGAACAAAATGAGCCAAACAGAGCCCATCACGGCCTAGCCGTGATGACCATCACGGCCATGATCAAACAAAACTGAAAAGAAAGAAGGCAAAAGTCAGAACTGATCACGGCCTAGCCGTGATGTCCATCACGGTCGTGACATGTCAGTTGAACCAAACCCTCACAGGCAGAACTGATCACGGCCCAGCCGTGATGAGCATCACGACCGTGACAGACCAATCACTAAAGAAGCGCCCAAGGCAGAAGCCATCACGGCCGTGACGCGCATTACTTGGATCTGAAGCAACTGATTTGGATCTGAATTTGTGTTTGATTGGGATTCAAACTTCCCAAATCTATAAATAAGGCATCTAGGCAGAGATGAAAGAATGACTTTTTGGGCTGCTACTCTTAGGCTATAATTTAGGATCTCTCTTCTTCTTCCTCTTCTCTTATCTTATTTTTATTTTATGTTGTTGTTGACCAAGCTTGTCATCACCATGGCAAGACTTGAGTAGTAGCTTAATTTCTAGGGGTTGGGGCTATGCCCAAGATCTGTTTTTATGTTGTGAATTGATGTTTTACCTTTGTTAATTGCGATTTTACTTTAGATCTGATTTCTAGTGTTTTAATTACTCGTAAATTCGGTGGCCACTTATTTGTGTGTCGTAGATATTCTAAGGAGGAACCTAGCGGCGAACTTAGGTATCGGATCTATAGAATCATACTTAGGACTTAAATCACGAAAGTTAGAAGCGGTCCTTCGAGGACTAACGAATTGTCACGAAACGCAATGGGTCCAATCTAAATTCGACTACCACGAGAGTAGGGGTTGGTTTAATTGGGCACGGTTTTTGTAACCCGAGAGGGAGCTTTAACTATTTGTGGATAAATTCGTCTTCAAAGCAATTTCGATAATTAACAAGGGGTAATCAATTTAATAACATAAACAATCTTGTTGGTAACCCAATTCCTAGGAATCCATTTAGATCTAAAAAACCATAAATTGATTTACTTTCTGTTTTACTTGATTGCATTCCTTATCTGATTTTCCAAGTTATCTCTTATTTCAAAAATCAAAACCAAAACAAAATCTTTTTGTTTTACAGTCCAGTTTTATCGATTTGATAATTAGTTGCGATTTGAGATCACGGTCTCTGTGGGATCGATATCTTTTTATTACTTGGCGACGAATCCGGTACACTTGCCGGATCGCACGTGCATTGCACAACATCAAGTTCTCAATCTCTTTCACACTTCTCTCTTCCGGAGTTCTTTCTCTTCAAACTCTATGGATCCAAACGAATCGAATCATTAAGCCCATGAGAATAAGTCAACCCAAAATGCTAATCCACTAACAGATCCTCGTGACTTAAATATCATGGTGAGCTTTTATATTCACACAATATGGGACCTATAACAGTGCACATCTTACTTAGATGAAAGGAAAAAAAAAAATAGAAGGAAATGAATTATAATAATGTTGGAACCAAAGTGGTTCTAGTTTATTTAATCTCTAGGTTTTGATGTTAACAAAAGGATTAAATTTACTTGGCAAAGTGTTAGTTGAGATCTAACAAGTGATTTCAGTTTATGAAGGAATATCCAAATAATATAAGGTATACGATTGCTTGTACTCTTGCAAAGAGTTATCTGTCCAAAGGTTATTTAAACTGTTTAGATTTTAATCGTTAAGTAGACGGCTAACTATATCTCTGTAGACGTCCATAGTAGCCACGTCAGCAGACGAGTGCTCTCCTTAAAACTCAAATAGACATCCATACTGCCTAACTAAAATTCAGTAGACGTCCATAGTGCCACGTCATTGGACGGAGTTTCTCTAAAGACTTAGCAAGTCCAAAGACTTGTTTGGACGAGCACTTCTGCCACATCAGTGGACGAGCAGAATAAAACCTTGTGTAGACGCATTCTAAAACCGAGTGCTTGTAGACGGTTCTACATCTTCTATATCTTTACTACCTTGAATGTGATTTAATGCAATCTGGACCACATTGAATTTATTTCAAATGATTGATATTTATTTCAATGGAATATATGTTCTTTATAATTGTTTTATCTGGTTAATGCCTTGTTCCTTTGTGAGAAAATTCATAGTACTATCAAGGAAATACAAAAAGCAAATAGTACAATTGGAATTGCAAAACGATCTGTACGATGACAACTTTATTGCTGGACAAAATCTGGGTTATACACAAAGGAGGAAAGAAAGTTTTTAAGGTACGATTGCTCGGGATAGTGAGCCTCCATTTTGTGCTTTTCTGATAACCAAGGATGCTTTTCAACACGGTCAAAATCAAGCTATCAGTCTCAACGGATATCATGCATTTAATGCTATCTCTAAACGGGATGATTAAAAAATAACCGTTGAAAATTTGCAAGAGAAGTTGAAGACCTCTATATATAGGTCTCAAGCTCTGAAGAATAAATTTTGCCATTTGAACATTTGCAAGATATTCAAAGCTCATATTCCCTTTGTAAAGCAAAATTCTGTAATTCTTAAGGTTGAATATTTGTAAAAATATTCAGTAGATCTTAAATCTTCATACCCTCACATATAGTGAGTTAGAAAGATCTTAGAAAAATCTCTGTGATTGAATTAGAGCCTGAAGAGGCTTGGCAAGAAAGCAATACTTGTAGCCTGGAGAGGTGTAGAATACTTGTTGTAGAAACTGTTTGGAAATATTGGAGAAAATCCTTCAAGTAGAAGGGACCGGACGTAGCTCTTGGTTGGAAGAGAGTGAACCAGGATAAAATACCTGAGTGAATTTTCTATCCCTTATATTTTACAGTTTTATTTATTTATACTAACTGTGGGATTTGATTTTGGTTTTGTTAATCTTTTAAAAAGGATTTCTTGTCTGGTTAAACTTTTTATCTTCTGTTTGTGATAAGGTTTATCAAAAAAGGTTTTTGCAAAAATAATTAACAAACACAATTCAACCCCCCCTCTCTTGTGTTTGCCTGTGCCAACTTCAGTTGGTATCTGAGCTCAGCCTTGACAGGGTTGAGCATCTAACAAGTGCTCAGGCAGTACGATCCTACTATCATGGAGGCATAAGGACAAACTATCAACAGACCTCCTCTCTATGATGGAACTGATTATGATTACTGGAAGAAGAGGATGATGGCCTTCTTGGATGCACAAAATCTATACATCTGGGAGCTCATAGAAACTGGTTATACTGAGCCCAGAAATGAAGATGGGGCTGTTGTTCCTAGAGCTCAATGGACTCAAGAGCAGAAAATTTAACATCATCTTAACCTAAAAGCCAAGCACTATCTCATGTGTGCCATTACCAGATCTGAACATGACAAAGTTCACAGCTGCAATATTGCTAAAGAAATCTGGGATACTCTTGCCCTAGCTCATGAGGGTTCTTCACAAGTTAAGGAATCAAAGATCAGCATGCTGGTTCACCAGTATGAGCTATTCAAGATGGCTGATCATGAAACTATAGACCAGATGTTTGGAAGATTCCAAACAATCACCAACAGTCTCAGGTCTCTTGGAAAGGTCTATGAGAATAGAGATCATGTTAGAAAAATTTTGAGAAGTCTTTCAAAGCAGTAGAGACCTAAGGTAACTGCTATCCAGGAAGAAAAGAATCTGAATACTCTTTCTCTGGAAGAGCTTCTGGGGTCATTAAAAGTTCATGAACTTGAACTTAATGAAGAGGAAAACTCCAGAAAAGGAAAACCCATTGCCTTAAAGGCCAAGAAATCTAGTTCCTCGAAGGTGCTTAAAGTTGCTGAGTCCTCAGATGAAGCTGATTCATCAAATAGTGAAGGTGACTCAGATGAGGATGAACTATCTTTCATCTCCAGAAAAATCCAACACATGTGGAGAAAGAAAGGTGGATTCAGAAGGAATCAGTTCAACAAAAAATTCTCCAAGGAGAAGTCAGATTCCAAGGAGAAAGGCCCACCCCTGTGCTTTGAATGTAAAAAACCAAGACACTTCAAAGCTGACTACCCAAAGCTGAAGGAGAAAAAGAAATTCTTCAAAAAGAAGAAAGGCTTGATGGCTACATGGGAAGATCTTGACCTGTCTTCTTCAGATGAAGAAGATGAAGCAGGAGAAGAAGCAAACATTTGCTTCATGGTGACCGACATCGCATCGTAAAGTGAATTCACTGATGCTGAGGTAATGGACTCTGATCCATCTACTCTTCAAACTGTTTTTGATGAATTACTGGATGAATCATGCATACTGTCTAAAGAGTATAAGAGTCTCAAAAAGAAGTTTATTAAACTCTCTAGAGACTATGATAAGGTCTGCACAGTGAATCAAAACCTTAAGGATGAAAATGAAACATTAAAATCAATCAATGTCAGTCTGGCTGACAGGACGAAGTGTAAGTGTAATAGCTCTTGTGAAGTTGAACAACTGAAACAAGATGTGACATACTTAACAGACTCTCTGTCAAAACTGGTTGGTAGCTCAGATAAATTAAACCTTATTTTAAGGTATTCTGGATCACCACGTGACAAATCTGGCATTGGTTATGACAAAGAGCAGCAAGATGCATCTCTGAACAAACCAAAGGTTCATACACAATATAAGGCTTCTAAAGTCCGTCCACAACACACTAAGTCAAAACCAAGTCCTTCCAATACTTACTGCAAAGTATGTGGAAAAAATGAGCATGTGTCATCTAGATGCATACATAACAAGCATGCAAAGCATTCACGACCTATGATCACTAACAAGAAATGACCCAAGTCAATTTGGGTACCTAAAGATAAGATAATCCATGTTGCAGATCTGCTTAACAACAGGAAAGAAACAGAAGTCCTGATACTTAGCCAGTGGGTGCTCACGACACATGACAGGAGAAAGGTGTATGTTCCAAGATCTTAGACCCAAAGATGGTGGCTAGGTAACTTTTGGAGGAAACCAAAAAGGAAAGATCATTGGTATAGGCAAAATTGGTAAACATCCTTTTCCCTCCATTGATAATGTTCTGTTAGTAAATGGTCTTAAACACAATCTGCTTAACATTAGTCAATTATGTGATAGTGGGTTTACTATTTCATTTGATAAGAATTTGTGTACTGTCAAGAAAGCTGATGGATCACTCCTATTCACTGCCCAGAGGCAAAACAATCTGTATAAGATTGACTTAGAGGACCTCTCAAATCAAAGTGTCTTATGTCTAGTGTCCATTGAGGATGAGCGATGGATTTGGCACAAAAGGTTGGGTCATGCAAGTTTGAGATTAATCTCAAAGCTGAAAAAGCATAACCTTGTAAGAGGTCTACTAAACCTTAGTTTCAAATTTGATGCTCGCTATGATGCATGTCATAAGGGAAAACAAGTCAAAGGTTCATTTGAATCTAAGAATGTTGTTAGTACCAACAAACCACTAGAATTGATGCACCTTGATCTCTTTGTTCCAACAAGGACTGCCTTTGTTAGTGGTAAGAAATATGGTCTTGTCATAGTAGATGACTACACTAGATGGACAAGGGTTATGTTCCTTGCTCACAAGGATGAGTCATTCAAGGTCTTTTCTGTATTCTGCAAACGTGTACAGAATGAATAAGGCATATGTATAACTTCAATTAGAATTGATCATGGGGGAGAATTTGTCAATGAGCTATTCCATGAGTTTTGTGAAGAAGGTGGTATTCAACACAACTTCTCAATACCAAGAACACCACAGCAAAATGGTGTGGTAGAGAGAAAGAACATATCTCTTCAAGAGATGGCTAGGACTATGCTCAATGACAATTCTGTCCCTAAACACTTCTGGGCTGAAGCTGTGAACACTGCCTGCTACATTCAGAACAGAATATACATTAGACCTATTCTGAATAAGACTCCTTATGAATTGTGGAAAGGTAGAAAACCCAACATTTCATACTTTCATCCTTTTGGATATAAATGTTACATTTTGAATACAAAAGATCAACTTGATAAATTTGATGCTAAGGTAGATAATGGAATTCTATTAGGATTTTCTGAATCCTCAAAAGGATTTAGAGTCTATAATTCAAGAACCTTAATAGTAGAAGAGTCTATACATGTTAGATTTGATGACAAACAGCCTGATAAGAAATTATCAGAGCTAGATGAAGTCTTTGTAGATCTTGATCTCAATATTTCAGGAGACAAAACAGAAATAAAGAGTGATGATCAAATAGATGATTTTCCTCAACAACAACCAGAAACATCCACTTCTCAACAAGAAATTCAAAGATCTTGGTACTTCAAGAACTATCATCCACAAGATCAAATCATTGGAGATCCTAATGACAGACTGAGAACCAGATTAACTTTTAGAGAACAAGATGATTCGGCACTTGTCTCTGAATTGGAACCAAAGTCAGTAGATGAGGCTCTGCTGGATAATGACTGGATCTTGGCAATGCAAGAAGAACTGGACCAGTTTGAAAGAAGTGAGGTTTGGGCTCTTATACTTATACCTAAGGATAAATCAGTTATTGGAACAAAATGGGTGTACAGAAACAAGCTTGATGAAAATGGTAAGGTTGTAAGAAACAAGGCTAGACTTGTTGCTCAAGGATATTCACAAGAAGAATGTATAGACTACACTGAAACTTTTGCACCAGTTGCTAGGCTAGAAGCTATTAGAATTTTAATATCGTTTGCTGCACATCATAGCATTATGCTTTTTCAAATGGATGTTAAAAGTGCCTTTTTAAATGGCTTTATTAATGAAGAAGTATATGTCATGCAACATCCTGGCTTTGAAAGTACAAATCACCCTGAACATGTTTATAAGCTTAAGAAAGCACTGTATGGACTTAAACAAGCTCCTAGAGCTTGGTACGATAGGTTAAGTTCGTTTCTAATGGAAAGTGGTTTTAACAGAGGAAAAGTAGACACAACTTTATTTATAAAATCTATTAAGTCATATTTCATTATAGTACAGGTTTTTGTTGATGATACCATTTTCAGTGCTACTAATGAATCTCTGTGCAAGGAATTTTCTAAGTTAATGCAGAAAGAGTTTGAAATGAGCATGATGGGAGAACTCAAATTCTTCCTTGGACTTCAAGTTAAACAGTCTATGGATGAGGTGTACATCCATCAAACTAAATACACAAAGGAATTACTCAAAAAGTTTAAGATGGATGACTGCAAACCTATGAACACTCCTATGCACCCCACAACCACACTAAACAAAGATGATAAAGAGAAAAAGGTAGATCAGAAGGTCTACAGAGGTATGATTGGATCCCTCTTATATCTAACTGCTTCTAGGCCTGATATAATGTTAGTGTATACTTATGTGCTAGATTTCAATATGATCCTAGAGAAACTCACTTATCAGCGGTTAAGAGAATCTTTAGATATTTAAGAGGTACTACTAATCTTGGTCTATGCTTTAAGAAAGATGAAGATTATAGATTAGTTGGTTTTTTGTGATGCTGACTATGCTGGAGATAGAATTGAAAGAAAAAGCACCAGTGGAGGATGTCACTTCATTGGAGCTAACCTAGTATCATGGTCAAGCAAAAGGCAAAGTATCATTGCTCTGTCAACTGCTAAAGCAGAGTACATATCAACTGCAAGTTGCTGCTCACAACTTCTATGGATCAAACACCAATTGGAGGACTACAATGTATTTGTAAGTAGTATTCCACTTATGTGTGATAATACTGCTGCAATCAATTTATCTAAGAATCCAATATTGCATTCTAGAGCTAAGCATATAGAAATCAAACATCATTTTATTAGGGATTATGTGCAAAAAGGTGTGTTTGATGTTCAATTTGTAGATACTGACCACTAATGGCCAGATATCTTCACTAAACCTCTTGCTGAGGACAAATTTCTCTTTATAAGAAAGCATTTAAATATGTTGTATATGGATTGAGTTAGTATATTTGTTGTTAAATTGGTCGTATATTGCATGTTTTCTCTACACGTCCACTAGTCATGGCGTCCAGAGCACGTGGAGTCTACGCGTCCACTTCTGTTGGTGTGTCGTGTCCACTACATATGTCTTTACGCGTCCACTCTTAGTCTTGTGTGGACTCGTCTATGCACATATTTATTGTTTGTGTTAATTTGTCCTTGAACACATTTATATAAAACTTTTTTTTTGCTGAGTCAGCTACCTCCATCAATCCCATCATAACTTTTTATGGTCCCAATTTACCAACACCATTTTACACATAATGACATGTCTTGCCAATTGTTTTTGGAAACTGTTGTTTTTCAGAAACCTTTAAAAGTAACCTCTTTCCCTCTGAAAAACTTTTCGCTTCTCTTCATCCCTGTCAACCTCTCTCTGAAACTTTCGAACTCTATGTTTCCCTTGTTCTTCCAAACCTTAACTAATCTTACTCAACAATGGCTTCAACCTCTCCTCCCGTGCCTGCTTTTGCAACTGACACTATGTCTATATCTGTGGAACATCACTTCAATTTTGGAATTCTACAAGAGTACAATCTGGATGTGAGTAAGTTCATTAACGCTGCTGGATGGGAAGGAATCTTTCTAGAAAAGGTCTCAGTGTATCCAGATTTGATAAAGGAATTCTGGAGAAGACCAAAGATTACTGAGACAAAAGTAGTTGGGTTTGTGCTGAGAAGAAAAGTAATAGTGTCCGAGAAAACCATCTCTGATGCGATTGCATGTGCTCAAGAGGGTTTGGTCTTCACGGAGAACTGGGAAGAAGACCTAGGTGGTTCAGAGACAATTGATGTTACCCTAATGAGGCAAGACATTGTAAGAACTCACTCTTGGAAATCCTCTTAGATAAAGGATCACATCAGGATTCTTCACCAAATCCTGAACAAGGTGGTGCTGCATAAGATTGGGTCTAAGGACAACTTATCAGCTCTTCACAAGTTCTGTCTTTGCCATCTGGCTCTTGAAATAAAGATCAACTTACCCTCGATCTTGTTTCATCGCTTCAATGATTCCATTACCAACAAAGCATCTGCTTTTCACATCACCTTCACTCACCTTCTGTCAAAGATTTTCAAGCAGCAAGGCTTGTACGATGTTCTGAGTGCAAAGCCTAAGGATGAACAAGAAAGACTCCTTCGTGAGAAAGGAATGCAAGCTGCTGATTTTGGCAGAGTTAATCTCAGTGGCATGCAACTTAGCACATACAAGCAAGTGGAGTTGGCCAAGCTTGAGGAGAAGATGATGGTTAAAGAAGAATCACTTGAGGCCAACAATGCTGCAATCCTTGGTCTAAAGAAAGGAACCAAGAGGAAGACAATGGCTGTCAGGAAGCCTAACCCTAGAAGGCCTACTAGAGGCATTTTGATTAATGAGCCTACAGTCGAGGCACCTCAACCTGTTCCTAAGAGAGCAAATAAGCTGGTTCTTTGCAGCCTCTGAGATAAACATCTCTGCTGAAATTCCTGTTAATTTAGCAGAAGATGCTCCTGTTGTCTATACTGTGAATGATAGTGTCTCTGCTCCTGAAGGACTCTTTGATAATGTATATAGACCAACTCTACCCACACCCCAACCTTCACCACAAAGAACCCAAACTAACCAAACCACAACCCCATTCTCACCACAAAGCACCTCAAATCAACTGACCATACCACAACCTACACCTATCAAAACTATCTTTCCACCAATTATACCTGATTCTGACCCCTGGTTTCATCAAACTGATGATGGAATTTGCCCAGGTGACCATTTTCCTAAACCTCTTAAACAACTCTTTCCACCCATTGTACCCTCATCCACTCTCTTTGCTAACAAATCTGAGAATTAGGCCAAGATCAAGAGAGATTGGAAAGCTTTGTTTCACACTCACCAACCTGACCCTGATCCCAAAGGACCCTTTCCCTCAGAAATGCACAACCAACGTGGACCTCTTCTTATCCACTTACCCCTTAAACGGTTCCCTAGAAGAAAAATTTACCCTCACCTCATAAAAACCCCTCCATTGATCCCCTTCATTGATGGAGTAGAGAGGCATATCATACCAGTATGGCAGACTGACCCAAAAAGGAACAGGCTGCGTACCCTACCTGAGAAGAGAGCCAAATCTTCTAAGCATATTTCCACCATCATGGATTGCAACACAAAATGGATGAAGTTCAAACACCCCAGTATCTATGGAAGAGCCTCTGACTTCTTCCAAGATCAGTTTTTCTATGAGATACTGAAATGGGAGTTCAGTCATTTCCAAGTTGACAGAGCTGCACACTATGTTCCATTCACCCGGCTTAGGCATGGAAATGAAACCAAACTAGGAATTGCTCCTTACCTTGTCTGTCCAAGGCTTAGCATGATTGATCTTAATAAGGACAAAGACAGAAAGTGCAGAAGAAACAAAGGAGTCAAGCCTGAAGCTCATTCTGCAATGTTGGACTTATCTGAAGAAACATTTGATTACTCTAT